>CAKKXW010000006.1:6137173-6282097 GCA_920937365.1 Sphaerophoria rueppellii | reverse complement strand
ATGGGTGTAAAATATTTGACACAAATTGGAATATAATTGCCACGGCCAGCTTAGTAAACGATTTGTTCAAATTAGATGTCGCACATGATGTAAAATCTTTTGTTGCTGAGTCACAGAAAGAGCCAACTGTCACGACAAAACCCAAAGAAAATATTATTTTATGGCATCGTCGCTTTGGACATGCTAGTTTTAATTACATGTCTTTCTTGAAGAGCGAATTAAAAAATGTTTCGATTCCTAGAAACAGTGTGTGCGATACATGTGTGAAAGGAAAACAAAGCCGTTCTCCTTTTAGTGATGAAGGTAACCGCGCAAAGAATTTATTGGAATTGGTACATAGTGACGTTTGTCAAGCCTCGTCGGTGGAGTCTATGAGTGGTTTTCGTCATTTTGTGTCATTCATCGATGACTTTTCGCGAAAAGTATTCATTTATGTAATTAAAGACAAAAGCGAAGTATTTCAGTGTTTTGTTAAATTCAAAACTATGGCCGAAAAACAAACAGGCCACAAATTAAAGTGCTTTAGAAGCGATAATGGCACCGAATTTTGCAATACAAAATTCCGAGAATTCTTTGAGAGAAATGGAATTTTGCATCAGAAGTCAGCTGTCTATAGCCCACAACAAAATGGGTTATGTGAGCGAATGAATCGCACAATTATGGACAAAGTGCGCTGCATGCTGATCGACTCGGGCCTACCGAAGACGTTTTGGGCAGAAGCTGCAATGACCGCAGCTTATCTCATAAATCGAATCCCATGTAAAGGAACTGGAGAAAAGTCACCTGAAGAAATCTGGACGAATCAAAAACCAAATTTGTCGATGCTTAAGGTATTTGGATGTCGAGCTTTTGCTCACGTACCAGCTATGAAGCGAAAAAAGTTGGACAGCAAATCCATAGAATGTGTTTTCATTGGTTATGCTTCAGATGCAAAAGCATACAGACTTTATAACACACAGTCTAACTCAGTCGTTATAAGCAGAGATGTTACATTCTTGGAGTCAAATGGCACTTATGAGGTAATTGATTCGGAATCTGATAAAACTAATCGTTTTTTGTTAGATTATTCCGAAGGCGAAAAAGATGAGATTTGCGAATTAGAGGAGGATATCTCTCATGATGATCTTCAATCCAAAAATAATCCGCAAATTACAAGTTCACCTACAACCCAGAGTGATTTGGAAGCTGTTGATTCCTCCGATCAAAAACCAGTTGATGATTCATTTACTTCACTTACTGATGACAGCAATGGTAGCGTGTGGCAACCAAGTGATGAGGAGGAGTTGATCCAAGATGTTGCACCTCGACAGAAATCATCTCGAAATCAAGGGAGACCAACGCCAGATTACGCCAATTTTGCTTTTGCCTTTTTTGTGAGTGATCCGTCAACGTTCAAGCAAGCCATTACGAGTGAGAACGCCGATTCGTGGAAAAGTGCGATGAGAGATGAATTTGAATCATTTCAACAAAATGAAACCTGGAAGCTAGTGGAGCTTCCCCCAGGAAAATCACCGATTAAATGTAAGTGGGTATATAAATCAAAGCGTGATACCGAAGGCAAAGTGGTCCGATACAAAGCGAGGTTGGTAGCCAAAGGCTTTACTCAAGTCGAAGGTGTGGACTTCCATGAAACATTCTCCGCGGTAGTTCGCTTTACAACAATTCGGTATTTGATGGCGATTGCAGCTAAATTTGATTTAAATATCCGTCAATTGGATGTTGTAACCGCGTTTCTCCATGGCAAGCTGGAAGAGGAGATTTTTATGTCTCAGCCGGAAGGTTTTATCGATGGAACCAATCGTTGTTGTAAGCTGGTGAAGTCAATCTACGGACTCAAGCAATCGAGTCGTGTTTGGAACTGTACTCTGAACCAAGTTCTTTTGGATTTTGGGCTAAAGCGTTCTTCGACAGATCAATGCGTATATTATCTAATCGATGGTTCTCGTTTGTTCATTGTAGCCATCTACGTGGATGACATCTTAATATTCAGCAATGATGACCGGCTGGAACAGAAGCTAACCGATGTTCTCTTCAAGAAGTTCAAGATGAAAGATATGGGAGAGATATCATCCGTCTTGGGAGTTCGTGTGACAAGAAACAGACAAACAGGTACGATTTCTCTTGATCAAACACATTACATAAAAGAGATTTTAGCTCGTTTTAACATGAGCGACTGCAACCCAACGGTTGCACCAATGGATATCAATCAGAAAATATCTGCCAAAATGTGTCCGAGCAACGATGATGAGAAAAACCAAATGAAGGATGTACCCTATCGACAACTGGTTGGCGCTCTCCAATTTTGCGTGCAAGTCTCAAGACCTGACATCTGTTTTCCGGTCAACGTTTTAAGTCGCTATAGTAATAATCCTGGCAGGGCACACTGCGGTGCTGCGAAGCGTATCTTACGCTACCTCAAAGGGACGCTTGACAAGAAAATAACATAATAACAATTCCCAAACGGAACTCAAAGGTTATTGCGATGCTGATTGGGCCAGTGATGAGGACGAGCGACGATCAACTACTGGTTTTGTGTTCACCATGCAAGGTGGTGCAATTTCTTGGTGCACCAAACAACAAAAAACTGTCGCAATCTCAACGACAGAGGCAGAGTTTATGTCTATGACAGCAGCAATACAAGAATGCATTTGGCTAAAAATGCTCGAAAAGGAACTTTTTATAAATTCAACTTTGTCAATTGAATTGTTTTGCGACAACATTAGTGCAGTAAAGCTGGCGACCAACAATGCATACTCTGCACGAACAAAGCACGTCGATGTCAAAGCAAAGTTTGTGCACCAAAACGTCGAAAAGGGTTTGATTAAACTCACTCATTTGCCAACTGATAAGATGCCAGCTGATATTTTGACCAAACCAACTTCTGGTCGCAAGTTAGAAGTTTTCGCAAGTATCTTTGGTTTTAATTGAAAATAATTTATTTAAAGCCTTCTGCCAATTAAACGAATTAATTAAAATGAAGTCAAGAGAATCTTATTTAAAATAGTTAAAACAAAAAAAAAAAAAAAAAACTATGGTGTTTGAAGTACATTAATTTTTTTTATTTATAGATATTTATTAAGATATTTAAATTTTGAATTAAAAAGGCATTTCAATTAAGGGAGAGTATTGGAAAGTTAATTGAACATGCCTAATAAACTTAATGACTTTTGTTAACTTGACGTTTATGTAATAAACTTCACTTCCTTCTCTTTCTTGTAACCAAAAGGACCTCGTGTGTTTTACTTTATCTCTGGTAATTTAGGTAAATTCCATCGATAGAAATCTAACAATAACAAACAATTTTACAAAATCAACAAAATACAAACAAATACAGCGAACATTCATGAACGTGGTACACTGGTCTTAAGAATTTGTTTTAAAGTGGATTTATTGATATGAAAATCAAATCTTTTTGCCTACAAGCTGCAATTTGGTCGTTTTGTACTAACCCAGTGAGAATGTGTTAGTTTTCCAATGCTTTTTAAATGAGAAACTGCACCCATACATTCGCACTGAGTTAGATTCAATGCTCAGGTTGGAGTCGAGGTGGGTTTCATGGGCTCAGATTTCGAAAATAAGATTCCGTTGAGCTCAGCATTTTCAAAAAAAAATGCATGTAATTTGAAAAATAAATACGTTATATTGTTTCTTTGCACTTTTAACACATAATTGCACTATAATTTACCAATATTTGTATCAAAAATCTTAATAAATCTTTAAAAAAAAGTCGTGCGTTTAGTCTCGTATTTGCTTTTGTGGAAGTCTGTCACTTTGGGTTTGTGCATCAGGAAAAAAATTTTGTCACAGCTGAGTGCTCACTCTTTTGTCACCTCTTACACAGGTTCACAGACACGAAAAAAAGAGAGGATTGTGAGAGTTCACCTCTTACACAGATTCACGGACACGAAAAAAAGAGAGGATTGTGAGAGTTCACCTCAGAAAAATTTTGAGGGTGTTTTCGGCAAGGGAGGAAAAGGTCGCGACTCTAGGTATTATATATTCTCTATGATAAAAACACTACATTATACTCAAGGCAAAACAAATATCTCCACAGAAAAGTCTCATAACAAAATTATTATTATGTCCTTGCCGTTCTTATGCAAGCATATTTTCTATAAGGCGCTCTCGTTCTTACCATACGCCATTTTTCATCAATTCCCTATTGAAAATAATCTCCAAATTGTCCAAAGCAGTAGTTCCCAACTTTTAGGTAGATGACTCTAGGTTCGATTGCCAGAACCAGGCTGCAGATGAGGCTGATGTTGGTGAATTAAGCCTTGATACGGATTGTCGTGATGCGCTCATTCACCGAATAGAAACTCAAGACCTTCCTCCTAAGTCGAGCCCCAACTACAAATCCACATCCAAATAGACACTGATTGACTGACGTAGTAAATATCGCAGTTGTTCATTTTACGTAGGCCCGGACCATCCCATCGCATTTCTTGGATGGCAGTTATATCTGCTTTATAGCAGTCAAGGGCTTCCGCTAGTTGTTCGGCTGCACGTGGCCTGTTAAGGGACCTAACATTCCACGTGCAAAACCGAAATTCGTTGTCCTTAAATCGTTTGCGTGTGTCGTCATCATTAATTCCGTCCGTATCCGAGGCTTGTAAGTAGTTCGGAACTAAAGTTTCTTTATGTGGCCGGGCAGTCACCTCGACGCACGACCCCCAACCTGGAGGGCCAGGTCTTTAGTTTAACTCTTAGACAAAGAGCCGGCCAAACCGCTCCTTATAGGCCTGGGCTGCGAAGATGTCGTAGCAGCCCTATAAGGTGTTCACTAAGTAGTTCATCCTGACTAGACGCCACCGTTGTTACCATCTTGGGAGTTCTTCCGCTGTTGCCTGTTGAAAAGGAGGCATGCTTTAGTGGACGCATACCTCCTCCCCCTCTCTTTCCTTACTACCGCCAACGGCGCCAACAACTTCCGACTTGGGTTGGAAGCCAATCTTCGGTTGAAGGTACTTGTTACCCGATGTTCACCACGGGGAGGTGGAGAGTAGGAGTTGATGTTTTAGTGGACGCTTGTGTCCACTTGAATGCACGTGTCTACCCTTCGAACATCATTGTTGTTTGCCAAGGGAAATTTTGCTATGCTGGTTACTGAGTAGTGAAAAAGCACGACTAATATTGAAATAGCTTTTTTTCACTCTTTTACTTTTTATTTCTATTTTCTTTCTTTCTTGTCTTTCCTTTGGTTCTTACCAGTGATGAAAAACGACATTTTCTGATTGTACTGACAGCTGAAAAAAAAGTGTACGAAATCGCGCGTTTCTCGCAGAAAAAAAAAAACGATTATGAAAATTTAAATTTTGTGTTCATTAACAGAAATATGTAATAGCGTCAACGGTCAACAATATTTAAAATACAAATGCATTGTTTTAATATAAACAGTCTTTATCTTCAATTATATTGCGTATTTATTTGGTATTCTCTAATCTAGAAGCATCCTGAATACTTACTTTACTTACTTATCCAGCTCGCAATCCATGAAGGATCTCAGCCTGAGATATTGCAGCCTTCCATCGTGATTGGTCCCTCGCATGCACTCTCCAGTCGCCGACGAAACCAAGCGCTCTGGCATCCACAGTCACTTGGTCCTTGTACCGTAGGCGTAGGTTCGGTCTTCCTTGTCGTCTCGAACCTGGGGGCTGGGATGAGAAAACTTTCTTGGCTGGAGCGTTGTCGTCCATTCACTCGATGTGGCAAAGCCAATGTAGTCGTCTTTTCTTGGACTCCTGGACTACATCCACATCTTGGTAAAGCTCGTACAGTTTTCGGTTGAACCCTCATCTCTAATGCTATCGGAGCATATGGGACCGAAAAATCCGTCGAAGAATTTTTCTTTCGAAAGTGTCCAGAACCAATTCCCCTTTTTTACTAATCGTCCAGCACTCTGCGCCGTAGAGTAAAACTTGTAAAATCAAGGTTTTATATAGCAGACACTTTGTCTTTCGAGTGAGGAGTTTTGAACCCAGTTGTTTTGACAAACGGAAGCAGCAGCGGTTCGCTAGAGTAATTCCTTGTCGGATCTCCACTAAGGTGTTGTTTGTGGGATTGATGTTTATTCCAAGGTAGGTGAACTCCTTAACTACATGGAAATTGCTGCTACCAACAGTGACGTTTTGTACTAGGCGGTGGACAGAAGTGCGTTTTTGCGCTGACGATAGTATTAGTATTAGTATTAGTATTAGTATTTTTTATTTATCATGATTAGCTAATATTGTAAGAACATAAATTCTAAAACATCAAATTACAAAAAGAAAGAAAGAGAATACTAACAACAAAAATTTTAATAACAATAGGTACCTACTTACACAATTTTATATAAAGATGAATTTAAACATTATTTTATTAATTGTTTTAATTGCAATTAATTGCTAAGGTACAGTTTTATTTCATTTTTTAATTTCTTTGCGCAATTTAAACTTCTTATTTCACGTGGTAACGAATTCCACATTCGTGAGGAGTTTACAAAAAACTGGCGTTCAGATGTCGCACAACAAAAACGCGGGACCAAAACTTGAGCGGAACGATTTGAGTTTAGGAATCTTATCTCATTATAAAGGTATTCAGGTTGTCGGGTTAGAAGAATATCAGAGAAAAAAGTAATAGTTCGATATTTGAGAAAATTTTCAAATGTCATTCCGAGAAATTGAATCACGTAATTGGATATTCGATCAAAACGTCTAAGTCCATAAACATAACGAACAGCACAGTTAAATACAACACTTAGTTTTCTTTTGCCTTCGAAGTCAAGTTTGCAGAAAATTTCGCAACCGTAAGTTAATAAAGGCAGAAACAACGTTTTTATTAAAAGAACTCTAATTTTTATTGGAATTAAATATTGAGATGGACAAAGCATACGAAGGACACTATAACACTTACCCACAGTTCTATTGATATGGTCCTTCCAAGTCAGGGTCTTATTGAACAAAACACCGAGGTTTATAGCCTTGTCGACATATATGATGGCACTTTCTTTGAGAGCAACTTGAGGAAAACATGACACGTCAATCTTATTCCTAGCGATGACGATGCGTTTAGATTTTTTCGGGTTAACTTACTTACTTAAGGTGGCGCTACAGTCCGTTGTGGACTTGGGCCTCAATCAACAGGCTCCGCCAGCTAGCTCGGTCATTAGCTAGTCGTCTCCAGTTTTGCACTCCGAGTTGATTGAGGTCCTCTTCCACTTGAGTGCGCCACCTGAGTCGCGGTCTTCCTCTCCTCCTACGTCCCTCGGGAATAGTGTCGAAGGCTTTCCGGGCCGGAGCATTGGTGTCCATTCGCTCTAAATGACCGAGCCATCTGAGTCTCTGGACCTTAACCCTTCTGGCTAGGTCCATGTCGTTGTACAACCCGTAAAGTTCGCTGTTGTATCTTCTTCGCCATTCCCCTTCAATGCACACGGGGCCAAAGATGACCCGAAGAACTTTCCTCTCGAAACAGCCTAAGGCACTTTCATCCGATTTTGTCAGGGTCCATGCTTCTGCACCATACAGCAGGACTGGGATGATGAGTGTGTTGTACAGTTTTACCTTAGTTGCTCGAGAGAGGGCTTTTCCACTCAATTGCTTTCTAAGCCCAAAGAAACAGCGATTAGCAAGAGTTATTCTTCGTCTGATCTCGGCGCTGGTGTTATTGCCCGTGTTTATAGCGTAGCCTAGGTAGACAAACTCCTCTACTACCTCGAAGTTATACGCGTTTATTGTGACGTTCTGCCCGAGCCGTCGGTGTTGGGTGTCCTTCCTCGAAGACAGCATATACTTCGTTTTTCCCTCATTTACCGCTAAACCCATTTTTGCCGCTTCTGTCTCAATTCTCACAAAGGCGCCATTGACATCACGCTGTGTTCTTCCCATTATATCAATATCATCGGCGTACGCGAGAAGTTGAACAGATTTTTGGAAGATAGTGCCTCTGGTGTTGACGTTGGAGTTCTGCACTATCTTCTCAAGAACGATGTTAGAGAAATCGCATGACAGTGCATCGCCTTGTCTGAATCCTTTTTTGACGTCGAAAGATTCCGTGAGCTCGTTGCCAACCTTGATGGAGCAGCGTGAGTTCTCCATCGTCATTTTGCACAAGCGAACGAGCTTGGCAGGGACGCCAAAACTAGACATAGCTTTGTACAGTTCGTCTCTGTAGATGCTGTCATACGCGGCCTTTAAATCGATGAAAAGGTGGTGGGTATCGATTTGGAGTTCATAGGTCTTTTCCAGGATCTGCCGCAACGTGAAAATTTGGTCGATGGTTGACTTTCCTGGCCTGAAGCCACATTGATAAGGACCAATCAGATTGTTGACGAAAGGCTTCAGACGTTCACATATTACGGCAGAGAGGATCTTGTAGGCGATGTTTAGTAGACTTATTCCTCTATAGTTGGCGCAGTTTAGAGGATCTCCCTTTTTCAGGATCGGGTTAAGCAGCAAGCAATTTTCTATTGACCATTCATCGATTCTTCTTAAATCTTCATTAATACATGCAACGTAGTGTTCCATCATCCCTAAGGGACAACTTAGGTACAGCTGAGTGTCGTCGGCATACATGCGAATGGAACAATTTTTTACTATACTAGGCAACTCGTTCACATACATTGAAAAGAACAAGGGGCCTAGTATTGACCCTTGTGGAACACCATTCGCTACAGGTAAGAACATCGATTTTTGTTGATTATGTTCAATGCCTGTTCACGTTCTGTTAAGTAAGAAAACAATAGATCGAATGCAGAGGAGGAAAAATTGAAATAATTTGAGAGCTTAAGGCAAAGAATGTTGTGATTTACCATATCGAAGGCCTTAGAGAAATCGAGAAGAATTAGAAAAGTAACGTTGTCCATATCAACTGCTTTTCTGATATCCTCAGAAACACTTAACAAGGCAGTCAAGCAGCTATTTTTCTTTCGAAAGCCGGATTGTCTTGAGGTCAATAAGTCAAACCGTGTTAGAAACTCGTTTATTTGCAATATAGATATAGGTCTAAACTCATCTCCTTTGGAATTTTTTGGTATAGGAATAACCTTTGCTTTTTTCCATAGAGAAGGAAATTCACGTGTTCTTAAAATGGAGTTAAGAATGTGTGTGATAAATGGTAGCAAGGGAGGAAGAACAATTTTTAAGAACTTAGGGTGCATCATATCGAGTCCTACAGCATTAGATTTTATCGATAGAAGGGCCTCAACTACATCCTCCGGGGTAATGTGAGAGAAGTCGAAAAGGAGTGTATTTGGCCTAGCATTTGATAAATTACTCTCCGATGAATTAACCTGGTCTGGAAAATGCGAGGTGCCTGTCGTGCTTGAGACGAAAGATAAGTTTAGGGCATTTATGTCAAGCATATCTGTAGATTTGTTATCGAATTTACCAATTCCTATGTTTTTCAGATTCTTCCAAATCTCTTTGCTTCCCAATGCGGCATTGAAACGTGTTGAATATGTTTTAGCTTTGGCCTTGCGTATCTCCCGAATAATTTTGTTACGCAGTTTGGTATAATTTGTATAAAAACTGTCAATGCGAAATAATTTCCATCGTTTGAAGAATAAATCTCGTTTTTTAATGAGAGAAAGAATACTTCTCGTTATCCACGTTTGACTATTTGGACTGAATGTTTTAGTTCTTAGGGGCACATGACAATAATAGAGTTCATTAATTTTTTCAGTAAAAAATTCTAACTGCATAGAGGGCGAAGATATATCTAACAATGAGTTCCAATTTATAGTAGTTCAAATTACGGAAATCCCTGTATTCGATGGTATGGTTTTGTCTATGTCTTTCAACGTGGAAATCATAAACTAAGAAAATAAGGTCGTGTTTTGAAAAACCTGGAGCAGATAGTTGATCGTAGTGAATAACTTTATTTCGATCACATACTAAAAATAGATCCAACAATGAAGGATTACCATTATTAGGGAAATGTGTAGGCACAGATGTGTTTACAGAAAATAAATTAAGCGTCAGAAATTGGTCATAGACGTTATTTTCCTCTAAGATATTACAATTGAAATCACCACTTAGGATTATGTTAGAGTACGAAATTGAAACCTGTTCTAAAGTAGAGATAAGAGGAGAAATACAAACGTTTCTGTTGGGTCGATATACTGTTCCCACTAGAATTTTTCTTGACCATTCGAAATTTCTACGAAAGCAAATTCCATTTCACTTTCGTTACAAGAGACAGCTATCTGTCTTGATTTTAATGTTTCTTTGACATACATGGCAACTCCCCCACCTCTGCAGCTTACTCTATTTGAACGATATACAGTGCCTTGCATAAGTATAACCGCACCCGAAAAAATGCATTTAAAAGAAAACCTACAATAGGAGTGACTCCTTACTATTTTTTTATTGAGTTACATCACTGATTAAACAAATTGAGAAGAAAATAAAGTACCATTATTTCCTCTCCTGGTGATTAAAAATTAAAAACAGATTTAAATGTATTGCAAAAATATAACCGCATTTATTGTTTTTTGTTTTTCTTTGTTTTAAATTCATTTTTAACAAAAAAATTAATATGCAATTTTGTTGCATCTATATTCCACCAATCTTAGAATTCTTTTTGGCATACTATTAACTAGATTTTTCAATATGAAGTCGTCTAAAGCGTTCCATTCTGTCACAACTGCCTCTCGCAGCTCAGCAACACTAGCAAATTGCTTATTATGGGCATAAATTTTGCGAGTTAAAATTCCCCAAAGATTTTTGATGGGGTTGCAATCTGGAGAAAGTGACGGCCACTCCATCAAATTAATGTTTTTCGATTCGAACCAATCCAAACTTTGACGACTTACATGAATAAAGGCATTATCTTGCTGGAAGACATGCTCAACTCGGCGTAATCGTCTTAAATAAGGTACCAAATTCTCCTCAAGGACCGAAGTGTAGTCAGAACTATTCATTCTGGTAGAGGTGAAGGCAAGTGCAACCGAACCACGCTCGCAGAAGGCCCCCAAACCATACAGCTGCCAACACCAAAGTTTTTCTTGCAAAAAATTTTTTTCTCTTTCCTCAAATCGTGCCAATATCTGCTAAAACCATCTGGTCCATCGAGATTAAACATTTTTTCATCACTAAAAATAACCTAATAAAAAACATTAATTCCAGTATGCCATTTGGAATAACGAGATTTTAGTGTAGATTAATAGAAAGTCACTTACGGTTTTCCAATCCCGATTTATGTTTTGGTGGGCAAATTCCAATCTTTTTTGTTTGTGGGCTGCTGTTATATTTGGAGCTGGCACCATTTTTCTCCGAACAATCACTCAACTGCTTTTTAAAGCACGAGAAACGATTGAAACCGAAACTCCTAAATGTTATATATGAAAATGTTATTAATTTGCAGTACATGTAATTTTGATTTGAGCACTGAATGTATTCATTTTTTGATTCCTCAAAGTTGGTTGTACTAGTTATCTTGTTACTAACTTAATGATATTAAATTAAACGACGGACTAAGAGATTTTCCCTTTTTCCGGTCTCTCTGATTCTGACCAGCATAAAGTTAGGTTGTAAGCTCGGAATAATAAATTATTTTTTGAATTGCACTCCAAGTCTTTTATTTTGAGTAATAAATAAAACAGTGGCGACGAGGATAAAAGAAATAAAAAAAAAAAATTTGTACATAATTAAAAAACAAAAAAAAAAGTAAAAATCTGTCGTAAGATTATTTTATTGAAATGTCTTCCAATCATTTCGTTGGTAAAGTCGAGGAATTCGAGCCAGGTGAGGACTTTGAATCATATGAGGACAGATTGCGCATTTTCTTCCAAATAAATGATGTAAAAGAAGCAAATAAACCATTAATTCTCCTTACGTTAATTGGTAAAAACTGCTATAAAATTCTAAAAGATCTAGTGCAACCTCGAGAGCCTAAGTGTATGAAATTTGATGAGCTTTTATTGACTCTTAAATCACATTTTGCTCCGAGAGTTAATATTAGAGCAGAGCGATACAAATTCAACAAAACACATCAAAAAGAAGGAGAGACGATAACCGAATTTATAATTCGTCTCAAAGCTCTAGCGAGCACATGTGGCTTTGGAGGTTATTTGGTGTTGGAGCAGTCTACGAAAGCAGCGGTCAGGTGTTGTGAGAATTTTAAAGAACCAGAGGTGGTATCCCCTGTCCAGTGGAAAGCTAAAGCGTTAGATGACGCGTTAACCGATAGGTTTATTGTTGGTATTCGGTCAGAGGAAATTCAGAGAGCATTATTGAATGATTCAAGTCTTGATTTCGAGAAATACTGCAATCTAGCCCTCAATATGGAAATGTCATACAAAGAATCGCAGGCAATTCATCCAAAAGGTCTTTCGGCTGCCACGTGTCTTCGAGTGGAAAATAACCAGCAAGGCAGGACAAATAAAAATGATAACGCAGTCATCAAGTCCAAGTTCAGCAATAAAACAAATAATTCGTCAAGAAAGAAGGGAAGCTGTTTCAGATGCGGGAGGCAGCATAATCCTGATACATGTCCAGCACCAGCAGTCAATTGGAAGTGTTTCCAGTGTAACCGAATTGGTCACACATCACCAATGTGTAGATCCGGAAAAGATGGGGTCCAGCGAAAGTATTCAGTAAAGTCAATACATCAAGTACAACCAGAAGAGTCTGACAGATTCATGAAATCGATCATCATTGAGAAGCAGGCATTAGAAGTAGAAGTCGACACAGGGGCTTGTGCCTCACTTATATCATTAGGAGAGTATTATAAATATTTTTCTCACATTAAATTAGAAAGTTTTTCAGGTCAATTATGTTCTATTACAGGTGAGGGTCTGGTTGTAAAAGGTAAAGTCAAAGTCTGTGTGGAGCTTGGAAATTTAAAGCACGTGTTAGAGCTCATAGTAATCGAATCGGATAAGGAATTTATACCAATTCTTGGTCGCTCGTGGTTGAATGTCTTGATACCGAATTGGAAAACAAAGTTATTTGGAAATGTGGAGGTAAAGTCAGTTGATATCCAGTCAAATAATATTGTAGAGTTGATTAAAAGTAGATTTAAAAATTTGTTTGAACCAGAATTGAACCAGTGCATTAAGGGTTTCGAAGTTGATATTGTGTTAAAACAAAATGTGACACCTATTTTTCATAAGCCCTACAGTGTTCCTCTTAGAATCAAAGACAGATTAAATGAAGAGTTGAATAAGATGGTTAATTCGGGATGTTTAGTACCCATTCAATATAGTCAATGGGCAAGTCCCATTGTTTGTGTTTTAGAGCCATCAGGGGAAATTAGAATCTGTGTAGATTTTGGCGTCACATTAAATAAAGTCATTGAAACTCATCATTATCATTTGCCGTTAGTAGAGGACATTTTTGCTTCGCTTGCAGATTGCAAGGTTTTCTGTGTCTTGGATCTCTCTGGGGCATATCAGCAACTACCTGTTGCGGAATCTAGTCAACATCTCTTGACAATCAATACATGGTTAGGTCTATTCAGATGTTTGAGGTTGCCCCTGGGAATCAAAATTGGGCCAGCAGCATTTCAGTCTGCCATGGATCAGATTTTAAAAGGTCTGAAAAAAGTTTTTTGTTTCATTGACGACATCTTAGTAGGTGGAAAAGATTTTGATGAGTGCAAAGAGATTTTATTCCTCGTTCTGCAAAGGTTAAGTGAACATAACGTCCAAATCAATGAAAAAAAGTGTAAATTTTTTGTAGATCGTGTGGAATATTTAGGACATACATTGTCAAACGGACAAATAAGTCCAAATCCAGAAAAAATTCGTGCGATAGTTAATGCTCCAGCACCTTCTAATTTACAGCAGTTACAATCTTTTTTAGGATTACTGAATTACTATAGCAGATTCTTGCCAGATTTGTCGTTTCATTTAAGAGAGTTGTACAAGTTGTTAAGAAAAGACTGTGTTTTCAGCTGGTCGTCAGAGTGTCAAAAAGCATTTGAAAAGACAAAATCTTTAATTACAAATAATAGGTGTTTAGAGTTGTATGATCCATGTAAGCCAATAGTTTTGGCTACTGATGCTGGTCCCTATGGAGTGGGTGCAGTGTTGTCGCATTTATGTGAGGGCATAGAGAAGCCCGTTATGTTTGCATCCAGTACCCTATCTCCTTCGGAACGGAACTATTCTCAACTGCACAAGGAAGCTCTCGCAATTGTGTTTGGAGTACGTCGGTTTCATAAATATTTATTTGGGAAACCTTTTACTATTCATACAGACCACCAAGCATTGAGAGAGATTTTTAGTCCTGGAAAAAATAACTCTGGAGTTGCTGTCGCTCGTCTTCAGCGGTGGGCTATCATCTTATCTATTTATGACTATACAGTCGTATATCGTAAGGGGTCTTTGATGGCAAATGCGGATGCTTTTTCTAGACTTCCGCTTAATGAAGAAACTAAGATTAAGGCTATCAATATGGTTCAAAACATCGCTGGTTTAGAGTCGGAGTTTAAGGTAACCTTAGCAGAAATAGCAAATGCATCTAAGGCCGATCCAGAGCTCAAAAATGTTTTTGTTTTCGTTTTTGAAAATAAGTGGCCAAAGGTTGTCGAATCAGAATTAATGCCATATTTTCGTAGAAAAAAAGATTTGTCCACTGAAAATAACTGCATTTTTTTATGGAAATAGAGTAATCGTTCCTAAAGCGTTACAACCAGCTGTTTTGGAGAAAGTTCATAACATGAACCATCTTGGTATGGTCAAAATGAAATGTGTCATGAGAAGTTACGTCTGGTGGAACAATATGGATAAGGACATTGAACAAACTGTCCGTCAATGTCCACAATGTCAAATGACGTCGAATGTCTCCATTGACAAAGACTTGAGGTCTTGGTCTGAGGCATCGTTTCCATTTGAACGGATTTTCCTAGATTTTTTCCATTTTTTAAAATTCACGTTTTTGATTGTAGTGGATGCCTATTCAAAATATATAGACGTGGTGCTTATGAAGAATACTAATGCTGAAGCGGTTATCCATTGTCTATTGAATTTGTTTTCTGTGTTTGGGTTAACCACAGAAATTGTATCAGACAATGGACCACCGTTCGGTTCGTCACAGTTTATTAATTTTTGTCAAAAGTATAATATAAAAGTAATAAAATCACCAGCATATCATCCCCAAAGCAATGGTGCTGCGGAAAGAAGCGTTCAGACGGTCAAACAAGCTTTTAAAAAATATTATTTAGAAGAACTTGGATATTTCAAATACTGTTTCCAAATTTCTTTTCCATCAAAGAAATATTCCAAATGTCGTTACTAAAAAGAGCCCCGCAGATTTGATTTTTTTCTTTTAAAACCAGAACAGATTTAGATTTATTAAATGATAAAGTATCTTTTTTTTTTTTTTTATTGAATTCATTATTTCATTATACACATACATAAATATTTAAACATCTAGAATTAATTATAAATTGAATGAAATAGTTAAGTACATTCTGTTGTTCGTAAACAAGAGTCGAAAGTACTATGTAGATAAATTAATATTAACAAATTTTATCGATGGGGATACGATAATGATATCTATTCATATTTAAGTTATAATAAATTTAAATTCAGGATAATGGGATTTCAAGGTTTTCTATGTCATCCAAATTTATCGAGAAAAGCCATCTTTTAATTTTATGCAGGTATATTGATTTAACTCTCTCATTTTTAATATTTGCCGGTAACTTATTATAAAGACGTGGTGCTCTAACGGTATAGAAAAGTGAAAAATGAGTTTTTTTGATGGTTGGAACAGTAACAAGATTTCTGCTGTTTACACGTAAATTTAAATGTTCATAAATCCTGGGAACAGTGTTGCCAGAGGTTTCAAAAAAAACTTTTAAGACTTTAAAACAATACAAATGCCTTACTGGTAGAAGATCAAGTCTTTTGAATAAACTGAAGCTAGGAGTAAGACGACTAACGTTGCAAAGAATGCGAACTGCATGTTTTTGCTTAATTAGTAAGGATTCTAACTTACTGAAGTGAGTACCTCCCCAACAAGCTATACCATATTGAAGCTTGGACTTAAAAAAAGCATTATATACTAATTTCAAAACTGACAAGCCACAATATTGACTGAGATGAAAAATCTTCCTAATCACATTAGATAAAAATAATTTTGTATTAAGAATATGGTCTTTCCAACTCATTTTGTAATCCAAAACAACACCTAGGTATTTGAAAGAGTCAACATGCTCAATTAAAAAACATTCAGAAACGCAAGAAAATTCCGAATGAAATGATCTGGAATCTTGGTTTAATAAATACGTACTGGTTAAACGGAATCTTTTGCATTTAGGAGAATGATAATACAATGGCATATCTCTGCAAACCTTACCCAAAATGTTGAAAGACATAAATTTTGTTTTGTCACTGATGACCAATTTGTGAGCATTGAACCAATTACGAAGTACTTCCAGATCGTGATTAACATCTAAATAAATGTTGCAATAACTTTTTCCGCTGTAGGACAAAGCTGTGTCATCGGCAAAAGCTGTAATTGATCCTTTTAAAGGTTGCAGAAATAATGAATTAACATAAATTAAAAACAAGATAGGTCCCAAAACAGAGCCTTGCGGGACACCAATGTTAGTTGAGACTTTGGAACTGAGAACATTACTTATTCTAACTCTTTGACTTCTATTTTGTAGGTAAGAAACAAACCAGTTATGAATAAAACCTCTGAAACCAACATTAAATAATTTTTGGAGTAATATATCGTGGTCAACCATGTCAAAGGCCTTGGTAATGTCAATAAACAATGCAGCAGGAATCGAAGATTCATTCATACTTCTATAGATTTCACTACACAACTTCAATAAAGCGTTTTCGGTTGATCTTCCACTTCTGAAGCCAAACTGGGAGTTACTAAAAAACTTAGTTTTTTCTAAAAAAGAGAGCATCCTCGATTTAACACCTTTTTCAAAAACTTTTGAAAAAACTGATAAGAGTGATATGGGGCGGTAATTGTTAACGTCTCCAACATAACCTTTTTTATGCAATGGAATGACAATTGCAGTTTTCAGTAAATCAGGAAACATACCTTTCTCTAAACTCAAATTGAAGATATAACATAATACGTCTGATATCTGATAAGAAATTTGTTTAATTATATTGTGAGAAATATTATCAAATGACGAGATAGAGTTCGAATTTCTAAGTGATTTAATAATAGAATTTACTTCAAACGATGAAAAAGGCTCCATAAAAAACGTTTGTCTTTGATTACACTCAAATGTAGAAACACTTTCAAATTGGTTATAAGGGTTATTACTAACTTCGGTTATCTGCTGAATAGAACTTGTAATATTAGAAAAATGTTCATTAAATGCAGTGGCTACTAAAAAAGGGTCAGTTATGGTCAAATTGTTTTTATTTAATGAAATATCAGAGGTAACCTCACTTTTATTTAAAATTTCGTTTATAACTTGCCATTCTTTTTTAGAATTACCCATATTTTGTATAAATTTATTTCTATAATAGGCATCCCTTTGAAGCGGTATTTCACTTTTAAGTTCTTGAGACAGTTTATCGTAGTTTGTTTTCAGCCTTAAATTCGTAGGATGATTCTTAGTACATTTAAACAAATTATTTTTCAACTTAATTTTCCGTAAGAGAGAATCTGTCATCCATTGTTTAAGATGTTTATTTTTATTATTTCTTTTAATAGTTTTACTGTTTGAATTTAAGAGTTATTCAGAATACGTTTACTGGAAATACAAAAAAAAAATAATGTAAAAACTAATAGAAATGATAAAAATGAAGTTTATAATGTAGGAGATAAAATTCTGTACTTAAATCATTTTAAAAACAATTATATAAAATGGATTCCAGGGCAAGTAATGCAATTAGTAAGCCCAGTTACAATGTTAATAAAAGTAAATGATACCATTAGGTTTGTACATAAGGGTCAAATTAAGAAATCTAATTTGTCGGATAAATTTCATCCAAATATGGATCCTTTGATTCAAGCTAAGGATAGTTCTAAGTTATCTAATGAATTATGTAAAGAACAAAAATTAAAAAACAAAGATGACTCTGGGCCAACGGTTAGTTATAAAAAACGAGATCGTACTATGTTGTGTTCCAATCAAAATGAAACAAGAAGTTATCTAATAATTTCTACTAACTTTAATTAATGAAAATGACTTTTAACAAAACTATGTCCTTCACTTGCCAAGTAAAAGAATTGAATGATCCAGAAGGGATCAAAATGTACTAGAACAATTTACATTTAGTACTTTAGTAAAAGCGTTGCCAACATCCCCCCTTGTGAAGTTATGGATAGTCTTGGGTGTAATCACCGTGCCACTTAGGTGGGCGTCGAGCTCTTGTAGGTCTTCGAGAAGCTGTTGAAGTCGATTGCTGATTCTCATCTGGGCGGTCTGGTTGAGGAGAAGAAATATTTGCTTCCTCACGTTCATTCATCTCTTCAAATTGTTCTTGGCTTGATTGAGGTGAAGATGGTTAACTAGGACTTCTTGGAACCTTTGTACTAGCCTGTGGTACTGGTGAAGTAGAATCTTGAATACGTTGGTCGGTTGTATCCAAAGAGACAGGAGTATACCTGTCAATGAGATCAAAATGGTTATTAATTGCATTGTTATACTTGTTACCTATTCTGTTCTCAGCATAACGAAAACGAAGTTGATTAGTGTGCTTCCGCCTTAAGCATGTTCGCCCATCTAACGTTACGTTAACGTCGTAGTTGACATTTCCTTTTCTGCTGACAACAACACCAGGAATCCAAAAGTTTTTGTTTCCCTTGAAAACTTTTGCGTAAACTGGATCTCCTGGATTGAAGCTACGATATTTTGACTTGTTGCTCCTGTTAAATTGTTCTTCCATGAGTTCGTTGCGGATGACTGAAAACTTTTCGGGTTTCTTCAAGAGGTCGATGTTCGTTCTAATTTTTCTTCCGATGAAACATTCAGCTGGTGACTTTGCATCTGGAGCGTTTCGATTTGGCGTTGATCTGTATGCCAGAAGAAATTCTTGAAGATGTTCGCTATCCGTCCCTCCTTTTTTGTTTTTTGCTAGTGCTCTTTTCAACGTGTCCACGAATCGCTCTGCTTGCCCGTTTGATTGAGGGTGATACGGGGCTGTCCGACTGTGTTTGATGCCTCTGGAGTTACAAAATTGTTGAAAAGAAGCACTCACAAATTGAGTGCCATTGTCTGAGACAATTTCTTGTGGTTGCCCAAAAAGTGAAAAAAATTCAGTGAGCTTTTGGATGACGGCAGCTGATGTGATGTTTTCTGTTTGGTAAATCTCAGGATACTTTGAGAAAGCATCTACAATTACCAAATAATAGTATGAGTTGACTGGGCCTGCGATGTCGATGTGTATGCGTTGCATAGGTGACGTTGGTATTGGCCACGATGATAACAAGGTTTTAACTGGAGTTCGAGCTTCTGTGGCACAACCATGACACTGTCGAACCCAACTTGTTATGTCTGCGTCTATTGTCGGCCAATATACGGTGGATCGTGCGATTTCCTTCATTCGAACTATGCCTTGATGTCCTTTGTGGAGTTGAATAAGAATTCGCTTGTAGAAAACATCTGGAATGACGATGCGCTCGCCATATAAAAGACAATTATCCACAATTGATAATGCATCTTTTCGGTTGAAATATGCGGATAAGGTGGTATCATCTAATTTGTGCGGCCAACCATTTTGGATATAGTGCGCGACCTGTTGTAAAATTTTATCTTTTTGTGTAGCTACACTTACCATATGAAAGGTGATCGGTAGTGACTGGATGTTGTCCTGAAGAATTGATAGAACATCTGATTTCAATCTAGAGCAGGCTACGACAAAATCTTCTTCGGGTTTCATCTGATTGCTGATAAGCCGAGACAGAACGTCCACATATCCAAAATCGTGTGTCGAAATATATTTAATTTCGAAGTCGTAAGACATAAGAGTTAATGCCCAACGCTGGAGTCGATTTGCCGTATGTGTTGGTATCCCCTTTTTAGATCCAAAGATCGAGAGCAGTGGTTTGTGGTCGGTGCGAAGGATGAACTTTCTGCCGTATATCATTCGGTGGAATTTTGTGACATCGAAAACTAGAGCCAGCGCTTCTTTCTCAATTTGGCTGTAACTTTTTTCTGCTGCCGTGAGTGAGCGAGAAGCGTGATAAATTGCCTTTTCCATTCCGTCTGTCATGACGTGGGATATACGTGCACCTATTCCTACTATTGATGCGTCTGCTGCAACGACTATCGGTAAGGCTGGATTGTAGTGGGTGATGACTAAATCTGATGATAATATTGACTTAAATTTCTTGAAGCTTTGTCTGCATTCTTCTGACCATGACCATTTTGTGTTGTTCTTGAGAAGGTCGTCCAGAGGTGCTCGTAAAGAGCGCATTTCTTTGATGAATTTGCCATAATAGTTTACGGCTCCCAGAAATGATCGAAGTTCACTTATATTGGTTGGCGGTGGAAGTTGTTTGATGGCGGTAAGCTTATTCGGATCTGGTCGCAGACCTTCTTGACTGATGACGTGTCCTAAATACTTGCATTCTCTTGAAAAAAATTTGCATTTTTCCCAGTTTACTGTGAGACCGTATTCTGCAAATCTGAGAAGTACTTCTTCAACTGCCGTGATGTTCTCGCTCTCCGTCTCTGTCGCTACTAAGATGTCGTCAATATAAGCTGATGCTTCTTGTATTCCGGCAAGAATTGTGTCCATTGCTTTTTGAAAAGCGCCAGGTGCTGCTTTAATACCTGGTGCGAGCCTGTTAAAAGTGTATAGGCCGCGGTGTGTGGATATGGTAAGTAGTTGTTTGGTTTCGTCATCCACTTCCATTTGCAGGTAGGCATCCGACAAATCTATGCGGGTGAAACATTTGCAATTTGACATTTTGGCAAAAATTTCATCAGGAAGTGGCAACGGATGACTGTGGGGTTCCACGCAGGCATTCAACCCTGTTGAATAATCTGCGCCGATGCGAATAGCCCCATTTGCTCGTTTGACAACAACTATAGGCGCTCCCATGCTGAAAAATTGGTGGGTGTGATGATGCCAGCATCCTGAAGTCGGTTGAGTTCCTTGTCTATTGATGCCAAGGCGGAATAAGCTACCTGTCTTTTGGGAATAAAAACTGGTTTTGTGTTTTCTTTTAATCGTATGTTTATTTTAAATTTTGTACAGTGACCTGGACCTTCGCGGAAAACTTCTGGAAATTTGTTCCGGATAAAAGCGATGGTCGAAGCTCGATCAGCTGTGTTGATTGTTTTACAAAAAGCACTGATTGGTTTTTCCCAAAGATGTAGTTTTTCCATTAAGTCCACTCCGAAAATGTTGAGATTGTTGAGTTCGGAGACGTAGACTGTGTTTCGATGATGGTTTCCTTCGAATTTGATATGGCCTTCGAATTCACCGATGATTGGAATTTGGTTTGATGAAGCGTCTCTGGCTGTGTGAGAAGTATTGATGATGACTGGAGATCCGATTGATAACCACACTGACTTTGAAATGATCGTGATGTCAGAACCCGTGTCTATTTGAAGTCTCACGTTGTTGCCGTTGATACTGACTTCAACATACTTACGTTTTTGTGCCAAGCTTTGGTTGACTGCAAAAACACGATTACTTTTGGCTGAATGTGCTCGCCTTGAGTTCTTTTTCTTGGTAGCATACGAATTACTGTTCTCTTGCTTTAGTGATTTTCTAGAGCAAGGACAATAACCTTCTTTGTGACCAACTGTATTGCACTCTCTGCACTTGTGCTTAATAAAAGAACACTCTTTTGAGAAGTGCATGCCGCCACAATTCCAACAAGGTGTTCTCGGTTTTGTGCAACTGACCTCGTGGTTGTTTTTTCCTTCGTTCTGTTTGGAAAAATTATGCTTTTGCTGTGGTTGTTTGGCTGCGACGTGCTGGACTTTTGATGCTGCAGTTTCTATCATGGACGTGTCTTTTTGCAGGTTTTTATATCGAAGAATTTCCGAAACTAGATTGTCAACTGTGAGGTCTTTCTCTTTATCGAGAAAAGGAAGTAGTTTAATGCGTATGTCTGCATCTTTTGGTGATTTAAGACCCATGACATATACTATGCATTTGAGTTGGTTCATAGTGAATTTCTCTAGCTCGAAATTCTCACACATCGATTTACTTTGGCTGCAAAAGTGATGTAGTCTTCCATTTCGCCTTTTGTCATCTGCAGACAATTGAATCTTGCCGCGAAGACTGATTCGGTACGACCAAACAAATTAGACAATTTGTCTACTGTTTCTTTGAAACTTAATTCCCGTGGTAGTTTTGGAAGAATGTAATCTACATATTTGTCGTGGGCTATGGAATGAATTTTACGCAGTAAAAGTCTTACCTGCTTGCATCGTCGAACTCTTTCGCGTCTTTGCGAATAAATCCTCGTATCGCCGGTACCAAACTGGAAAAGTTTGTCCATTTTCTGGATCGTGGTGAAATTCATTTATGTTCTTCGCTAACGCATCCATTTTCAACTCTGTTGCTGTACCACTTGGAGCACCCAATGACATCTGGACAATTTTCTCGAGCAGGGCACTGTTCTGAGAAATAATCTGAACTAGAATGGGGTCCATGCTTGGTGGTTGTTGACCTGGTGCTTGCTGTTCCATGATGATTTGAGGTTAGCGAACACTTGTTGCTATTGCGTGTTGGAGATTTTAATCCTTAAAAATCTAATCGATCCTTTCGTTTTTCTTTTTTTTTTTTTTTTGAAACGAAAACCTCGTCGCCACTTTGTTGTGTTCCAATCAAAATGAAACAAGAAGTTATCTAATAATTTCTACTAACTTTAATTAATGAAAATGACTTTTTAACAAAAACTATGTCCTTCGCTTGCCAAGTAAAAGAATTGAATGATCCAGAAGGGATCAAAATGTACTAGAACAATTTACATTTAGTACTTTAGTAAAAGCGTTGCCAACATACTAGATGGAAGTGGCCATCTGAATTAAGAAGCTCTAAAAGATGTAGAAGTGTAGACTATTAAGCTTATACTTTTGTGTAGCTTTTGGTTTGGAGAGTCTTCTTTATTTTTTTTTTATTATTTTTTTTTGGTAGGGAAATATTGTTATATATGAAAATGTTATTAATTTGCAGTACATGTAATTTTGATTTGAGCACTGAATGTATTCATTTTTTGATTCCTCAAAGTTGGTTGTACTAGTTATCTTGTTACTAACTTAATGATATTAAATTAAACGACGGACTAAGAGATTTTCCCTTTTTCCGGTCTCTCTGATTCTGACCAGCATAAAGTTAGGTTGTAAGCTCGGAATAATAAATTATTTTTTGAATTGCACTCCAAGTCTTTTATTTTGAGTAATAAATAAAACACTAAACTCAATTCGTTACGAAATTCCGACAAAGAATGCACCGAATTGGATGCAGCATTGATTAAACGCCTCTTGTAGCGACGCGTAAGGTTCTGCGGACGCCCGAGTCTTATTTTTTTCCCATAAGATTCTGGAAGTTTTAAAACATTTCGAACGACACGATCCGACCGTGAAATTCGTCTTCCAATAGCCCTAAGACTTAGGCCGCTTGACCGAAAAGCCAAGATTTGCCTTTTTCAATTTCGCTTAAATGCGTACCGCGTGGCATTGTTGTTTTTTATTTGAAAGTAGTTGACTGAATGCAGCTTCAAAGAGATTTGCACTGTGCGGTTATATTTTTGCAATACATCAAAATCTGTTTTTAATTTTTAAACACCAGGAGTGGAAATAACGGTACTTTATTTTCTTCTCAAATTGCTTGATCAGTGATGCAACTCAATAAAAAAATAGTAAGGAGTCACTTCTATTGTAGGTTTTCTTTTAAATGCATTTTTCCGGGTGCGGTTATACTTATGCAAGGCACTGTATCTTATAACCTGTAAGAGAGCATATGTTGTTGTTTTGAGATTCAGAAAGCCAAGTTTCAGATACACAAACCACGTCAACCTTAGAACCTTCAAATGTAAAGCGAAACTCGTCAATTTTACATAGCAAACTTTGTGCATTGATGTGAGATACTCTAAGTCCAGTTTGATGTCCACTCAAAATATTAATCATGGTGCGCAAATTATGATCACCCATTGCAAATGAAAACAATAAAATTCAAAGTGCACAAGAAAAAAAAAACAAAGAAGATTTACTGTATGCTAAAAATCCTTGAAAGATAATGTATTGAATATATTATTGAACTTGTAAAGCTTATTAGGAAGTTTAAGGACAGTAATAAAATATATAATAGAATAGAATAAAATATATAATAGAAATGAGAAAGTAATGTTACAAATAAGAGATGAAAAATATAAAATTAATAGAGTAAAAGCAGAAATTAAAAAAAAAAAAATTTATATATATATATATATGTATGTATTATAAGTATGTATTTAAATATTAAACATTATATTTCAGAGTTGGCAACCATATTCAAATCCTCCAAGCAGTCGATCAGTTGAGCATCTTCATTCATATGTCGCTTGATGTAAACAACTCCTCTCGATACAAACACAGTGCATAGTTTTTTTTGCTTTCTTAGCGCCATTGCATGCTGGCAAGCGCGGATCCAAGGGGGGGGGGTCACGGGGGTCATGACCCCCCCAAACAGGCCGCATTTGAAAAAATAGAGCTAAATCGATATTTTGCAAGCCAAATAGAAAAAAAACAAACGAACAAAACCAAGTTTTTGCTCACTTAAGAACCGGGAAATAACCAAATGACCACAATTAACATACTTTTCTGCCCTCTGAAAAAAAATACTAGAACCAGAATTTTTACCCGTAGAACCAATAAAACAATTAAAAGTGATAATCTTTTTGAGACATTCAAAAATAAAACTAATTTAGCCACATATTCATCTTAATTTTCCTTTATAAACAACTGTGTTAATAGTTCAGTCCTCATTAATGTACTTTTTATGAGAAGATACAAAGATTTTTTTAGAAAGGGAAAAGTTATTGTCATCTCGCCAAATTCGTCACATATGTATCCTTAGTTAATCTTCGAAATCATCCCTTCAATTCATAAAATTGTCACATGTAATTCCTAGTTAGTCATCAAAAATTAATTATGCTGTTTCTCGTATTGTCCGTTTGGTGGCAGTCAGTGTTAATGGAAATACCATGCCAAATATTTTCGCCCGCCATTTCCCGGCTCATTTGAATAAAAACCACGTACGAAGGAAGACCATCCAAAGGAATACGTTGACTAAGGTTGAAGAAGTTATATATATATTTTTTTGTAATTTGGAACAAATACCCAATGTAAGCTATTGAAACTAATTGAAAATACTGCTTTAATTGTAATTAATGAATTTCAATTTAACAGCAAATAAAATCCCTTTATTTTGCAACGAAAGCAAAGATTTTTATTTGGGAATTAAAACCACAGCCGAAGGTCAACAGTTATAAAGCACAATTCTTTGGACCTTCATAGAATAAGCCTTATTTAAAATGGCTGGGCTGGAAATGCCAACAAATGCCACCCAATTCACTCGTTTTTTTGGAGTTAATTGTTTTTTACATGTTGCAGATCTGCAAAATCAAAAAAATTGATGATGTTTTACGATGACTGCGCCGAATAAATACAGGAATACAAACAAATTCCTATCAAAATTCATCTTTAGCAAAACAAAACAAAACCTTAAATCTACTGTATTCAAATACACGTCGGAGAAGTTTAATTTGTTTTGAATTTCATGTTTCGAAGAAGTCAACTGATTCCGAAAGTCAGAATAATTGATTTGTATTTTTTCGTATTATTTGCTACGAGGAACTCTGTGATAGGGGTGTCTATAAAAAAACATCACCTTAATTAAAATTTATTTGATTTGCTCCGATCGAATTGAAGTATCCGTCAAATGAATCCTTGTTTTATCTTCTTACTTTTGCTGTTTATTTTCTTGTTTTAATTTTGTTAATTTCTTTTTTTTTATTGCAAAAATTCAATAAAAACTATTTTGATTCCAACGACACTGAAATCAACAATGGACTGTTGTTCTTTCAATGTTTTGATTGCGTGAAGTTAGCCACGCTACCATAAAAGGCGCCAAGTCATTTAAAAACACACGAGGAAACGTTTCAGAAGAAAATTCATAATAAAAACATTTATTGGCTAAGATGTTTCTTGCAGCCCGATTCTGCAGTTGTGACGAGTCACAAGTCACAAGCGCTTTTGACTGATTTCTTGTGAGGATAGTTGTGACTCGATTACAAATAGGAATTCTGAAATAACCTTTGTATATGAAATAGACTAGTACTACCAAGATTGGAAATCTAGTACCATGGTTCTGGCATCGATCCTAGAGTCATCTACCTAAAAGTTGAGAACTACTGCTTTGGAGAATTTGGAGATTATTTTCAATGGGGAATTCATGAAAAATGGCGTAAGGTTAGAACGAGAACGCCTTATAGAAAATATTCTTGCATAAGAACGGCAAGGACATAATAATAATTTTGTTATGAGACTTTTCTGTGGAGATATTTGTTTGGCCTTGAATATAATGTAGAGTGCTTTTATACACAGATCTTTGAGAGTATGTATTTTGTATGTGTAAGAATTAAGAAAACGCAGATGGATGGCTTTTGGCAAAATTTGATACAAACTGAGTTTACAAACTGAGTTCTGCGTTACCACAGTGTATTTTATAAAAGTTCACATAGGAAGACAATACAATTTATATATTAAACACTTTTATACATTCACGTAATTCAAACTTGAAAAAAGGAACCCAAGTTGATTGAGAAAAAGGAAGGTAGATCTGAAGAGTGTATTTAATACTGAAATCAATTAAAATATTAAAAATGTTTATAGATACAAGCACGTTATTTAAACTTTGTGTATTTTTATGGGTTGACATCTGATGCAGAGAGGATGTATTATATTATAATATTATATACCTCCCTCCTCTACGGTCTAGTGTTTTGTAAATTTGTCGACTTATTGTTGGTGTATAATTATAGAAACAATTGTGTAATGAAGAATGTAAGCCGAAGTAGATTTTGGAAATATCGAGTTCAATCGAAATTAAGTTTTTTTGAGTTACGTAAATTTTAAGAAATAAGGGATGATGTGAAGAAGTAAGTTATTTTCAATGATTTACAAAAATGGAAGTAGATCTTCAAGAGTGGTAACGCTGACCCTCACCCATTTTGAAATCGATTTCTCTGTCAGTACTAACGAAGGTACCTCGTTTTGGAGTTTTTATTAGAAATACTACACTTTGGAAATGCTTTTGAATTGAACTGAGATGTTTTTAGGGTTTCCAGAGTTTCAATTTTAAATTATATTAAATTTTTTCTTGTTTGAGCAAAATTTTCAATTTCAGGTAATTTTTTTGTTCACACTGCGAACTACTTTTCTTATTTTTCCTGTTGAAAAAAACAATAATTAAAAACAATATCTCATAAAAGCACCAAAAACAGGCATATTTATATGGTTTTTAGGATATGTTTAATACTGTGCAATCATGAAGAGGGTTTAAAGTATACTTATATGTCTACCTGATTTTCTGTCAAAACATTAATTACCTTACTATTTTCTCACTGAGAGTTAGATTTGGGGTATGAATGTTTAGTTTTAGTTTTAGTTTTAGTTTCCATTGCACAACCCATAAAAGAATAAAATGTCTGTGCATTCTTCTCTGTTAAAAGAAGACATTTCAAAAATACAATGTAACCGAAATTAGGCTTTTTTTTATTTAAAATATTGTGAATTATTATAATATTCATGGCTTTCTTAAAAAAGCGGTCAAAGAACAAAAATCATTTAGTTTCAAAAGCACGTAATTTTTTCATTTGCTTTGTAAACCCTATTTCCTTTCATACATGATCACAAGGAAATGTGTAATACCAAAGTACATTGGTAATAGTTTTGATACTTAGTAGCAAAACGTTAAAGTTTTACCTAAAAACTTCTTAAAGTTCTTTCGATCGTATCCTTACTTCGCATATTATTTTTGTTTTTCCTCCCCTCTAACCAACCATACAAATTCGGCGCAATATTTTGTTGTTTTTTTTTTTTTTAAGCAACCTTACTCTCTTACTCGCATTATTTCAATATAATATAGCCTACACACTCCTACTTATTGTGTTCGCTCCTGTCATTTTGTTCTCCACTGGGGAAATTTTGTCTTGTTCTTGTTTTTGAGCTGTCAAACCAAGCAGAGCAGCAAAATTCAAAAATTCAATTCTTGGTAGTACTAGTCTATTTCATATACAAAGGAAATAACACTCACAAGAAAACTGACAACAATATTCAACTCAGCATGGTGAGTAAAATTGTTGTTGTTTCAACCACAGATGAGTCAAAAGGGAGATTGGAAATCAAGCTGTCAAAATGACAATGTCTACTAGTTTACTGCAAGAGTTTGCGTGTTTTTTGTTGCTTTTTTTCTCATTTATTTATATACACGAGGTAATGGTTAAATAAAATTTGTGGTATCCGGAGGGTAAAACGTAAGTCAGTATCCGATCTTCTTTTGTGTCTGGTTTCACCTGTCTAGTTGAAATCAAAATAATTCATTATTTGTTTTCGCGTTTCTGCTTTCTGAAAAAATGAAAAAAACTCTTTGAAATTAAAAAAAATGCAAGGTAAAAGATATCTTTCTTAGCAGTAAATGACCAGTCATATTGTAAAAAATTTCTCAAACCTCAAATCGAAATTTCTTAATAACAGCAAAATGTTTCTTGTTACCTGGGATGAGGCAGGTCACAAATTTGAAAATTTTTGTGACTGTCCCAAGTTGTGACTCTGCACCAGAATACGAAAAAAGTCACAAAAATCATTTCACCTCAACTTGTGACTTGTGAGGTGTCAGTGAAGGTCCTCAGAATCGGGCTGTTAGTTTTGAGAGTACCTACCTACATTTTTTATATCCCTAAACAGTTTATAATTGTATATACACAATAAATTTATATATTAATGTAATGAATTTTTTTTTTATTAATTGAAGAATTTGGTTTGCTTTGTTTATTTGGCTATTCTTGGCATTTTTCTTATTTTTAATTTTTTTCTATCCTGTGACCCCCTCCAGAAAAAATTTCTGGATCCGCGCCTGCATGCTGGTATATTGACAGGTTGTTTTTGGTTAAAGCCTCTCGCATAAAGAGAGCACTTGTGGAGTTTATGTCAATGTCTTGCAAACATAGCTCTCTATTATTCACTTTTCGAAAAAGAGCAACTGACTTCAACACATAATTTCGATCATACGGTGTAATGAATTTGATTAGAATCGGTGTGTCTTTAGATTCATTTCGAGGTCGCGTGCGATAAATATTTTTAATTGTAGGTGGTTTTATGGAAAGTGCATTACACAGCCCTCCACGGGGTAAGCCTTGACGTGGCGGAGCGGCTTACGGTAACTACTACTATGAAGCTTAGAGCTATGCGATCGCGAAACTTGATTTCGCAGAAGGGCCTCCCATGGTCGACAGGTCGAAGCGGAGTAGGCTGTTACTACCAATTACCCCACAACGAAGGAGTGTTCCCACCAAGGCACTCCCACCGAGGGACGGCAGCGAATGAATTTCTTCTTTGGAATCAACGGTGGCGTCTCCAGTTCCAGTTAGGCCGAACTACTTGGTGAACACCTTTACGGGCTACTTCGACTTATTTGAAGCCCAGGCCGTAAAAGGAGCGGTTTTCCGGCTCTTGCACTTGGAGTCACATCAAGTGCCTGGTACTCCAGGTTGGGGGTTGTGCGTTGGGGTGACTTCCCGACCACGTAGAAAAAAGTTTAGTTGCGAAGCAACAACAGGCCTCGGAAACGGACGGATACACTGATGACGACCCAAGCAAATGTACAAAGGACAACGATTTTCGGATATGCACGTGGAATGTTAGGTCCCTTAATAGACCGCGTGCTGCCGAACAGTTAGCGGAGACCCTCAACTGCTACAAAGCAGATATTACCGCTATCCAGGAAATGCGATGGGATGGACCGGGCAAAAGGAGGATGAAAAACTGCGACATCTACTATGGTAATTGTTACCGAGAGCAACAACAGCGACTATTTGGATGCGGATTCGTCGTGGGAAGCAGACTCAGGCAAAAAGTCTTGAGCTTCAAATGTGTGAACGAACGCATTACGACAATCCGAATCAAGGCTAAATTCGGCAACATCAGCCTAATATGTGCGCATGCCCCCACAGAAGAGAAGAAGGACGACACCAAAGACGAGTTCTACGAGCTCCTCGACAAAACATACGAGCAATGTCCTAGTTATGACATTAAAATTGTCCTCGGCGATTTTAACGCAAAGCTGGGAAAAGAGGACATCTTTGGTGGAACGGTCGGAAAGCACAGCCTGCACGACACCACATCCGATAACGGATTCAGGCTGATCGATTTTGCTGCGGGGCGAAATGTTGTGGTAGCAAGCACCTGGTTCCCTCATCTCAACATCCATAAAGGTACATGGAGATCTCCTGATCAATCAACCGTCAACCAGATTGATCACATTGCGATCGACGGAAGGCACTTGTCCAGCATTTTAGATGTTCGAACTTTCCGAGGAGCTAACATCGACTCGGACCACTACCTCGTCGTAGCCAAGGTAGTGCTACGAATATCCCGACAACGGCCAAAACAAGGAAATGCTGCAAGAAAATTCGACGTCGGACGGCTACAATCACAAGAGATCGCCAGATCATTCTCTGATCGAGTGTCAAGTAACCTCTTAAGGAGTCCTATGCCGCCAACATCAAGTATCGAAGACCAGTGGCAACATTGCCAAAGAGCAGTTAGAGATGCAGCCTCTAATGTGCTGGGTTTCACACAGCCACCAAAATGAAACCCCTGGTTTGATGAAGAATGCAGGCACGCCCATGCAGCCAAGCAGGAGACATACAAAGCGGCGCTGCATAGAAGGACAAGAGCTGCTCGTGAGCTCTACGAGCAAAAGAGGAGAGAGGAACGCCGGCTTCTCAGGAGGAAAAAGAGAGAGCATGAGAAGCGTCAGATCGAGGATGTTGAGAGAGGCAACAGCAGGAATGAAGTTCGGAGGTTTTACCGAAATGTTAAACACCTGGCTCAAGGTCATCGAGCAAGAACTGATGCCTGCAGAGATAAACAAGGGACCATCATAGTAGAATCGCAGTCAATGCTGGGGATTTGGAAAGACCACTTCTGTAGATTGTATAACGGCGACGACGAACAAAATACCGCCGTCAGACAGGAGCCTTTCATCGGACACGATGATAGCCAACAATTCCGTGAACCCGACCTAGAAGAAGTGAAAACCGCAATATCACCGCTGAAATCCAACAAAGCCGCTGGAGCAGATGGACTAGCTGCTGAGTTGTTCAAAGCAGCAGGCGACGAGCTAGATAGGAGCATGCACCAAATCATCTGTAAGATATGGTCAGAGGAATGTATGCCCGATGAATGGAACCTCAGCATTGTTTGCCCGATCCTGAAAAAGGGAGATCCTCTAAACTGCGCCAACTATAGAGGAATAAGTCTACTAAACATCGCCTACAAGATCCTCTCTGCCGTAATATGTGAACGTCTGAAGCCTTTCGTCAACAATCTGATTGGTCCTTATCAATGTGGCTTCAGGCCAGGAAAGTCAACCATCGACCAAATTTTCACGTTGCGGCAGATCCTGGAAAAGACCTATGAACTCCAAATCGATACCCACCACCTTTTCATCGATTTTAAGGCCGCGTATGACAGCATCTACAGAGACGAACTGTACAAAGCTATGTCTAGTTTTGGCGTCCCTGCCAAGCTCGTTCGCTTGTGCAAAATGACGATGGAGAACTCACGCTGCTCCATCAAGGTTGGCAACGAGCTCACGGAATCTTTCGACGTCAAAAAAGGATTCAGACAAGGCGATGCACTGTCATGCAATTTCTTTAACATCGTTCTTGAGAAGATAGTACACCAGAGGCACTATCTTCCAAAAATCTGTTCAACTTCTCGCGTACGCCGATGATATTGATATAATGGGAAGAACACAGCGTGATGTCAATGGCGCCTTTGTGAGAATTGAGACAGAAGCGGCAAAAATGGGTTTAGCGGTAAATGAGGGAAAAACGAAGTATATGCTGTCTTCGAGGAAGGACACCCAACACCGACGGCTCGGGCAGAACGTCACAATAGACGCGTATAACTTCGAGGTAGTAGAGGAGTTTGTCTACCTAGGCTACGCTATAAACACGGGCAATAACACCAGCGCCGAGATCAGACGAAGAATAACTCTTGCTAATCGCTGTTTCTTTGGGCTTAGAAAGCAATTGAGTGGAAAAGCCCTCTCTCGAGCAACTAAGGTAAAACTGTACAACACACTCATCATCCCAGTCCTGCTGTATGGTGCAGAAGCATGGACCCTGACAAAATCGGATGAAAGTGCCTTAGGCTGTTTCGAGAGGAAAGTTTTTCGGGTTATCTTTGGCCCCGTGTGCATTGAAGGGGAATGGCGAAGAAGATACAACAGCGAACTTTACGGGTTGTACAACGATATGGACCTAGCCAGAAGGGTCAAGGTCCAGAGACTCAGATGGCTCGGTCATTTAGAGCGAATGGACACCAATGCTCCGGCCCGGAAAGCCTTCGACACTATTCCCGAGGGACGTAGGAGGAGAGGAAGACCGCGACTCAGGTGGCGCACTCAAGTGGAAGAGGACCTCAATCAACTCGGAGTGCAAAACTGGAGACGACTAGCTAAGGATCGAGCTAGCTGGCGGAGCCTGTTGATTGAGGCCCAAGTCCACAACGGACTGTAGCGCCACCTTAAGTAAGTAAGTAAGTAAGCATTACACAGCAGATTAAAAGTAGACTATAGTTTTTATGTCAAAAGGAAAATGGTTGATGTGTCATAGTTGAAATAGTTAGAAATAGTTGAAATCATCCAAAAACGCTTTTTAGTTAGGTTTTGTTGATCTGTCAAACCAGAAAAAAAAAACAAATCTTTTCGATTGAAATTTTCTTTTCTTTTCTTTTGATCATAATAATTGAAATGGATAAAGCGACAACAATTTTCGTTGCTCTATATTTATTGCAAAAATTCAAGAATGATCTTGATATGGTAAGATTTTAAGGACAATTGAGATGAGAACATATTTATTTATTTTTGAAAAACCCACAGCAAGAAAAGAAAAGTGAAAGAGACTGAAGACCACCCTCCATTAAGAAATCTTCAAGCTGTTCCAAGTAAGCCAGCTCCTGATATTCTCCTAATTGCGGCTCTCAGATTCAGCGAAAAACTATCAAAACCAATATCTAGTTTGTGATTTTATATAAATAAACGAAAAAAGACTTTATTCTCTGAAAATTCAACATTTTTTATTGCTGACAGACAAACATAAAAACAATGAATTCAAATATGTATGCCGATTTCGTCCTTCATTCATTGATTTGGGTTTCCTTATGCTTTTTTTACTTCTGTGAAAGCGTCATTGAGCTTCCTCTCCGATGATCTTCATGATCTTCGTAATTTCCTCCTGAGACAGCTCCATTCACCGCTGCGTCAATTTTTTCTCATGCAGAGCAACTTCCGTTTGCCGTTCGTGCCGACTGACGTTCGACAATCATTATGCTCATGGGCAGTGGCCAACTTGTCCTCCAAAACCATGTCCATGTCCTCGAGTTTTTCGATGACTTTTTGTAAATAAACCGTACGTAGACGCTGACTGTTTTGGCCATCTTTGGCGGCCTGTAACTCGCCACGCAGTTGCAGTTGAAATAGGGGTGTTTGCGGATTGCAATATAGCCAATTCGATTGGAAGGGTTTGTGACCTGTGATAGAATGAGATTCTTGAAATTGGCGCAGAATTTTAAGTCACTTGGCAATGCGATAATTTCCTTGGTGTGTATCTCCTCGTAGTGACTGAGGATTTTCAGTTTGACTCGTGAAGCTTTAAAATGTGTAAGGGGAACCTTATTTTCTTTATATTTTTGTAATGGAATATTTTTAATTCAAGACGAACAGAAATCCTTTGATTGGAATTAAATTTGCGGCGGCACGGATACGGACAACTACGACGTTAAAAAATGCACGAACAGAATGTTCTTTTTTTCAGATTGATAGTCATTAAAAACACCATTAAACAGAAAAAAAGACTTTGACACATCAACCATTTTCAACTCACCTCCTGAGTAGAGTTGGGAATAGTTAGAAATAGTTACGATTTGACACTTTAACACTGACGACTGACCGCAAAAACGACAATTGTGGTTACGAAACGTAACTATTGGCGTGCAAAAACGAGAAATAGTCTACTATAGTCAACTATAGTCAACTATAGTCAGCGCAAGCGCACTTCAGATGTTGCTTTGTTTGTTGATAGCATGTACTTTGTTTTGTCCTCATTTACTTCAAGACCAACGAGTTTTGCCTGTTCTTCAATCGCTGTGAAGGCCACAAGTACAGCTCTCTTGGATCGACCGATGAAGTCTATGTCGTCCACATAGTCTAGGAGCTGGGTGGACTTGTTGAATATAGTGTTTTCCGTGCTCGCACCTGACTTGCGCACTATCTGCTCTAGGAATATGTTGAAGAAGTCACATGACATCTCCTTGTCTTAGCTCTGCGCATGTTTGAAACAACTCGAAAGAGCTGTTACCCATTTGCACACTGCACTGCGTATTGTTTAGCGTCATGCCGCACAGCTGGATTAGTTTAATCGGGATCCCGAATCCAGAACTCGCCATTATAAACTCTTGGCGGTGGATGCTATCATAATCAGCATGACATTCGACTTAAAATTCGTTGGTCTTTTCCAGGATCTGCCTAAGTCTGAATATTTGGTATATCGTTGTTCTGCTTGGATTAAAGCCACATTTGTACGTGCCGATTATTGTGTTGCAGAACGGTTAAAGACGCTCACACAGTAAACACAGAATTACTTGTGTTTATTTTAAAATCCAATTGTACGGATTTTCGTGCAATAGTACGCTATTTTTCATCAGTGGTTCTTACTGTCATTCTTCTTTTCTCTACTTTTTTCGTTGAGTTCTCTCAAATTTTGTATATACGCATAAAATCACTTTAATCATTTTCCATAAATAATTTTAAATTATCATAAATTATCCACATCAAGGCTTGATAATATAAAAGATGTATGTCTTAATATTAGGTTCAATAAAAATAAACAAAACAATATTACTTCACTATATCGGGCGTCTACTGTATGTGCAGCGCTCGCTGAGAGATATCGTTCTGCGCTTGTTTCTTACGTGAAAAGGATAACAGACGATGGATACAGTTTTTCAGCGGTGGTAACTTCATACTTTCCTTGGTAAAATACATCAATTAAGTTACATTTTGCAACTTTTACACAAATGATAACACACAAACAGTTCTTGTCCTCACATAATTCATTTTCTAATACTTTTGAAAAACTCCTATGAAAGTCCTGTTAAATGATAATACTAAGTTTTTGATATTGAACATTGTTTGGTTGACTTAAAATAACGTGTAAAGGTGTTTTTTTTTTTTTGTGGTTAGTAGAATGAATTTTAGTATCCCATATACATGGTTGCAAACTGTACATATTTCTCATAGCAGTAATCAAATATACTATGGAAAATTTAATACGTTTTCTTATCTAAGTTATTTCGGCGCAGGTGATGTGAATTCGAAAATGTGTGAATCTTCATGTGTATAAAAAAAAAAAACAATTTTGTATTCTATGCTAATTAAGGGATTCATTCATATATCTGTCAGGATTACTTTCATACTTATTATGTCGAAAAATATAGATGAAAAATAAACTCAGTGTATGTGCTTCTAAATTACAAAGTTGAATGTTTTTAAACAATCAAAATACAGTTGAAAGCATTTATATATTGGATTAGTAGTTTCAGATGCCTTAATTCAACAAATGGTTAAAAGTTATAAACGCAACAAAATAAGTTGGAAATTCTCTTTTGAATAATTTGCTAAAGTTGGCTGATCATTAGAATCCAAGAATCTGAAATAGAGGGAATTGACAAAGAACAAAAATAAAATGGGAAAGGACCAGGAATTTCTTGAGGCCGCTAGAATTGGGAACATTACTCTGTTTGAAAAACTACTGAATCAAAAGAATAAACGTGGAGGTCCGTTAGCAAGGTAATGATATAATAAATGTCTTGACTATTTATATGTATAAGAATACACGTCATGAGAACTATTGTTCAAATTTCAGATCCGCCAATGTTTTCAAGATAGAAATAAGTGCTCTGAGTCGTATTTTTTTTTTTTTTTAAAGAAATATATTACAGGTTAAGCTCCTCAGAATGGTTTACTTTTTGAAGTACCTACGACTTCTTTAGGTGTGGTATGTGGTATAGGAAGTACTTAAATAAAAATATTTCGGGCGCCATGCAAAGCTCAAAATGCAATGATTTATTCAAAGAAAAAGAAAAAAACTCCTAGCATTGCTTATTGATAACCAGCATTGATAATTTGGAAAATGATTAACAATAGTTTTGAAAGTTTTGTGCTTCAAGAGAGTGCATAATTCTGATTGGTATCATATGAAAGGTGGTATCAGTGTTGCCAGACTTTTGAACTCGTTTTTCCCTTTGACGGTGCGAAAAATCCCTTTTATCCCACACAGATCTTATAAAAATCCCTTAACTTATCCCACATATTACCAAAAAAAAAAAAAAAAATACATTCAATTCTTTAATAATTGACATCAAATGAAATATTGACAATTTCAAATTAGAAATGTTAATTCTTTTATAATAACTTATAAGAAAAAATAAAAAAGTAATTTCAGTCCATACATATTTCGATCCAAACATAAAAGTTAATAATTATCATAACAAAAACAAAAATAAATTAAGTTTATGTTTTAAGTTAATGTATATGTTATAAAAAAATAAACTTAATGGCTATTCTACAATAATTCATAAAAAAAATAAATAATATCATATTTTTATAAAATTCATTATACAAAAAATTACAGTTGTGTATTTACAAAAGTACATTTTTTTTGGAATATGTACACATTTTTTGAATTATGTAGGACCAAATGCTCGTCTTTTATTTTCAACGTACAGCAAGTTACATCTTTTGATTGAAACGAAGATCGTAGTAAACAAACTGAGCTGATAAATTCTGACCCTAACAGATTTGTTTTCTTCGATTTAACATCGGTAATAAGACGTTTTTGGGATATTTGAACTTGAAGTTTGCATTTGTAAGAAACTATTTGCAACACTTTTTTAACTCGGCTCAGAATTCTAACTTCCAAAACTGAATTTTGACAAAAAAACACTTATTTTAAAGATAAATGTATTCAATAAACAAATGTAAATAATTTTAGGCGAGGAATCACTTCTTTCTATTTTTAATTAATTTTTAAACTTTCTATTTTTCATATGAAAACACTAGGAGAAGAACACGGTGGATGTATTTTGACAGTTCTTCCAAATACAAACACATAACAATGCGTATAATTTTCTTCTATTAGGTGCCCGTATGGGTAGTGTATTATTGGTCCTTTTGGGAAATATTTTGGGAAATTTTGTGATATTTTGCTAAGTTCTTAAAGGAAAATGTTATTTCTTCAGTGTATATTAAATTTTCACTGAGGAATTTTTGTTTCGATTCTTGAACATATACCGAGTCGTTGTCGAGCGTAGCCAAAGTCGTGCATTCCACGTAGAGGTTGAAAGCATATTCTTTCTGTTTGCTACCATTAAGCTTTTCCCACCAAGCCAAATATTTAGGCCCCATTTTAGACAAAAAACTAAATTGGAAGGCAAATATTGATGAAAGAGTGAAAAAGGCTTTTGTAGCGCTTTTTACTTGTAAAACGGCCATAGGTTCAAAATGGGGCTTCTCCCATTGGCTATACACTTCCGTAAATCAGACCGATACTCATTTATGAAGTTGTCGTATGGTGGACCGCACTGGACAAGATGGTAAATCTAAATAAACTTATCAAAGTCCAGCGGTCAGCAGGTATGTGCATCACAGGAATACTTCGCTCAACACCATCACAGAGAAAAATCGACCACATAAAATAGAACAAAAACAATCAGATTTCTCTATGGTTTTCATCCAAGAAGAAATTCTGATTAAAACAATCAAGAAAATCCAATTGTGATTGTAGTTCAAGAGGATTACACATTAATTTAAGATGAAAGTCTATTTTATATGCAAAAGAATGTATATGAGAATCTTATTATTATTTAGTTATTATTTGGAGGAATATTTAAAATAATATGGAAACCTTTTCGAAATAATTATTATTCCATATGATATTAAATGGATTTCCAAATACTTTCAATGGCGTTTTCCTATTGTTTCTAAAGTACTTCCACATTGTTTCAATAATATTCCCTAATTGTTCCTAGGAGTTTTTCTTTTTAATCCAATATGTTTCTTATTTGTTTTTTGAAGAGATCCATATTATTCTAAATGGTTTCCGCTTATATCAAGCAGTGTTTCACATTTTTTTAAAATTAGTTTTCATATTCTTTTCTATGGATCTTAACATAATTTTGTTTTGTGTTTTATACTTACTTTCAATTAGATCTTCAGTTTTCATTCATAGATAAAAATGGTTTTTCTAAAACTAAAACATATTTTATTTCTCTTTTACATAAGTTTGCATGTGTACATATATAAAGGTCTGTGACTTATTTATAATGTAAGAAATACAAAAAAAAAAAAAAATCACCTCTAATATGCTGGACGTTAAGCGGGACGTTCGACGTAACACCAACGGGAATATCACTTTCCTGTTGGATATTTTTTTCCAATCTTGCTGAGCATATAGCAAGTTTCCTGTTAAAAAAAAACATTATGTATGTATAGTTCATTAATTGTTAACTATGTTATTTCTTACCTTGTTTTCGTATGGACAAATTTCTGTTATGGCGTTCGCCCAGATACTCATGAGTCATGACCCTATAGGACATTTTCTTGCCGCTCACAACACATTTTTTGACGATGCAAAGGCAAATCCTTCTACTTTTTTTTTTCAAATTGTTATCCGGGTTGACAAAAGGAGTCGCCAAAAAACGTGTGTTTCGATTGTCCGAGTCCCCGATGATTATAAAATTGCCAAAATCGCCTCTTTCTAATTTTATTTTGAGTTGCGAGTTGTTGAAAATTGTTTGGTCGTGGGATGCCCCAGGCCAGCGAGCGACTATATTTAATAATTTTCTTGTTGGCTGAACACCGATAATTTTCTGCATCCTCACCACCAGAATATTGAATTTTAACGTATGTGCAGTCAATTGCACAGATAGTTCCCGGAAATCGGCCAAACTTATAGAATTGCTCGCTAGCTGCAGTCATTTTAGATATAGTTTGGGACATATATATGAATCTTGATCGATTCCTTGCAATGGCCCACGTAACTTTTGGCAATAAATTTTAAACAGAAGCAACACTTACACTAGCGATATCGTAGATAGATATTTGCAATGATCCAAGAGCGTAAAAACGTAAGGTAATGAACAATTGAGCAATTGGACGAATATAACGTGACCTTAAAATTATAAAATTTAAAAAAATAACAGCTTTAGTCAGGACTATTTCATTTTATTAACACTTGTCTACCTTTCAGCGAGTATTCCAAATCAGTTCGAATAATTTCGAGTACTTTTACCACAGTCGGTTTGGATAAACGAAATTGAACGAGGAAATCTTCATCATCCCACTTTTCCATATCTATGCTGTCTGCCATTCGATATTGTCTTCATTCAGGTTGAAGCCAATTATGCTCGTTCTCATCACTTAAATCCAACAAATATTCCAAACTATTATCCATATTATAATTTCGAACAATTAATAAGTTTGAAATGAAAGCTGCCATTTTTCTCTAATGGAGCTTAAAAGCTCCATTAGTTCTAAATATCTCTCTTAAAAAGCCGAATTTGGCATATAAACTAAAAACTTTTTCAAATGTAATATCCCATTAGATAATAAAAGCAAGTGTCAAAAAAAACGGTTAAAAGAGACTCAATAAAACAATTTTGCATTTAATTTAAAAATTCCTTTTTTTAATGTCGATTTTAAAGCTTACACTAGTTGCAAGCAGGTTACAAAATGTCTATAAGTTGACATAAATTAGTAGCTGGTTTTAAATTTAAAATGGTTTTAACTAGCATCTACTATTTACTTAATATGAGCTGACTATAAGTTTGCGCCAGTACCTTTTTGTTTCTTACACCTTGAGATAAAAATAATTTTATAATTTGATAATTTTAGCTTAGTACAAGCCTTAACTTAAAAACAAACTAAACTAACATTTGTTTTTATTTTTTCTTTCTTTTTTTTTTAATTATAGTTCTTGTTGCCGAAGCACGAAAGCGCGGCTTTTGTCTTGTAAAAAAAAAAATACAAAATACATAATGATTTAAGAAAACGAAGTAAAATTTAAAAGAGTAGAAAGGATTTATTGTGAAGAGTATTTTGAGGGGCTAATTTAATTGCGGACTTGTTTAAATTAAGGTCGAAAGAAATATGGACCATATTATGTCACTTTTCTAAAGCGTAATTTCGTCATATTAAATTGCTATATGATGGCAATTTATTTTATTTATTTATTTATTTATTTATTTATTTATTTATTCGTGAATGCTTAACAAACTATTAGATATGTGGCAATTCGGCTTCAGAGAAGGTTTTTCTATTGAAGATGCACTTCTTGACTTTTGTTCATTCATTAACAAGGGCCTTGATGACAAATTATATTTTGCCGGTCTATTTGTTGACATGAGCAAATCGTTTGATACCATTGATCACAAGGTTCTCCTTCATAAACTTCATATATATGGCGGGCTTTCGAGGTTTTTTTTCTATTGGTTTGAGTTCTTCCTTAAGAATATAACTCGAAGAGTGAAAATTGAGGATAAACTGAGTGACGTTAGGATCTCGAACATCGGTGTTCCCCAAGGGTCCGTTTTTGGTCGCATTTTGTTTCTTATTTATATCAATTCTCTGTTCAAACTTGAATTTACAGCTTAAATAACAGCGTTTGCAGATGACTTAGGGTAAGCCTATAATTCTAAAAATGCTCTTGATCTATTAGCTGACCTGAGATTCTCCTGACTTGCAGATTGTTTTTCCCAGTCAAAACTGTTAAAAATATAAGATCATTAATTGTTTATGCAATGATAATCATTTAACATACGATTCAGAAAAAAATGCTGTGATAGTTGTTTCAAAGTAGATGAAGTAGATGAATTCAAATACCTCGGTGTCCTCTTTGATACTGGTATGAGCTGGTCTAGTCATATTGCTGCTTTAAAGATATATTTACGCTTTACACTTCGCAATCTATACCACCTCAGAAAACTCTGTTATAACGGTACTTTAAAACTACTTGCATTGGTATATTTCATTCCAAGCTACAATACGGCATAAGCTGCTCGGGTGGAACATATCACACGAAAAATCAACCTCTTCTCATACTACAAAAAAGTGCAGTAAGAAAGATTTGTGGCCCTACGAGGTTAACAACCACTATTGAGCTATTGAGAACCCTAAAAATCTTGCATGTCAGACACCTTTACTATTTTAAGACCTCAAAGATTTTCTATATGAGAGGTGGTTACTTACAGGGCCTAATTTTTAATATGCTCAATACAAGAAGCTCTCGTAAATGTATTGCACCTGTCCCACATTTCCGTACCACGGCAGCATAATAGCACAAAACCGACGAGGAGGGGATAGGTACTAGGGAGGGGTGGGATGAGCGACCTTTGGTTTCAGGACTCTTCTGGAGAAATAATTCCCGAGAATCATTGACCTTACTCAGCTGCTACGATTCGACAAGTACAACGCTCAGGTAGAAGAAAGAAACACAAACATCTTGCGGCATTTTTGGCGACATCGTGTATGTGCTCGTTCAACAAGAGTTGGCTAGTGATACACATACCGAAAATCTCGAGATGTTCGGTTTAACAGATGCAAGTGCCACTCATGGACAGTGACAAGGGGGGTATGTCTCGCTTTAACGATACAAGACAGCATTGAGTTTTCGAAGAATTAAACTCTACTCGGTTTTCCCATTGTGCAATGCTGTTTAATGAGTTTAATGAGCTTATAATATTTTGCCGTTGCAGTTGCACATCCGAAGAGGAGGGATGTGAGTCTTGAAACGAATATGAAAAGCTAAGGGTACTATCGTCAGCGAAAAAATTGATTGGGTTAGAAGTTACAGACAAGAGATCATTAATGAAAATGAGGAAGAGGGTCGAAAACAAAACGGATTCCTGGGGCACATCAGCAGTTATATTGTGGGTTTCAGACTGGAATCCGTCCAATAGAAGTTGTATTGAACGGTTCGAAAGAAAGTTAAGTTGATAATCCAATGAAGAAGGGATTCATCGATACCGAAGGCACGCATTTTTGATAAAAGAGCAAGATGCCATACTGTATCAAATGCCTTTAAAATATCAAGTGCAACGATCTTACTTTCTCCAAAACGATGTAAAGATTTGTTCCACTGGTCGGTGCTTATCAGCGTTTCCATGACCTTAGAAAGATGGGACGTAAGTGCAATCGGACGATAATTGGAGGGAGGGGAGGATTCGCCTTTTTTTTGGGATTAGCTGGACAAATGCTGTTTTCCAACTGCTCGGAACGAGCCCAGAAGAGTAGGTTAGATGGAAAAAATTACGCAAGGGTTTTGCCAGCGTGGAAGAACACCTCTTCAGAATAATATCGGGGATACCATCCGGACCAGTAGATTTATGTATGTTTAGATCCTTTAGGACTCTCGTCACAGCACGAGTGCGAAAGAAGATTTGTCCCATGGAATCATTGACGCGCTCAAGATTTATCGGAGTCATGACACTCTCTGGCAGCGAAGAGTTGGCGGCGAACTGCCTAGCAAAAGGGTTAGCTCGCTAGAGTGCTAACAACTGGAGTGTCATTGTCAACGAGCCTAGGGACCGAGGAAGAAGAAGAATTCTACATATTTCTTACAAATGACCAAAAATTCTTACTGCCTTTGGGACATTGCAGTATTTTTTGGCTTTAATTTTTGGTCATGTAAAAATTTGGTCCTACGAATATGGGCATTGCAGGCCTTCCTGGCTTGTTTAAACAAGCCGGGAAGGCCTGCAATGCTCATATTCGACGGATCAAATTTTTACATGACCAAAAATTAAGGCAAAATATACTGCAATGTCGCAAAGGCAGTAAGAATTTTTGGTCATTTGTAAAAAATATGAAGAATTCTTCTTCTACCTCGGTCCCCACGCTTGTTGACCAATGACACTCCAGTTGTTAGCTTTCTCGTGAAAGCTAACCTTTTTGCTAGGCAGTTCGCCACCAACTCTTCGCTGCCAGAGATTGTCATGACTCCGCCTGTTCTTAAGCGCGTCAATGATTCCATGGGACAAATCTTCTTCCGCACTCGTGCTGTGGCGAGAGTCCTAAAGGATCTCAACATAGATAAATCCGCTGGTCCAGATGGTATCCCCGCTATTGTTCTGAAGAGGTGTTCTTCAACGCTGGCAAAACCCTTGCGTAAGCTTTTCCATCTATCCTATTATTCTGGGCTCGTTCCGAGTAGTTGGAAAACAGCATTTGTCCAGCCTATACCCAAAAAAGGCGAATCCTCCCCTCCCTCCAATTATCGTCCGATTGCACTTACGTCCCTTCTTTCTAAGGTCATGGAAACGCTGATAAATTATCAGCTCAAGAAATATCTCGAAGAGCGAAAGCTTCTTAATGACCGGCAGTACGGCTTTCGCAGCAACAGGTCCACTGGTGATCTGATGGTCTATCTCACCGAACAGTGGAACAAATCTTTACATCGTTTTGGAGAAAGTAAGATTGTTGCGCTTGATATTTCAAAGGCATTTGATAAAGTTTGGCATCTTGCTCTTTTATCGAAAATGCGTGCTTTCGGTATCGACGAATCCCCCCTTCGTTGGATTAGAAACTTTCTTTCGAACCGTTCAATACAAGTTGTGTTGGACGGATTCATGTCTGAAACCCACAATATAAATGCTGGTGTGCCCCAGGGCTCCGTTTTGTCTGCGACCCTCTTTCTCATTTTCATCAATGATCTCTTGTCTGAAACATCTAGTCCAATTAATTGTTTCGCTGACAATAGCACCCTTAGCTTTGCTTATTCGTTTCCAGACTCACACCCCTCCTCTTCGGATGTGGAACTGCAACGGCAAAATATGATAAGCTCATTAAACTCTGACCTAAACAGCATTGTACAATGGGGAATTAAGAACCGCGTAGAGTTTAATGCTTCGAAAACACAATGCTGTCTTGTATCGTCAAAGCGAGACATACCCCCCTTGCCACTGTCCATGAGTGGCACTTGCATCAATGAGACCCAACAACTCGAGATTCTCGGTATGTGCATCACTGACCACCTCTTGTGGAGCGAGCACATATGCGATGTCGCCAAAAATGCCGCAAGATGTTTAGGTTTCTTAAGACGGTGCAAGAAATTTTTTTCCCCTTCTGATCTGGCTATCATCTACAAAACCTACATACGTCCAAAGCTTGAGTATAACTCCCATGTCTGGGCTGGTGCTCCAGTGACATACTTAAGTCTTCTGGACAGTATCCAAAAAAGAGCATTCAAGATGATCGGTGATCATACTATCGTTGAGTCATTTACATCTCTCGAACATCGCCGTAATGTCTCATGCCTCACCCTATTCTACCGTTACTTCAACGGTATTTGCTCTAGTGAAATAGCCAGTTGCATTCCTCCCCTTAAGATATTCAACCGTAATACCCGCGCCTCCAGGAATGCCCATCAGTTCACCCTTGAGCCCAACTTCGGTCGTACCCTCAAGTATAGAGAATCGTTCTTTAGCCGTACCACGCGAATGTGGAACTCCCTTCCACACTCTGTCTTTCCAAATCATTGCAATGTTCAGGAATTTAAGACCAATGTTCACCGGCACCTCCTCTCCAACTCCTTTCATATTTCCTAAAGCACTCACTGTGTCTCTGGTATAATAAGGGCATAAAAAACGCCTTGAGTGTGTGCTAATTATAAACAAAAAAAAATCCTACTTTTCCTAACGCCCGCACTGTGCTTTGGCATAAAAAGGGAATAGAAACCCTTGAGTGCGTGCTTATTATAAAAAAAAAAAAAAAAAGGATCCGGAAGAGTTGCAAGCTCCGAAAATTGGAAATATGGCGAACAGAAGCTAGAAGTAATAAAAAAAAATATAACTATCTGGGAATGGAAATGTCGTTCAACTTAAAAATGGAAAACCATCTAAAAAATAAAGTAAATAAGGCGAAATCAGCAATATGCCAAAATTGGAAAAAAATCTGCAGCAACAACTTAATAACAGTCAGCTCCAAATATAATGTATTTAATGCTACAGCCAAATCTATTATGTTTTATGGTGCTCAAGTTTGGGGAATTGAACGACACGAGGAAACGGAAAGCCTGCTGCGGTTCTTCCTAAGGAAATTTTTTTACCTTCCATTTAACACACCAAAATATATGTATCACCTGGAATCTGGGTTACCTACAATGTTTATTTCTACTGTTAAACTTCATGCAGATTATTTAGTAAGGGTGGTTAATATGGAAGAATCAAGACTTCCGAAGAAGATTTTACAGTATGCACTGCAAAAGAAAACTCTCTTCGTCAAAAATTGGGTTAAACTTGCCGGAAACTGTGGAATAACGATTAACCTGTCAGAAGCTAACTCAAACCAGTGGAAGAAGATCTTTTATGAAATAATCCAACTGACTGATGAAAATGAAAGATATGCTTTTATAGAAAAAGCTCGCAGTTCAACAGAGCGAAAGTATTATTCATTAATCAATTACAATCTTAATGAAAATAACTATTTTAAAAGCTGTTTCTCGTGCTACAACATTGGGATCATCTTCAAAATTAGAGGCGAACTTATTAAATTAAATTGTGCTCCCCTCCACGGGGTAAGCCTTGACGTGGCGGAGCGGCTTACGGTAATTACTACTATGAAGCTTAGAGCTATGCGATCGCGAAACTTGATTTTGCAGAAGGGCCTCCCATGGTCGACAGGTCGAAGCGGAGTAGGCTGTTACTATCAATTACCCCACAACGAAGGAGTGTTCCCACCAAGGCACTCCCACCGAGGGACGGCAGCGAATGAATTTCTTCTCCAGTTCCAGTTAGGACGAACTCCTTGGTGAACACCTTTACGGGCTACTTCGACTTATTTGAAGCCCAGGCCGTAAAAGGAGCGGTTTTTCCGGCTCTTGCACTTGGAGTCACATCAAGTGCCTGGTACTCCAGGTTGGGGGTTGTGCGTCGGGGTGACTTCCCAACCACGTAGAAAAAATCTTAGTTGCGAAGCAACAACAGGCCTCGGAAACGGACGGATACACTGATGACGACCCAAGCAAATGTACAAAGGACAACGATTTTCGGATATGCACGTGGAATGTTAGGTCCCTTAACAGACCGCGTGCTGCCGAACAGTTAGCGGAGACCCTCAACTGCTACAAAGCAGACATTACCGCTATCCAGGAAATGCGATGGGATGGACCGGGCAAAAGGAGGATGAGAAACTGCGACATCTACTATGGTAATTGTTACCGAGAGCAACAACAGCCACTCTTTTGATGCGGATTCGTCGTGGGAAGCAGACTCAGGCAAAAAGTCTTGAGCTTCAAATGCGTGCGCGAACGCATCACAACAATCCGAATCAAGGCTTAATTCGGCAACATCAGCCTAATATGTGCGCATGCCCCCACAGAAGAGAAAAAGGACGACACCAAAGACGAGTTCTACGAGCTCCTTGACAAAACATACGAGCAATGTCCTAGTTATGACATTAAAATTGTCCTCGGCGATTTTAACGCAAAGCTGGGAAAAGAGGACATCTTTGGTGGAACATTCGGAAAGCACAGCCTGCACGAAACCACTTCCGATAACGGATTCAGGCTGATCGATTTTGCTGCGGGGCGAAATGTTGTGGTAGCAAGCACCTGGTTCCCTCATCTCAACATCCATAAAGGTACATGGAGATCTCCTGATCAATCAACCGTCAACCAAATTGATCACATTGCGATCGACGGAAGGCACTTGTCTAGCATTTTAGATGTTCGAACTTTCCGCGGAGCTAACATCGGCTCGGACCATTACCTCGTCGTAGCCAAGGTAGTGCTACGAATATCCCGACAACGGCCAAAACAAGAAAATGCTGCAAGAAAATCGCAAGAGATCGCCAGATCCTTCTCTGATAAAGTGTCAAGTAACCTCTTAAGGAGGAACATCAAGTATCGAAGACCCGTGGCAACATTGCCAGAGAGCAGTTAGAGATGCCGCCTCTAGTGTGCTGGGTTTCACACAGCCACCAAAACGAAACCCCTGGTTTGACGAAGAATGCAGGCAGGCCCAAGCAGCCAAGCAGGAGGCATACAAAGCGGCGCTGTATAGAAGGACAAGAGCTGCTCGTGAGCTCTACGAGCAAAAGAGGATAGAGGAACGCCGGCTTCTCAGGAGAAAAAAGAGAGAGCATGAGAAGCGTCAGATCAAGGATGTTGATAGAGCCAACAGCAGGAATGAAGTTCGGAGGTTTTACCGAAAGGTTAAACAGCTGGCTCAAACCATCTGTAAGATATGGTCAGAGGAATGCATGCCCGATGAATGGAACCTCAGCATTGTTTGCCCGATCCTGAAAAAGGGAGATCCTCTAAACTGCGCCAACTATAGAGGAATAAGTCTACTTAACATCGCCTACAAGATCCTCTCTGCCGTAATATGTGAACGTCTGAAGCCTTTCGTCAACAATCTGATTGGTCCTTATCAATGTGGCTTCAGGCCAGGAAAGTCAACCATCGATCAAATTTTCACGTTGCGGCAGATCCTGGAAAAGACCTATGAACTCCAAATCGATACCCACCACCTTTTCATCGATTTTAAGGCCACGTATGACAGCATCCACAGAGACGAACTGTACAAAGCTATGTCTAGTTTTTGCGTCCCTGCCAAGCTCGTTCGCTTGTGCAAAATGACGATGGAGAATTCACGCTGCTCCATCAAGGTTGGCAACGAGCTCACGGAATCTTTCGACGTCAAAAAAGGATTCAGACAAGGCGATGCACTGTCATGCGATTTCTTTAACATCGTGCTTGAGAAGATAGTGCAGAACTCCAACGTCAACACCAGAGGCACTATCTTCCAAAAATCTGTTCAACTTCTGGCGTACGCCGATGATATTGATATAATGGGAAGAACACAGCGTGATGTCAATGACGCCTTTGTGAGAATTGAGACAGAAGCGGCAAAAATGGGTTTAGCGGTAAATGAGAGAAAAACGAAGTATATGCTGTCTTCGAGGAAGGACACCCAACACCGACGGCTCGGGCAGAATGTCAAAATAGACACATACAACTTCGAGGTAGTAGAGGAGTTTGTCTACCTAGGCTCCGCTATAAACACGGGCAATAACACCAGCGCCGAGATCAGACGAAGAATAACTCTTGCTAATCGCTGTTTCTTTGGGCTAAGAAAGCAATTGAGTGGAAAAGCCCTCTCTCGAGCAACTAAGGTAAAACTGGAAAACACACTCATCATCCCAGTCCTGCTGTATGGTGCAGAAGCATGGACCCTTAGGCTGTTTCGAGACGAAAGTTCTTCGGGTCATCTTTGGCCCCGTGTGCATTGAAGGGGAATGGCGAAGAAGATACAACAGCGAACTCTACGGGTTGTACAACGACATGGACCTAGCCAAAAGGGTCAAGGTCCAGAGACTCAGATGGCTCGGTCATTTAGAGCGAATGGACACCAATTCTCCGGCCCGAAAGCCTTCGACACTATTCCCGAGGGACGTAGGAGGAGAGGAAGACCGCGACTCAGGTGGCGCACTCAAGTGGAAGAGGACCTCAATCAACTTGGAGTGCAAAACTGGAGACGACTAGCTAAGGACCGAGCTAGCTGGCGGAGACTGTTGATTGAGGCCCAAGTCCACAACGGACTGTAGCGCCACCTTAAGTAAGTAAGCTCCACATCGAATGGCAGGTAACTGAAGTTTATGTAATCTACAAGGGAGGGAAGATATCCTTCACTTTATTGGAGTTTGTCCCGTGCTCAAAGAAATAAGGCGTCACTACTTTGGTAAAAATGCTCTACTCATTGAGGAAGGGAAGACTTACCTGAATGGTTCCGACTGGCAGCTTCTATTCAACATTTATAGTAAGGCCTTTGCTTATAGAACAATGATTATCTCCGAAAGTTTTTAATTAGCTACGCAATAATGTATAATTAAGCTCTAACTTTATTAAAATTATAATTTTTGTTTTAACTAATCTAAAAAGTCATTCCGTTTTAACTAAACTAAAAGTCATTCTATTTTAACTAAATTAAAAGTCGTTCCGTTTTTAACTAAACTCAAAGTCCACAAAAATTGCTTTAAAATGTATTTATTTATTATTTGCAAAAATGTATCAATTTAAATCAAATTATTGTTTTAAAAATTAAAAATTAATTATATATATATATAATAATATTGTATACAACAGACACACGACAAATTTTGTCATGTCTTAATTTATTCATGTTCATTACTAAATACATTGTATAAAAAATCTGCTTTCATGAATAAAATTTATCTATCATCATCTATCTATCATCTACTAATTTTAAGACACATTAAACTTGAATTACTCTTTTGCATTGAACTTTGAAAACAAAAGTCCTAATTTCATTTCATTGTGTATAATATTAATACATTTACAAGAGTTCTCTTCAAATAGATTGCAATTTGCAAATAATCATCAATAACGGAATTTCCGAAAGAGTTTTTTTGTGTTGGGCTTCAAGTCTCTAATTCCTTATCATTGCTTAAACTTTTTACTAGCCGCCTTCTTATTTCTTCGCCCTTTTACAGCTGCTTCTGATGTTATCTCAATGTGGTTTGAAGGAATATATTCTCAAAAACTTTTTTCGGATCTTTAACTGGTCACTAAGTTATTTATTCAAATACGTTAAATACTAATGCTAAGATTACAATGATTACTAAAACTAAACTTAAAACTAACATTGTTTAACTACTTATAACAAAAAAATTAAATTTAAAGCTTGCAGATTTGAGATTGTCATTTGTAGGGTCAATGAGAACAGAAAATTTATTAAAAATACAGATTAGTTGATTAAGAGGACTGTTAGCGCCATAGTTAGATCTACTAAAAATAGTTCGAATAGGTAAATTTCTTCTAAAGGTGGCCTGACTCAAGTTGAAATTCAATCTATAAAGAATAGTTGGACATGAAATAGTTCCATTCATTACACCTATTATAAAGTAGAACTGTAAATACTCTCTGTGACCAGAAAGAGATGGGAGATTTATTAGGGGAAGCCTTTGAGTATATGGAGGTAAGTGAAGTCTACCAGGGAAAAAAACGTAGGCAAAATCTTAAAAATCTACGTTGAATACTTTCTATTCTATTTATATGAATAGAGTAGTATAGTGCCCAATGGGCACTGCCCATACAACGCAACCGTATTCGAGAATTGGCCTGACAAAAGAAACGTAAAGAATTTTGATGACATATGGATCATGGAACTCACGTGAAAATCTTTTGACGAAATTAAGTACTATGTTAGCTTTTTTTATTATAAAATTAAAGTGATGAGTAAACGTTAATTTTGAGTCAAGTACAACACCAAGGTCAGAACAGTTAAATACCCTACACAAGGATGACGAATTCAACACATAGTCATAGTTTATTATATTACGTTTGCGTGTAAAACACATTGTTTTACATTGGTCAATATTTAAAATCAAATGATTATTCTTGCACCATTCCCAAAACTTATTTAGGTCCTCTTGTAGAACGTCACAGTCATTGATCGAGTTAATAATTCGAAATATTTTTAAGTCATCTGCGTAAATAAGCTATAATGAATTGTTTAAAACAGAAGGCAAATCATTAATAAATAAAACAAACAGCAATGGGCCAAGGTGACTTGACCTTGACCTTGGGGTACACCAGAATTGACTTTAAATTGACATGAAGGGTTACATCGGAACATGACACTATAATATCTATCTTTAAGGTATGACGAAATCCACATAACAAAACGGGCGTTAAGTACAATTTAACTCAATTTATTGAGAAGAATCTCGTGATTTAATCTGTCAAAAGCTTTGCTAAAGTCTGTATAAATGCAATCGACTTGAGAGTGTTTTTCAAATGCATCCAAACAAAAAGTAGAAAATTGTAACAAATTAGTTATTGTAGATTTTTGTTTAGTAAATCCATGTTGATTTTCACATATAACAGAAGAACAATTAAAAGAAACTATATCACAAATAAGGGATTCAAACAACTTAGGAATAGCGCACAGTTTTGCTATAGGATAATTAGTAACTAAATTTTTAGAACCTTTTTTATGGACCGGCGTTAAGTATGAATGTTTCCAAAGATCTGGGAACTTAGAACATTTCAGAGATTCATTGAAAAGAAGAAACAACGGATAAGAAATATGGGATACACATTTTTTCAACATAAACGATGGAATTCCATCAGGACCAGGACTAAAACATTCATTTAGCTTTAAAATATTGTCACGTATAGAAGTCTCAGAAATTGAAAAATTAATTGATGAAAGATGACTGTATTCTTGTGTGTTAGGAGTGATAAGAGAACAAGTGTTTGCAGGAGAGAAATCTTCAAAAGCAGTCTTAAAATAATCTGCAAAAATGTTAGAAATTGTCTCTTGAAGATTGCTAGAAGAATTTTGAAAGGTCATACATGCTGGATAGCCGTCAAATTTACGTGTAGTGTTAACATATTGCCAAAATATATGGGGGTTCGTTTTAAGGTCACATTCAGTGTTCGAAATAAAATCAAAATACAAACAGTTTGAATAGGTCACAAAGTCGGTTTGCAGCTCTTGATAGACTCGAAAGGTCTCATCATTCATCGAAAGATTGAATTTCAACCAGGCCTTATTTCTTTTATTTTTTAATGTTTTTAAATGCGAATCAAACCATGGCGGGTTACTGTTTAATGATATCAATTTGCGAAGTGGGATAGTATCTAGAAAACAATCAAATAAATTTTCATAAAATCGTAATATCATTTCATCTAAACACAGTTTTGAAAATATTGAATCCCAGTTAATTTCGAGAAGTAAATTAAATAGTTGAGAAAAGTTACATTTTTTAAAGTCAAACTCGATATGATGTTTATATAAGTTTAAAACGTTGCATATACTTAAGTTTAAAGAAATAGTGAGGGCAGGATGGTGACGATCTTCGTGAATGAGCTTTGAATTACATGGGGTAATGGCAGCATCAGTATTCATAACGTCTGAGAAGTAGACAAGATCCAATATTCTTCCATTTTCGTTTTTAACACCATTAAGCTGATTTAGTCCAAAAGATGCCATTCCATCTATTAAGCAGAATTCGTTTGTATTCGAAGCATTAGTAGGCAAGTATACGTCGTCGTTAGTTGATCGGGACCATACCAAGTTGGGAAGATTAAAGTCACCAATAATAATAATCTCATCAGTTGGCTCAATTATTTCAAAAATAGTTTCTAGCGAATTGATCAAATTTTCATAAATTTCGTTAGTAGAACCAGGTGGAATATAGCATTCAACCACATAGACGAAACCAGATAGCATTTGTATTTTTACGCAGAGTATTTCTAGCGAAGATTGCAAAAAATCATCAACAAGTGAACATATGAGAGATGTTCTTACTGCAATCAATAAACCACCACCAACGTTAACTGAATCATTGAATTAGTGGCGATCACGTCGAAAAACTTGATAGGTGTTGTCAAATAATTCAGTGTCATTAAAAGATGAGTTTAACCACGATTCAGTGAGAACGATGACATCATGCGGAGTTATATTTATATTTTTATAAACCTCGCTAGTTTTTGTCCTTAGTCCGTTCACATTTTGGTAATATATTATGCTTCCTCGATAGTGACGTAGACTCAAGTGCAGATATGATTACTAATATGATTACTTTGGGAATGAAAACATTTATCTCGAATAGGTTTAAAAGCATCAAACCCAAAAAAAGGCTTGGTTTGATTCAAGCTGTGAAGATATTATCAGGGAAAAAGAGGTAAAGTTCCGGTGTTTTAGAGCCTACCCAACTGAGGAAAACCGGAACAAGTTTAAACTTGTTCCGGTTTTCCTCAGTTGGGTTGGCTCTAAAACACCGGAACTTTACTTCTTTATCCCTGATAACCTCTTTACAGCTAGAATCAAACCATGACTTTTTCTTGGGTTTGATGCTTTTAACCCTATTCGGGATAAAAGTTTTCATTCCCAAAATAATCATATTAGTAATCATATCTGCGCTGGAGTCTACGTCACTATCGAGGAAGCATAGTGACCAGTTAAAGATCCGGAAAAAGTTGTTGAGACCGTCCCAGTTGGCTTTCTCGTATTGCCACACGGTTCTCTTCGGAGCTCTTTCTCTAACTGGATTAGCTTGACACGAGAAATTTGCAGATATAATACTATGGTCTGATCTGCCTAGAGGCGTTAATACATTGATAGTGTATTTATCAGGGTCAGAAGTAAGAAACAAGTCAAGAGTATTTTCCGCTTGGCCATTAATGTCCGATATTCGAGTGGGCTCGGTGACGAGCTGAGTAAGGTGGTTAAACTCAGCAAAGATCTCAGCACACATTCCTTCGGGTGTTGTCTGGCCCGAATGGAGAAGCCACGAAGAATTGTGTACATTGAAATCGCCCGTAATAAGGATTTCAGTGTGAGGGTACAGGGAAACAATTCTTTGGATGGAGTCAGACAGAGCGTCAAATTCGCGAGAAGTTGAAGCTCTGTCCAAATTTGGGCTTCGATAAGGAAAACAATAGTGAATGATGTGCTTGTTTACGGTGAACTTGAACCACATTGAATTGAAAAAAGGGTCGGAGCAGTTCCCATATTGTGGAAGAAATTGATAAGCGACATCATTTCTAATGTAAACGGCGAGACCATGGTGGAGGAGGAATTGTGGCACTAAGCTATACCCATGAATGAGAAATTCAGTAGGATCGGAATTCTCACCTACCTGGGTTTCACTTAGCGCCAAAACAGCTGGCCTGTTTGAAACAGTGTGGATGAACATAGCAAGAAAATTCGTACGTAGCCCACGAACATTACTATGGTCTACTCTGAAATTTTCGATCATTGCAATGCACAAAAAAATAAAACCAAAACAGATAAAAACTAAGAAAAATTAGCTAAATGAATGACAGGTTTCTTTTCGAATCAACGCCGCCGCTAGTGTTATGCCTTAGCGGTGACGTGAGTCGATCCGACCCTGGAACTCAAGTGCAATTCTTCTATTCATCCGTTATTGATGACATACCATATGCATACATAGTGTGAGCAAAAAAAGCTCATACAATGCAATGCAATGCATATGATAAGTCATGCAACTGTTAGAGAAGGGAAGGTAAGAGAGGATGGGTACTCACATCTCACTGTGCTGTGTAGGCTATATATTTTTTGTTTGTTGAGTGGTGGTGCTTGTTGTTTTACTTTTCTATATTATTATTTTTTTGTTTGTGGGATTAGTGTTATTGATGTTGGTTGAAACGTTGATGGTGGTTTGTGGTTTGTGTTTTTTTTTTTTTTTTTACCTGTAACTTTTTTTTTTTTTGTCACTTTGAAAGGACTCGAACGACGACGCGACGGACGTTTATACGAAAAAACAGGGGACGACACACAGCACTGGAGAACCTTCTCCTTCGGATAGATGGAGAGGGTTTAGGATGAGGTGTCGATTAACATTGGTCTTGAATTCTTGAACAGTGCAACGACTGGGGAACACAGAGTGTGGAAAAGAGTTCCACATTCGCGTAGTACGACTGAAGAATGATTCCCTGAACATGACTGTACGTCCAAAGTTGGGCTCGAGGGTGAACTGATGGGCATTCCTAGAGGTGCGGGTATTACGGTTGAATATCTTAAGGGGAGGAATGCAGCTGGCTATTTCACTAGAGCATAAACCGTTGAAATAACGGTAAAAGAGGGTGAGGCATGAGACATTACGTCGATGTTCAAGTGACGTAAATGTCCCAAGGATGTATGTTCACGAATCATCTTGAACCCTCTGTTTTGAATACTGTCCAAAAGGCTTAAGTACGTCCCTGGAGCACCAGCCCAAACGTGGGAGTTGTACTCAAGCTTTGGACGTATATTTGTTTTATAGATGGTAGCCGGATAAGAAGGGGAAACAAATTTCTTGCATCGTCTTAGGAAACCTAAACATCTTGTGGCATTTTTGGCGACATCGCGTATGTGATCGTTCCACAAGGGGTGGTCGGTGATGCACATACCGAGAATATCGAGATGTTCGGTTTCACTGATGCAAGTGCCACTCATGGACAGGGGCAAGGGGGGTATATCTCGCTTCAACGATACAAGACAGCATTGAGTTTTCGAAGCATTAAACTCTACACGGTTCAGTCAGAGTTTAATGAGCTTGTCATATTTAGCCGTTGCAGGTTCACATCCGAAGAGGAGGGATGTGAGTCTGGGAACGAATATGAAAAACTAAGGGTACTATCGTCAGCGAAACAGTGAATTGGATTAGAAGTTACAGACAAGAGATCATTTATAAAAATGAGAAAGAGGGTCGGAGACAAAACGGAGCCCTGGGGCACACCAGCATTTATATTGTGGGTTTCAGACTTGAATCCGTCCAACACAACTTGTATTGAACGGTTCGAAAGAAAGTTTCTAATCCAACGAAGGAGGGATTCGTCGATACCGAAAGCACGCATTTTCGATAAAAGAGCAAGATGCCAAACTTTATCAAATGCCTTTGAAATATCAAGCGCAACAATCTTACTTTCTCCAAAACGATGTAAAGATTTGTTCCACTGTTCGGTGAGATAGACCATCAGATCACCAGTGGACCTGTTGCTGCGAAAGCCGTACTGCCGGTCATTAAGAAGCTTTCGCTCTTCGAGATATTTCTTGAGCTGATAATTTATCAGCGTTTCCATGACCTTAGAAAGAAGGGACGTAAGTGCAATCGGACGATAATTGGAGGGAGGGGAGGATTCGCCTTTTTTGGGTATAGGCTGGACAAATGCTGTTTTCCAACTACTCGGAACGAGCCCAGAATAATAGGATAGATGGAAAAGCTTACGCAAGGGTTTTGCCAGCGTTGAAGAACACCTCTTCAGAACAATAGCGGGGATACCATCTGGACCAGCGGATTTATCTATGTTGAGATCCTTTAGGACTCTCGCCACAGCACGAGTGCGGAAGAAGATTTGTCCCATGGAATCATTGACGCGCTCAAGAACAGGCGGAGTCATGACAATCTCTGGCAGCGAAGAGTTGGTGTCGAACTGCCTAGCAAAAAGGTAAGCTTTCGCGAGAAAGCTAACAACTGGAGTGTCATTGGTCAACAAGCGTGGGGACCGAGGTAGAAGAAGAATTCTTCATATTTTTTACAAATGACCAAAAATTCTTACTGCCTTTGCGACATTGCAGTATATTTTGCCTTAATTTTTAGTCATGTAAAAATTTGGTCCGTCGAATATGAGCATTGCAGGCCTTCCTGGCTTGTTTACACTTGTTCCGGTTTTCCTCAGTTGGGTTGGCTCTAAAACACCGGAACTTTACTTCTTTATCCCTGATAGCCTCTTTACAGCTAGAATCAAACCATGACTTTTTCTTGGGTTTGATGCTTTTAACCCTATTCGGGATAAAAGTTTTCATTCCCAAAATAATCATATTAGTAATCATATCTGCGCTGGAGTCTACGTCACTATCGAGGAAGCATAGTGACCAGTTAAAGATCCGGAAAAAGTTGTTGAGACCGTCCCAGTTGGCTTTCTCGTATTGCCACACGGTTCTCTTCGGAGTTCTTTCTCTAACTGGATTAGCTTGACACGAGAAATTTGCAGATATAATACTATGGTCTGATCTGCCTAGAGGCGTTAATACATTGATAGTGTATTTATCAGGGTCAGAAGTAAGAAACAAGTCAAGAGTATTTTCCGCTTGGCCATTAATGTCCGATATTCGAGTGGGCTCGGTGACAAGCTGAGTAAGGTGGTTAAACGCAGCAAAGATCTCAGCACACATTCCTTCGGGTGTTGTCTTGCCCGAATGGAGAAGCCACGAAGAATTGTGTACATTGAAATCGCCCGTAATAACGATTTCAGTGTGAGGGTACAGGGAAACAATTCTTTGGATGGAGTCAGACAGAGCGTCAAATTCGCGAGAAGTTGAAGCTCTGTCCAAATTTGGGCTTCGATAAAGAAAACAATAGTGAATGATGTGCTTGTTTACGGTGAACTTGAACCACATTGAATTGAAAAAAGGGTCGGAGCAGTTCCCATATTGTGGAAGAAATTGATAAGCGACATCATTTCTAATGTAAACGGCGAGACCATGGTGGAGGAGGAATTGTGGCACTAAGCTATACCCATGAATGAGAAATTCAGTAGGATCGGAATTCTCACCTACCTGGGTTTCACTTAGCGCCAAAACAGCTGGCCTGTTTGAAACAGTGTGGATGAACATAGCAAGAAAATTCGTACGTAGCCCACGAACATTACTATGGTCTACTCTGAAATTTTCGATCATTGCAATGCACAAAAAAATAAAACCAAAACAGATAAAAACTAAGAAAAATTAGATAAATGAATGACAGGTTTCTTTTCGAATCAACGCCGCCGCTAGTGTTATGCCTTAGCGGTGACGTGAGTCGATCCGACCCTGGAACTCAAGTGCAATTCTTCTATTCATCCGTTATTGATGACATACCATATGCATACATAGTGTGAGCAAAAAAAGCTCATACAATGCAATGCATATGATAAGTCATGCAACTGTTAGAGAAGGGAAGGTAAGAGAGGATGGGTACTCACATCTCACTGTGCTGTGTAGGCTATATATTTTTTGTTTGTTGAGTGGTGGTGCTTGTTGTTTTACTTTTCTATATTATTATTTTTTTGTTTGTGGGATTAGTGTTATTGATGTTGGTTGAAACGTTGATGTTGGTTTGTGGTTTGTGTTTTTTTTTTTTTTTTTTTTGTTATCTGTAACTTTTTTTTTTGTCACTTTGAAAGGACTCGAACGACGACGCGACGGACGTTTATACGAAAAAACAGGGGACGACACACAGCACTGGAGAACCTTCTCCTTCGGATAGATGGAGAGGGTTTAGGATGAGGTGTCGATTAACATTGGTCTTGAATTCTTGAACAGTGCAACGACTGGGGAACACAGAGTGTGGAAAAGAGTTCCACATTCGCGTAGTACGACTGAAGAATGATTCCCTGAACATGACTGTACGTCCAAAGTTGGGCTCGAGGGTGAACTGATGGGCATTCCTAGAGGTGCGGGTATTACGGTTGAATATCTTAAGGGGAGGAATGCAGCTGGCTATTTCACTAGAGCATAAACCGTTGAAATAACGGTAAAAGAGGGTGAGGCATGAGACATTACGTCGATGTTCAAGTGACGTAAATGTCCCAAGGATGTATGTTCACGAATCATCTTGAACCCTCTGTTTTGAATACTGTCCAAAAGGCTTAAGTACGTCGCTGGAGCACCAGCCCAAACGTGGGAGTTGTACTCAAGTTTTGGACGTATATATGTTTTATAGATGGTAGCCGGATAAGAAGGGGAAACAAATTTCTTGCATCGTCTTAGGAAACCTAAACATCTTGTGGCATTTTTGGCGACATCGCGTATGTGATCGTTCCACAAGGGGTGGTCGGTAATGCACATACCGAGAATCTCGAGATGTTCGGTTTCACTGATGCAAGTGCCACTCATGGACAGGGGCAAGGGGGGTATATCTCGCTTCAACGATACAAGACAGCATTGAGTTTTTGAAGCATTAAACTCTACACGGTTCAGTCAGAGTTTAATAAGCTTGTCATATTTAGCCGTTGCAGGTTCACATCCGAAGAGGAGGGATGTGAGTCTGGGAACGAATATGAAAAACTAAGGGTACTATCGTCAGCGAAACAGTGAATTGGTTTAGAAGTTACAGACAAGAGATCATTTATAAAAATGAGAAAGAGGGTCGGAGACAAAACGGAGCCCTGGGGCACACCAGCATTTATTTTGTGAGCTTCAGACTTGAACCCGTCCAGTACAACTTGTATTGAACGGTTCGAAAGAAAATTTCTAATCCAACGAAGAAGGGATTCATCGATACCGAAAGCACGCATTTTCGATAAGAGAGCCTGGTGCCAAACTCTATCAAATGCCTTTGAAATATCAAGTGCAAGAATCTTATTTTCTCCAAAACGATGTAAAGATTTGTTCCACTGTTCGGTGAGATAAACCATCAGATCACCAGTGGACCTGTTGCTGCGAAAGCCGTATTGCCGGTCATTAAAAAGCTTTCGGTCTTCAAGATATTTCTTAAGCTGATAATTTATCAGCGTTTCCATGACCCTAGAAAGAAGGGACGTAAGTGCAATCGGACGATAATTGGAGGGAGGGGAGGATTCGCCTTTTTTGGGTATAGGCTGGACAAATGCTGTTTTCCAACTACTCGGAACGAGCCCAGAAGAATAGGATAGATGGAAAAGCTTACGCAAGGGTTTTGCCAGCGATGAAGAACACCTCTTCAGAACAATAGCGGGGATACCATCCGGGCCAGCGGATTTGTGTATGTTGAGATCCTTTAGGACCATTGCTACAGCACGAGTGCGAAAGAAAATTTGTCAAATGGAATCATTGACGCGCTCGAGAACTGGAGGAGTCATGATACTCTCTGGCAGCGAAGAGTTGGAGGCGAACTGCCTAGCAAACATGTTAGCTTTCGCGAGAGAACTAACAACTGGAGTGTCATTGTCAACAAGCGTAGGGACCGAGGAAGCAGAAGAATACTTCATACTTTTTACAAATGACCAAAAATTCTTACTGCCTTTGGGACATTGCAGTATATTTTGCCTTAACTTCTGGTCATGCAAGAACTTGGTCCTTCGAATATATGCATTGCAGGCCTTCCTGGCTTGTTTAAACTTATTCCGGTTTTCCTCTGTTGGGTTGGCCTTATAACAACGGAAACATACCTCTTTAACCCTAATAGCCTCTTTACAGCTCACAGCAAACCATGCGTTCTCTTTGGGTTTGATGCTTTTAACCCTATTCGGGATAAAAGTTCTCATTCCCAGAAGAGTTAAACTTTTGGAAGATCATAACTTTGGATTTTTCAACATTTACCTCCAGACAGTACTGATAGAGCTTGTTTATCATCAGTTGCAGCGACGATGGTGTTTCGGCAAAAATAGCTATGTCATCTGCGTACATGATAACCTTTACCTTTGTGTTGTCAATATTAACTCCACATGTAAGCCACTCCACAAGGTCATCGAGAAAGAGTGCGAACAGTAAGGGGCTGAGGTTGCAGCCTTGTTTGAAACCTCGGTTTGCAATCAGTTTTTCCGATCGGTCTTTACCATTACCTATATTTGCTTTTGTTTGCTGATAGAGTTTTATTAGTGCACGTACGAATTTTGTAGATATTCCTAAATTGTACAGCTTGTAGAACATCTCATTTCGATTTATCATGTCAAATGCAGCCCTAAAATCGACAAAGAAGGTATACAACTTTTTATTTTGGTCTATTTTCATCTGCGCTGTTGAAGTTAGTATAAAAATGTTATCGACAGTAGAGTAGCCAGAGCGGAAGCCAGCTTGATACTCGCTGAGTTTTTCGTTCACGGAAACCCAATTGTCCAGCCTTTTGTATAATAATGTTGTATAAGCTGTTAGCGCCGAGTTCAACAAAGTGATCCCCCTATAATTGGCTGGATTAGAGCTGTCACCTTTTTTGTATATTGGTAATATCAAGGATTCATAAAACTGATCAGGTAGTGTACCAAAGTTGAATATGATGTCGAGTGCTTTAGCGAAGTTCTCTTTGAAAGTTTGAGAGCTATATTTGTAGAATTCAGCCGGAATGCCGTCTGGTCCTGATGCTTTGCCATCCCTTAAAGAATGCAGTACCGATTCGACTTCTTCAAATCTAATTTCTTTGTCTAGAAGATCGTCCACAATGTTGGGCTGTGCAAAACTCCAGGTAATTTGCTCCGGTTGGTATAGAAGACATTCAAAATGGAGCCGTAATCTTTCCAAGGGGATCGAGACCAGTTCTTTGGATTGGTAATTACCAGACAGTTTTCTCGTTAAATACCAAAATTCTTTTGCATCCCTGCTTTGACTTAGTTCAAATGCCAATTTTTCTTCATGAGCTCTCTTTTTTATTTTAACAGTCTCTGTATAGTGCTTATTTGCTTCCAAATAATCCATTCTGATCGACTGAGACCCATTTTTTCTTAACTCGTTGAGCAAGTCTAAACACTTTTTTCTAAGTTTTTCGCATTCACGATCATACCACGCTGATTTCTTATAGAGCGCACCTGATCTGGGAATTGATGTCACCGATTTTTTGACGATTTATTCGAGGTCACATACAGGCAAATAGTTTGCGAACAATCCATTTTGTTTTGTTTGAAGCAGGGCATCCATTGTTGTTTTTTATTCCTCTTTTTTATTCTTGTTCCATTTGAGGTACAAATCGCGATCGTCTGCTCGAGTATAGCAGGATTTGTTATTTTGAGTTTTTATTATTATTGGCAGGTGCTCGGAAAATGTTTCAGTTCCTACCTTAAAAGATTCGAAAAATGTCCACCAGTCACCACCCATGAGCCCTTTAAGTCTCCTTTAGAAGCACCATTTAGTATGCTCAAACCAAATTCATTTGTTAATTCTATGATCTTTTGACCCTCTCCGTTCACTTTTTTATCTTTCGATTGACGTTTATTTGTCCTTGCATTTAGATCTCCAATAATCAACGAGGTTGGTGATTTCAAGCAGCAAAGACAGTCATACAGCGATTCGAAATCTCGTTCCCAATAGTTGCAATTGAGGTAGACAGGCAATATGTAAAAAATATTACCATGACTTTTGACTTCTATGTACCTAATTTCTTCAATTTTGTTTATTTTGAAAGTTCTATACATCTCTTTCTTTATTGCAATAAGAGTACCACCGCTAGCTCTTCCCTTGCTTGAAGTTCTTTTTGCAGGAGTCCATGCACATTCGTAAGAGGGAAAGTAATTTCTGAAATCTTGTATTTTGTACTCCTCTACATGAGTTTCTAATAGACAGATAATATCAAAACTATATAGATACTCAAAAAACCCCGGGAATATTAATTTATTGTTAAAATCACCAACATTATACGCTACAATCTTAAAACTACAAAAAGAATCAGTATCTGTTTCCTGTTGTGGCTGTTGTTGTTGGTGTTCTTGGGGCTGCTGCTTTTGTTGTTGATATAGTGATGGTTGCTGCTTGTATATTTTGGACTGTAATTTAAATGGTCAATAAATAAAACACACGGTTTAAGGTCGGAAAACCAATATTGGAAAAAAAACGACTATTGAACATGTTTTATTGTTTCACTATTAAATACCGTGTCTATATTTCTGTACTGTTTCTCTACAATTATTCTATAAAGTTAGCCTTACTCTGTACACTTTTTCTATGAGATTTTTCTGTACACTTTCTCTTTGAAATTAATTTTATTCTGTACACCTTTATATAATTAATTTTTACTGTACAATTCTAGAATAAATTTACATTCTTAATACTCGACCGATATGCACGTCTTATTCGTTCGATCCTGTACAAGCAACTGACTTATTACTAAAAGAGCATATCGGAGTGAAGCTCCATACTTTTACTAATACATTAAGACATTTTACATAAATACCTATACAAGTGTATATCGCTTCGATACAGTGCCAGCAAAAATTAACAATTTTTATATAAACACTTCATCTTTACATTCTCTACTGTACGTTTTTTCTTCACAATTAATCAACACAATATTCCGGCTGTTAAGCGCCTTTTGTTTAAATTGCATATGCTTGCATATAATATCTGTACTTGTGTCCTTACATTATGCTTTGCTACATCTTTTAATATTACATCTTTACATCTGTACATTTCTTGTGTTCATATCTTTACATGTATTATTATAGCTTCTATACTTAAGAAATTTGTCTACTTTTTTATTTTATTTTCTTTACATTATTTCTTTATCTTTATCTTAAAGTTTTTCTGACTCTATTGGAATTACACAAATTTTCTGTACGGGTCTACTTAGCTTCCCTGTTTCTACTGATCTTACTAATCCATCTTTGATGATGATGGTGGTGATAAGCTCACAGACTCTACCAAGGGCCCAATGTGCTGGTGGAAAGTTCTCACTGGCAATGGTTACTAGCTGCCCAATTTAGAGTTTTTCTCTCTCTCTCTGCACCACTTCTTACGCTGCTGGAGGGTGACGAGATATTCTGTACTCCATCTGTTCCAGAAATGTTTAAGCATCAGCTGACGCTCCTTCCAGAGTTTGACTCCGGCTGTATTTGGTTGGTTGCTGACATCAAATGGAATTGGATGTATGGTTGGTTCGCCCACAAGAAAATGTGCGGACGTAATAGCCTGTACGTCTGACGGATTGTCGCTTAACGGATGAATTGGCCTTGAATTAGGTATGGCCTCTATCTGTACCAAAAGTGTGGACATTTCCTCGTAAGATAGCTTCTTCAGCCCAACTATTCTCTTGAGATGATATTTAATGGACTTCACTGCTGCTTCATAGATACTGATCGCCTTTTTTATCTAACATCTTAACTTCAAAGGGTCCTGCATAATCGACACCACAATGGACGAATGGTTTGCCTACTTGCACTCTGTCTGCCGGTTGTTCCGACATCAACTGCTGCTCTAGCTTACAGCTATGCCTCGCACATACGACGCACTTGTGTAAATAGTTCCTCAACTCACTTCTTAACTTCGGAATCCAGTATCTCTCTCTAACAAATTGCATCATAACCTGTACTGCGCCGTGTTTTGTTGTACGATGTGCGTGATCTGCAATCAACCATGCCAATCTTGAGCCGTTGGGAACGATTGCGGGATGGTTCATCTCGTATGTATTGTTGCTTCTATCTAATCTTCCTCCTACTCTCAGTAGGCTCTGTACATCTAAAACTGGATTGAGCGGTCCCAAGTTGCTTTCCTCTGCGAGGCCCTTACCTCTCTTTAACGATAACATCTCTGTACCATAACGTTCTTCCTGCGCTTTGGGCAAGAGATATGACATTGCTCTTGACTTCTCTTCCAAGTCTGGCGCCTGTACCTTGCCTGTACGTCTTCTTGCACTTATTTTAAAGGTGGGACGTTTAGTCCAACTATCTATGAAACGGATCACGTAACTGATTATATTGACTAACTTTTCTAATTTGTTCGTATAATCCCAAAGTGGGACACTGTACCCTTTCTTCTTTAAGCCTATATACAACTGTGGCTTTAATGTTGCTACTGTACAAATCTTGGATTCCTTCTGTGCCTCTACTGATGCATCTGTACTAAGACCTTCCTTGGGCCGACCTATTTTAAAGTCTCTTTCAGGCCACTCTATACCAGGACCTGCTACAGGCCAATCTGTACTTGGCAGTTGAAGCCACTTTGGGCCTTTTAACCATAATTCGTTGTCTGCTAAAGCAGACGCCTGTACACCTCTACTCAGCAAATCTGCTGGATTTTCCTTCGTGTTGACATATAGTGCCAGCATTTTGCCTCTGTGTTCGATTGTATGGATGAGACACGATTGGCAACATAAGTCTTCAGATCACATGGAAGTTTTCTTATCCAGTGCAGAACAACTGAAGAATCTGACCATGGGAAACATGGTGCCTCTTTCCATTCCATCGCATCTCTTACCTCTACTAACAATCTGGATAGCAATTCTGCTGCTCACGTGTCTTTGATATAAGTAATTTTCCTCTACCTGTACTATCTGAATTTTCTGTACGGACAGATGACTGCACCGTAGGCGGTGCTCGAGTCATCTGAAAAACCATGAATCTGTACTTCTGACTCGCCCGTAGTACCAAACCATCTGTCTATACGAAACTTCTCTAGAGACGTTATCCCGTCCCAGTACTCTTTCCATCTTTCTTCCACTTCTGTAGGAACTTTTTCATCCCACCCTGTACCTAACCTCCATATGTCTTGAATCATTATTTTTCCTATTATTGTGACTGGAGATATATGGCCGTTCGGGTCGTAGAGCTGTGCTACACAGCTCACGATTTTCCTTTTGGTGAGAATTCCATCTAAAAATGGTGTTTTCGCCTCATAAGTAAACTGATCCGAAACAATCAGCCATTTGAGACCTAATATGTATGATTTCCCTTCCCCCGAAAACACCATTGATGGATCACCTGTACCAGCATGAAACTCCTTCATGAAGCTTTTGGAGTTTGATTTCCACTGGCATAGTTCAAAACCAGCTTCTTTAAGTATTCTGTACATTTCCTTAGCTAACTGAATCGCTCTCTCTACGTTAATTTCTCCTGTTGCACAGTCGTCCATATAGAAATCGTTTTTAGTTGCATTAGCTGCCTGCGGGTACTTATGCTGTGCTTCTTTAGCTGCCTGTAATACTGAACGTACTGCTAAGTGAGCGGATGATGTGAGCCCAAATGTAACAACTGTAAGCCAGTATTCACGGAGCTGCTCAAACCTGTTTTCTCTCCAGAAAATGCGTTGAAGATCCCATTGTTCTTCATTAAGCTTGACTTGATTAAACATTTTCTTGATATCGCTGCAAATTGCTATGCGATGCCTTCTAAATCGCATGATTGTCTCATGTAAGTCTCTTTGCAACTTTTCGCCTAACATCTGTGTCTCATTTAATGATATACCCCTATCTGTATGACAACTTGCATCATACACTATACGGAATTTCTTTTCTATACAACGATGAGGTATGTAATAAACTATACTGTTTGGCCTGAGGCTTCTAGTTGCCATCTGTACATGACCTAACTCTATACTCTCCCTCATCTTTTCTACATAGGCAGCTTTCATCTGTACGTTTTTCTCTAACTTTCTTTTTTAGGAACATGAACCTTCGCAGTGCGACTTCACGTGAACTTCCTATCTCTTTAAATTTTTCTTTAAGTGGCATTTTAACCACAAACACACCATCTTCATCACGATAGTGGTTTTCTAGGAAATGCTGTTCTACTAATTCCTCTTCTTCTGTACGTCTAGAACATGATTTAATTTCATCCATCTCCCAGAGTCTTCTGAGGAGATTGTCTAACTGAATATCATTTGCGTATTCTATTGCTGGGCAAATATTATTGACTTCATTATGTTCTAGTCGATTCGAACGTAAAACTACTATGCCTAAGGATGTCTCTACCAGAACTGTACCATCAGCATTCTTTCGGAACACCGACTTTATGGAATTTGCGAAAAAGCTCACGCCTAGAAGAATATCTATCTGCCTTGGCTTGTAATACTCTGGATCAACATATTGGTGTGGGCTTATGCTTCCTGAATCAACTACTTCTGTTGAGCTTGTGGGCAGAATAGGTTGCCAGTGACTTTCTTCTGGAAGGAACCAAAATGATTCAGTGGCGTGTTGCTCGAAAGGGCCCGTGGTATACCATGATCATAGCTTGCCGTGAGATTGCTAGCGGTTTGCCGTTTATACCTTCTAGCCTACCTGACGTTCGCTTTGTTTGCATCTTTAATTCTTTCCTTAACCTGTCAACCATCAGGTTCAGATGAGAGCCTGTGTCGAGCATTGCTCTCAATGGATCATATATAAAGCCAATTGTTTCTATTCTTACCATTGCTGTGGTAATAAAACCTGTACCAACTTCTAAACTATTTACAACCTGTACATACTTTTCATCATGTTTTATATTATATTGTATCTTTGCGGTTACAAAGTTTTCTATATCTTCTTCATTTCATCTTTTCGATACTTTGTCTCTACTTGCTATCCTATTTATACTTTGTTCTGTACCATTCTTCATTTGATTGATGCCTGTACGATTGTTGTCTGTACGTTTGTTGCCTGTACGTTTTTTGCCTGTACGTTTGTTATTTTTCCTGTACTTGAAAGCATATCCGAGACTCCTGGTTTGGTGTCAATCGCTTTTCTTCTTATTGGAGCTTCCGTTGCGTGATGCGCAACCAATTCCTCTTTCTTCTTCCCTCTTACATGTTAGCGAACATACCGGGTCTTCCTTGCTTGGAAATAAGAAAATGCTGTGCTTGGGTGCTCCTGGACATCTAACACAACCTCTTTGAAAGCAAGTTTGTACGTTTGCCTTTCATTATGTACGTTGCGGTTGTTGATATCTGTACTCCTTTTATCTTCTGTACGCTTTAAAGAGGGAAAGTATCATTAGATTGTTCTCTTTCGGGAACTCTGTACGTTATATACACGTAGTTTAACTAAACTTGTTGTTCTTCTTAACGCTTTAAAACTTCTATACCCTTTACTGTAATTTTCTATACATTTTATATAATTCTGTACTTCTGCAACTTCTTTAACCTGAACTGTAATTGTCTATACATTTTAAATAATTTTCTGTACTTCTGCAACTTCTTTAACCTGAACTGTAATTTTCTATATATTTTAAATAATTTTCTGTACTTCTGCAACTTCTATAAATTGTACTCTAATTTGTCAATATATTTTAAATAATCTTCTATACTTTTGAAACTTCTATAATCTGTTTTGAAATTTTCTATACTCCGTAGGTTATCTGTACTATATTAACCTTTATCGCTCTTTTGTATCCTGTACCGTGAAAATATTTGTATATCCTAAAGATTCCTGCACACTGTCAGTTGTTGTCTATACTAGTAAAGGAAATAATTTGTCTGCACCTTTTAAAAACTTGCTTTCTGTACCTTTGAAATAGTTTTCTGTATTTTGAATTTTTCTATTCTGTACTGTATTAATGATTCTTATTGCTATTTAAGCTTGCCTGTCTGTACTAAAATATTTATATTATTCAAGCGTGCTTGGCTGTAATTCTATATTGCTATGTTTTTCTTAAACGGTAGCATCTGTACATTTTGGCAAACATATTTGCCTGTATTGCTTTGTTCATTTTCGAACGGTAGCATCTGTACAATGTACATTCCTTTCCTATACATAATGAACTGCGCTGCTTTAAAGCGCGTCTATATTTTGTTTGTGTTGCTTTGTTCATTTTCGAACGGTAGCATCTGTACATTCTCTTCCTATACATAATGCACTGCGCCGCTTAAAAGCGCGTCTGTATTTTGTTTGTGTTGCTTTGTTCATTTTCGAACGATAGCATCTGTAAATTCCTTTCCTATACATAATGTACTGCGCTGCTTAAAAGCTCGTCTATATTTTGTTTGTGTTGCTTTGTTCATTTTCGAACGGTAGCATCTGTACATTTTTTTCCTATACATAATGTACTGCGCTGCTTAAAAGTGCGTCTATATTTTGTTTGTGTTGCTTTGTTCATTTTCGAACGATAGCATCTGTACATTCCTATACATAATGTACTGCGCTGCTTAAAAACGCGTCTATATTTTGTTTGTGTTGCTTTGTTCATAAGGTATTTTATCATTATTATTTTTACATGCTGTGCTGGCCTAGTATTCCTGTATCTGAACATCATCTTTACTACAAAACTTTCTGTACCTTATAAATTCTTATAAGAATGACGACTAGGCACCAGCAGAAGGTCAGACTTGTATACAAGGGGCATACACAGGTGCTGCAGTGAGCTACTCTGCCCATAGGAGATCCGACCATGAGATGATATCATTGACCTGCACGCCTCTGTATGTGACAGTACGTCCTTACTTAACGTGTAACCCGACCGTCAACATACGCATCTGCAGCTGCAGGCGATAAGGGCCAAGAGTCTATTCCCCGGTTCGAGCCATCCCTGAACGAGTGAGTGCTCTTCTGCTACAAATGTGAAACGCCTTCCTTCATTTCATCTAGCTCAGCACAATGGAAAGTAAATAATGATTAATATTTGTAAGCCTTTTTCTAATAAACGAAAGAAAAAAAACAAAGGAGGAAAATTGCAAACACGACTGAACATGCTTTAACCCGTGATCGCCCGTGAAACAACTCACAAATGTCATGGAGGTGAAGAGCAACTATTATGTCTTGCCTCTCTTCCCCCATGCATGACCATTCCCTTTATTTTGAGCGTAATTACCTGCACTTATATTACTATGCATATAACGAATGTGCATATCTGTACATTTATATTATCATGAATGTGATAAGCGTGCTTGTCTGTACATTGCTATAAGCATGTTTGACTGTACTTTTCTATTGCTATGCTCATTTTCGAACAGTAGCATCTGTACGTTTGTATACACAATACATACCTATACATATTGCGCCGCTTAATTGCGCGTCTAAACGTTGGGGTCAAGCCACTTCATCACAAAACAGTTCATCACCGTACACTTCATCTCACGACATTTCATCACCCGACATCTCATCACAACATACAGCTCATCACACGACATCTCATCACAAAAGTTCATTATCAAAACAGAGCGAGTTCATTTTCATAATAAGGTTCATTTGCAACGCCAAAAAGTATGCATTACTTAAATATGTATAGTTTCAGGCGACGTGTCATTATTTCTTCTTGCTGTCAGTATTGCCGCAAGTCAGTTTGTCTGCATTCGTCCTATGCAAACATTTTTATTTTGATATTATATTGCTTAGGTATTTTCTTCTCTCTGAATATTTGAACTATTTTAAAGCACTTTTGTACACATACATTGTAATCAGTTATATATTTTAAAAACACGCTATGTATTTGGTGTTCTCCATCCGGTATAAAAATCTTGTTTTATTATAAATTTTCTGGTGAATGCAGATTTCTTCAAATAATTTAATGGCAACACTGTTGACATATTTTTGCTTTGTATGTTGTTTCAAACACTTTTTGATTGGATTAAAAAAGAGAATAATTTTAAGAAGAAAAAAACTATTAATGGCTTTTGAGGCAGGGCGAGAGAATGAAATTGCAAAGTAAAGTAAGTATGTGGCTTTGTGTGGCGTTTGTTTTTGTTTTTTTTTTTTTTTTAAGTAATGAAGGAATATAAATTTTTTTTTTTTATATTTTACAAAAAAGTCACTAGGATATATGAATGTATTTGCTATGTGCTGCTGAAAATTTTTATTGTTATTATTGTTGTTCTTCATTAACTAGACAGAGTATTTAAATGGTGGTGATAGCCTGGTGGGAAGCTACATGTTAGTTAGAGACCAATACCTATTTAATTTTTGGATTGGAAAGAAATATGATTGAAAGTTGTTTGTTTGTAGTACTAGTTACTACTGAGTAAATATGTAGGTATCGTTTATTATAGTCAAAACGATTTTACTAGGGTAGATATAATAAAAGTCAATGGATTCTGTTGCACATGTATTGACGTTTATGGATTCCAAACATAAAACTAACAGGTACCTAGTTTGCTTGCTGGACATGGTGAAATGCAATTATTTTAATTTAAAATTATGAAAAAAATGACACTTAATTGTGTTGTTTCCATTTTTTAAAGTTGTTCCTAATTTTTGTTGGTGGTTAATTTTAACAATATTCTCTATTGCAAAAAAAAGTTCATGTTGCATTATGAAATCTACTTTGCTATTTGTTCTGGTTTATAAGTTTTGGTTTTTAGGTATTTTATATACACATAATACATGTACCTACATAGGACATGCATACATGTTTCTTAACCAGGAAAAAAACTTCTTAAGCTCTCATTTGCTCATTAGCTACTTTATTTTTGTATGATTTTTATATCCTAACGTGTGAAGCATAATATATGTAATACATATAAATCTATTATATACTTATACATAAAAACATTTAGGCATAAGTACCTACCCAAAAATAAGGACAAAAAGAATGTTTCGTTTGTATTCAGAACTTGACAATAAAATCATTTTAAGGCTCCTTTAAACGGTCTGTTATCTACCTATCAGTTCAGTTTTCAGTAGTCAGTTTAGTTTTCAGTAATCAGTTCAGTTTGTACTTCAGTTAAAAATATATTGTATTTAGTCGTCAGTCGAGGTTGAGTTGAGCTTTCAATTTACTTGAATTTATTAGAAAAACTGAGAAATGGGAATTTCATGGGTTTCAGTTTCAATTTCAGTTAAACGAGCATTTGAACAGTTTGACTGAAAGCTTAACTGATTTCTCAACTGAAATTGAAACACAAGTGATCTTCCAAATGAGGCTTTGAAACCGGAAGGAAAAGAAGATTTCATATTTTTATTCAGAACCTGTCATCTGTCAATAAAGGAAAATCTGTACCCGAATTTCATTTAGACTATTGCTGCTTTTCCTGGCTCAAGAACTCCCTCTTTGAAGCTGATGATATGAAAATTTGAAATCATTTAGCTTTGTTATCAACTGAAAACAATAAAAACAACAATGCTAAATACTTTACATACCTACAAAATCATCAAATAAATAAATTTCAATGTCTCATCCAGCCAACCAACCAGGAACAAGAAAATCTTCAACCCTTAGAAAATTCATTTGTATCCTCTCACCATTTGAGAAATTCATTTTTTTTTTGCTTAAGAAATGTCAAAATTATTTCAATCCTCTCAGAGAATTTTGATTTTTCTGTGTCTCTCTTATTGAAAACGTTCTCCTACACTCTGATTCATAGTCACAGGCACATGCAAGTATTTTATTGAGTGAATAAAATCAATACAGAATGAATCCGTCATATCTTTTTTTCTTGTGAATATATTTTGATATGATAATCAATGCATAATGAAATATGTAATAACAATTATAATAATAACTTCGTAAAATTTGAACCTATGTTATCATATGCACGCAAAATAAATCAAAATATATCCACAAGAAACAAAGATTTTTATGTATTGATTCAATAAAATACTTACCTGTGCCTGTGACTATGGATCAGAGTGTAGGAGAACATTTTCAATAAGAGAGACACAGGAAAATAAAAATTCTCTGAGAGGATTGAAATAATTTTTGACATTTCTCAAGCAAAAAAATGAATTTCTCAAATGGTGAGAGGATGCAAATGAATTTTCTCAAAGATGAAGTTTTTCTTGTTCCTGGTTGGTTGGCTGGATGAGAACATTGAAATTTATTTTTGTGTTGATTTTGTACTTTTGTAGGTATGTTAAGTATTTAGCATTGTTGTTTTTATTGTTTTCAGTTGCTAACAAAGCTGAATGATTTCAAATTTTCATATCATCAGCTTCAAAGCGGGAGTTCTTGTGCCTTTTGATTAATAATATTATTTTATTGACAGGTTCTGAATAAAAATATTAAATCTTCTTTTCCTTTTGGTTACAAAGCCTCATTTAGACGACCACTTCTGTTTCAGTATTAGTTGAGCATTCAGTTAAGCTTTCAGTCAAACTGTTCAAATTCTCGTTCAACTGAAAATGAAACTGAAACCAATGAAATTCCCATTAGTTTTCAGTTCATTTCTCAGTTTTTCCAATAAATTCAGGTATCTCACAAGTAAAACGAAAGCTCAACTGAACATCGACTGACGACTTAATACAATATATTTTTAACTGAAGTAAAAACTGAACTGATTACTGAAAACTGAACTGATAAAAGATCGTTTAAAGGGGCCTAAAAATGATTTAATTGACAAGTTCTGAATATAAACGAAACATTCTTTTTGTACTCATTTTTGGGTAGGTATGCCTAAATGTTTCTATGTAAGTATAATATATTTATATGTATTACATATATTGTGCTTCACGCGTTAGGATATAAAAATCATAAAAAAAACAAAATAGGTAATGAGCAAATGAGAGCTTAAGAAGTTTTTTTCCTGGTTAAGAAACATGTATGTATGTAGGTACATGTGTTATGTGTATATAAAGTACCTAAAAACCAAATATTATAAACCAGAACAAATAGCAAAGTAGAATTCAAAATGCAACATGAACTTTTTTTGCAATAGAGAACAGACAATAGAGAATATAGTTAAAAAACTTAGGACCAACTTTAAAAAATGAAAACAACACAATTAAATGTGAAATTTTTCATAATTTTATAAAATTCTATCTTATATGTCTAAAAATAATTACATTTCACCATGTCGAACAAGGAGAGTAAGTATGTATGTACTTAGTTTGTGTTTTGAGTTTGGAATCCATATACGTCAATACATGTGTTTCAGAGTCCGTTGACATTTATAATACCTACAACCTACCCTAATGAAATCGTTTTAACTATAATTAACGATACCTACATATTTACTCAGCAATAAGTTAAACACATACAAACAAACAACTTTAAATCATATTTCCTTCGAATCCAAAAATTAAATAATAGCTAACATGTAGCTTCCCACCAACCTATCAACAAACAGCATCCCGATAAATACACACTATTTAAATACTCTGTCTAATTAATGAAGAACAACAATAAAATAACAATAAAAACTATCAGCAGCACATAGCACGTCCATTCATATATCCTAGTAACTCCTTTTAAAATATAAAAAAAATGTATTTATCTTCCTTCTACCTACCTTAACAAAAAAAAAAAAAACAAACAAACGCCACACACAGCCACATACTAACTTTGCAATTTCATCCCCTGCTTCAATTAATTTTTTACTTCCCATTCCCACACTCACTCACTCATACATATTTCCATTCACAAATGCGACAGCGACAAAAAAAAAAAACAGAACCAATATCACCCAAAAACTATAAATGAACAAATCTTTAACAAAATAAACCTTTTTTTGATAATGAACTTTTGTGATGAGATGTCGTGTGATGAGCTGTATGTTGTGATGAGATGTCGTGTGATGAAATGTCGAGAGATGAAATGTAGTGTGATGAACTGTTTTGTGATGAACTGTAGCCGACTCTATACGTTTTCTTATATTGCTATCATCGATCTCAAACGATAGTACTGTACTCTTCTATACGATTTATTCTGTACATAAACAGTAAGTATAACCTCTCTCTCAGCTGGCAGCGGCTCGCTCTCAATATATTAACGCATTTGGTATTTCTCAAGCAGCTGTGCTGTCTTTTGCTTTTAGTCACGTACACATTTCTGTACATGAGTTTATACTTGTTTTGTTGCTGTTTTGTAGGAAAGCAACAGCATTATGAGAGAAGCTGCGCGCACTGTGAGTATTTGCAAATAGAACCACATCAACTGAGAGATGTTTTGCATGCAATTTTTATTTATACGAACACTGTTCAAATATTACAAAGGGAAATAAACAAAAAACATACCTTTGTTCTGTACGCTGTACTCTTTATTTTCTTTATTATTGTGCTCTTTGCACTCTTATTACTTTCTGTACACTATACTCTACTTTGCCTGAACTTTTTATTTTTACTCACTCTGTATGTACTCACTTGGTATCTGTACACTTTAGTTTTTTTTTTTTTACTTGAACAAGCTACACTTTTTGTTTATCTTCCTTTTTATTGTTTTATTGTTTCTAACCTGATTTTTCGGTCTAACCGTGCTCGCTTTCAAAAACAGAATGAATGCGAGATCGAGAACCAGCTGCTGCCGCACGAACTCAGACACATGTATGTGTATATGGTTCTCTTCTCTTGTTTATTATGTACTTTGTATTTTTTGTTGCTGTGTGACTGCCGACGCGCATCTGTACATGACATGCAAACATGTCTGAACATGATTGTTACTTCTCGGTTTTCGCAAGTTACTTATCCGAGCTCGACGTGGACCAATGTATATTTTGGACTGTAATTTAAATGGTCAATAAATAAAACACACGGTTTAAAGTCGGAAAACCAATATTGGAAAAAAAACGACTATTGAACATGTTTTATTGTTTCACTATTAAATACCGTCTGTACACTTATATTTCTGTACTGTTTCTCTACAATTATTCTATAAAGTTAGCCTTACTCTGTACACTTTTTCTATGAGATTTTTCTGTACACTTTCTCTTTGAAATTAATTTTATTCTGTACACCTTTATATAATTACTTTTTACTGTACAATTCTAGAATAAATTTACATTCTTAATACTCGACCGATATGCACGTCTTATTCGTTCGATCCTGTACAAGCAACTGACTTATTACTAAAAGAGCATATCGGAGTGAAGCTCCATACTTTTACTAATACATTAAGACATTTTACATAAATACCTATACAAGTGTATATCGGTTCGATACACTGCTGATGATTTTGTTGTTGGTGTTGCTGGTGTTGTTGTTGTTGCTGTTTTTGTTGGAGTTGTTGTTGTGAATGCTGTTGTTGGTGTTGTGTATATTGTTGCTGGTGTTTTGTATGTTTTTGTTGTTGGTGTTGTTTGCTCTGCGGCTGTAGATGGTGTTGTTGTTCTTGTTGTTGTTGTTGGCGTGGTTGTTTTTGTTGTTGTTGTTGTTGATGCTGCTGCTGGTATTGTTGGTGATATTGCTGTTGGTGATGTTGTTGTTGGTGATGTTGCTGTTGGAGATGTTGTTGTTGGTGATGTTGTTGTTGGTGATGTTGTTGTTGGTGATGTTGTTGTTGGAGATGTTGTAGTTGGTGATGTAGTTGGTGGTGATGTTGTTGTTGGTGATGTTGTTGTAGGTGATGTTGTTGTTGGTGATATTGTTGTTGGTGATGTTGTTGTTGCTGATGATGTTGTTGGTGATGGTGTTGTTGATGATGTTGTTGTTGGTGATGTCGTTGGTGATGTTGTTGTTGGTGATGTTGTTGGTGATGTTGTTGTTGGCAATGTTGTTGTTGGTGATGTTGTTGTTGGTGATGATGTTGTTGGTAATGTTGTTGTTGGTGATGTTGTTGTTGGCAATGTTGTTGTTATAGTTGTTGCTGTAGTTGTTGTTGTTGATGTTGGTGTTGTTGCTGTAGTTGTCGTTGTTGTTCATGTTGTTGTTGTAGTAGTAGTTGTTGTTTTTGTTGCTGTTGGTGGTGATGTTTCCGCTGCTGCTGTTGTTGATATTGCTTTTGCTGCTGTTGTTGTTGCATTTGTTGTTTTTGTTGATGTTGTTGTCGGTGTCGTTTTTGTTGTAGATGTTGCGTTTGTTGTTGATGTTGTTCTTCCTCTTCTTCTTCATTCTGAAGTTGTGTGTTTTTATTTTTTTTGTATTGTTATTAGTGTACGCTGTTTTGAGACTTGCTTAGAGGTGTTATCGTTATCTATTGATTGCTATTCCAATTTGTTATAGTTGCTACAGTTAGGGTCATTACTTTGACTAGTTGTTGGCGAAAGTGTTTTATTTACGTATTCATTAGTGTTTTGTTGTGTAAGAAACATTCTTATTGGGTTTCTGGGTTGTTTTGCTGGATTCAGTTCCGTAGATCCAATTATAGTTGTTTTTGTTTTTCTGTCATTTGTGTTCTTAGCTATTATTTGTACCGCTGGGGAACTCTCGTCCGAGCGACTTCTTTTTTAGCATTTTCTGGTTCAAATACTGCATTTTCTTTCCAAACTTTTCCTTCTACTATTAATTCATCTAGGCCCTCATCACGTAATTTTACTGTCGACTGTCGCCGGTGCGATTGTATCGAGCGATGTCGAAAAAAAATTGCTTCATGGAAAAAACCCACTATCGTATCGTGTATCGCTATCGCAACCTCAAGTTTGAAAAGCACTGAAGAAAACATCAAAATATGAAGTGTCAATTTTTTTGTTTTTGAAAATCCATTTTTGTTTGCTTTTTGTTGGAAAAAGAATTGTATTTCAAAATGTAAGTTTATATATGATACATAAATAATTCAATGAATGTACCTATACATAATAGATATTTCGTATATTACTACGGATCCAAATATACACTCGTGCGTATACGTGTTTTTGTATATATTTTTTTAAATTTTTAACGGTTGTTTTTTTATATTTATAAATATGAATAACCAAGAAGGCAACAGTTTTGCTCTTGTTCGTTAAACCTTCTCTCAAAATAAGCCCTTTCGTTGGAATGTTTCCAGACTAAGGAATCATGGGCGGAACCAGCGTATTTGGGATTAATACTCATTATCTTCTTCTTATGATCACAAATCTAGAAATTTAATTATTAAGGATTATTAAGGTTGTACTTTGTTTGATTCATCATTCTACATACAATCATTGCATTTAAACTGTACCTTCCTTTCCGGTTGAAATAGGCTTCTTCATTTTCTCGTGGTCTCTGCAAAAATAAATGCGTACCATCGACACATCCTACAACTATGAAAAGAATAGAATGTGAACGAATCTGATGAATCTTAGACTTACCTCCTGGTATTGAAAAATTTTGGTGGAACCATTGCTTTATTGCGGCTTTTTTGTTATTATCGTTAATTTCCCATTTAATCCATAATGGACATAATTTGGCTTCCAACTCTTTCATCACTTCCTGAATAATGGTTGATAGCGTGCTTTGAGCAACAGTGACACCATAGTCATTTCCGGTTACCCATTGGTACCCACCGCTACCCAAAATCTTTAAGGTGACTGCCAATCTCAGTATGGAGGGAATGTACGTTATTCGACAACCAACCGGCAGATTAATTGTCTCCAAAATTAACAAAAATGCATGTTTCGACAAACGAAAGCGTTGTCTAAATCTAAATTAGATACCAATATTTATACAATTTTTGTAAAATTTTATATAAATCATGTTAACCCACATTCTTTCGGGAAGGGAAAGAGGATCTGATGCATCCCTAAGCTCTCTTCTTCTTGCAATTGTTTTTCTTTTTTTTGTATCCGCTACAGCTATTAAAAAATTGCGGCGAAACATTTTTCTTCCAAGAAAAGAATGTATTTTTGCATCCCTGCTTTGACTTAGTTCAAATGCCAATTTTTCTTCATGAGCTCTCTTTTTTATTTTAACAGTCTCTTTATAGTGCTTATTTGCTTCCAAATAATCCATTCTGATCGACTGAGACCCATTTTTTCTTAACTTGTTGAGCAAGTCTTAACACTTTTTTCTAAGTTTTTCGCATTCACGATCATACCACGCTGATTTCTTATAGAGCGCACCTGATCTGGGAATTGATGTCGCCGATTTTTTGACGATTGATTCGAGGTCACATACAGGCAAATAGTTTGCGAACAATCCATTTTGTTTTGTTTGAAGCAGGGCATCCATTGTTGTTTTATATTCCTCTTTTTTATTCTTGTTCCATTTGACTAACAAATCGCGATCGTCTGCTCGAGTATAGCAGGATTTGTTATTTTGAATTTTTATTATTATTGGCAGGTGCTCGGAAAATGTTTCATTTCCTACCTTAAAAGATTCGAAAAATGTCCACCAGTCACCACCCATGAGCCCATAATCAATAACCGAACTACCCTGTTTCCCGACAAATGTGAATTCACCCTCTAAGTCTCCTTTAGAAGCACCATTTAGTATGCTCAAACCAAATTCATTTGTTAATTCTATGATCTTTCGACCCTCTCCGTTCACTTTTTTATCTTTCGATTGACGTTTATTTGTCCTTGCATTTAGATCTCCAATAATCAACGAGGTTGGTGATTTCAAGCAGCAAAGACAGTCATACAGCGATTCGAAATCTCGTTCCCAATAGTTGCAATTGAGGTAGACAGGCAATATGTAAAAAATATTACCATGACTTTTGACTTCTATGTACCTAATTTCTTCAATTTTGTTTATTTTGAAAGTTCTATACATCTCTTTCTTTATTGCAATAAGAGTACCACCGCTAGCTCTTCCCTTGCTTGAAGTTCTTTTTGCAGGAGTCCATGCACATTCGTAAGAGGGAAAGTAATTTCTGAAATCTTGTATTCTGTACTCCTCTACATGAGTTTCTAATAGACAGATAATATCAAAACTATATAGATACTCAAAAAACCCCGGGAATATTAATTTATTGTTAAAACCACCAACATTATACGCTACAATCAACTACAAAAAGAATCAGTATCTGTTTCCTGTTGTGGCTGTTGTTGTTGGTGTTCTTGGGGCTGCTGCTTTTGTTGTTGATATAGTGATGGTTGCTGCTGATGATTTTGTTGTTGGTGTTGCTGGTGTTGTTGTTGTTGCTGTTTTTGTTGGAGTTGTTGTTGTGAATGTTGTTGTTGGTGTTGTGTATATTGTTGCTGGTGTTTTGTATGATTTTGTTGTTGGTGTTGTTTGCTCTGCGGCTGTAGATGGTGTTATTGTTCTTGTTGTTGTTGTTGGCGTGGTTGTTTTTGTTGTTGTTGTTGTTGATGCTGCTGCTGGTATTGTTGGTGATATTGCTGTTGGTGATGTTGTTGTTGGTGATGTTGCTGTTGGAGATGTTGTTGTTGGTGATGTTGTTGTTGGTGATGTTGTTGTTGGTGATGTTGTTGTTGGAGATGTTGTAGTTGGTGATGTTGTTGTTGGTGATGTTGTTGTTGGTGATGATGTTGTTGGTGATGTTGTTGTTGGTGATGTTGTTGTTGGCAATGTTGTTGTTATTGTTGTTGCTGTAGTTGTTGTTGTTGATGTTGGTGTTGTTGCTGTAGTTGTCGTTGTTGTTTATGTTGTTGTTGTAGTAGTAGTTGTTGTTTTTGTTGCTGTTGGTGGTGATGTTTCCGCTGCTGCTGTTGTTGATATTGCTTTTGCTGCTGTTGTTGTTGCATTTGTTGTTTTTGTTGATGTTGTTGTTGGTGTTGTTTTTGTTGTAGATGTTGCGTTTGTTGTTGTTGTTGTTGTTCTTCCTCTTCTTCTTCATTCTGAAGTTGTGTGTTTTTATTTTTTTTTGTATTGTTATTAGTGTACGCTGTTTTGAGACTTGCTTAGAGGTGTTATCGTTATCTATTGATTGCTATTCCAATTTGTTATAGTTGCTACAGTTAGGGTCATTACTTTGACTAGTTGTTGGCGAAAGTGTTTTATTTAGGAATTCATTAGTGTTTTGTTGTGTAAGAAACATTCTTATTGGGTTTCTGGGTTGTTTTGCTGGATTCAGTTCCGTAGATCCAATTATAGTTGTTTTTGTTTTTCTGTCATTTGTGTTCTTAGCTATTATTTGTACCGCTGGGGAACTCTCGTCCGAGCGACTTCTTTTTTCTGGTTCAAATACTGCATTTTCTTTCCAAACTTTTCCTTCTACTATTAATTCATCTAGGCCCTCATCACGTAATTTTACTGTCGACTGTCGCCGGTGCGATTGTATCGAGCGATGTCGAAAAAAAATTGCTTCATGGAAAAAACCCACTCTCGTATCGTGTATCGCTATCGCAACCTCAAGTTTGAAAAGCACTGAAGAAAACATCAGAATATGAAGTGTCAATTTTTTTGTTTTTGAAAATCCATTTTTGTTTGCTTTTTGTTGGAAAAAGAATTGTATTTCAAAATGTAAGTTTATATATGATACATAAATAATTCAATGAATGTACCTATACATAATAGATATTTCGTATATTACTACGGATCCAAATATACACTCGTGCGTATACGTGTTTTTGTATATATTTTTTTAAATTTTTAACGGTTGTTTTTTTATATTTATAAATATGAATAACCAAGAAGGCAACAGTTTTGCTCTTGTTCGTTAAACCTTCTCTCAAAATAAGCCCTTTCGTTGGAATGTTTCCAGACTAAGGAATCATGGGCGGAACCAGCGTATTTGGGATTAATACTCATTATCTTCATCTTATGATCACAAATCTAGAAATTTAATTATTAAGGATTATTAAGGTTGTACTTTGTTTGATTCATCATTCTACATACAATCATTGCATTTAAACTGTACCTTCCTTTCCGGTTGAAATAGGCTTCTTCATTTTCTCGTGGTCTCTGCAAAAATAAATGCGTACGAACGAATCTAATGAATCTTAGACTTACCTCCTGGTATTGAAAACTTTTGGTGGAACCATTGCTTTATTGCGGCTTTTTTGTTATTATCGTTAATTTCCCATTTAATCCATAATGGACATAATTTGGCTTCCAACTCTTTCATCACTTCCTGAATAATGGTTGATAGCGTGCTTTGAGCAACAGTGACACCATAGTCATTTCCGGTTACCCATTGGTACCCACCGCTACCCAAAATCTTTAAGGTGACTGCCAATCTCAGTATGGAAGGAATGTACGTTATTCGACAACCAACCGGCAGATTAATTGTCTCCAAAATTAACAAAAATGCATGTTTCGACAAACGAAAGCGTTGTCTAAATCTAAAATAGATACCAATATTTATACAATTTTTGTAAAATTTTATATAAATTATGTTAACTCACATTCTGTCGGGAAGGGAAAGAGGATCTGATGCATCCCTAAGCTCTCTTCTTCTTGCAATTGTTTTTCTTTTTTTACATCTTCTGTATCCGCTACAGCTGTTAAAAAATTGCGGCGAAACATTTTTCTTCCAAGAAAAGAATGTATTTTTCTAGCAAATTGATTTTTTATATGAGCAGCGATAGACGAATAGCTTTCGCGCTATCGATATCGATGAAGCGATATCGCTTGACGTTACGTGAAACAAAAAAATCGAACTGTGAAGTCGATATCGTTTGATCGATAGATATTTTTTGCTTACGTGAAGCACAGCTATCGAAGGCGATATCGAAAATGATATCGTCTAGCTTACGTGATTAGAGCCCTAGCTTAAAATATGCTCTTTTACCCTGTTTTTTGAATTCTAAAAGCTTAGGCACGAGTGGTTTTCTTGCCTTAAGGAGAGATTTAGGTAGATCCTCGAAGATTTCCTCTTTTTGCTCCTAATAGTGCTTTCAAGTCCTCTATTGTAACAGCCATTTTACACTATCAATACTATTTACTACTTTTTGATTTTCGATGCGGACCCTGGATGTATTTAAGCTGCACGTGCTTGCCGCTAGGTGGCCTTTATTAGCAATCGGTTGGAAGAGCAGGCTCACAGCTGATTATTTTGACGTTTAAAATCGTGGTTTGTTTGCCGGGATGAATTTATTTCTTTTATGTATTAAATAATAATTGGTTTGGTAAATAAATATAATAGATACCCCTTTTTTAGTCTCTTGAGTGTTTCAAAATAACGTTTTGTTTCTTTTTGTTTTTTAGATAATTTAAGTTTTAATTTCTTCTAAAAATACCTTAAAATTCGTGTATGTTTCGGGTTTTTTCTTCGGTCGTGTCTTTCCTCTTTGAAATTGACACAACTCCGTACCCTTTTCCAAGGCTATTTATCGTTTATGGTGGATTTACATGTATCTGCATCATCTTGATCTGTAAAAATCAAGAAAAGTAAAGCGGGTGAGATATACGTCGTTATACAAAAGAGTGAACGAGTATACTATATGCCTGCTTTTTTAAATTGCCATAATATTTTATAGCTCAGTGACATATGAAGACTCGCATTATTTTGGCAACACATTTATTTTTCAATTCCTCCATTATTTTCTGGTTGTAGTATCTATACGAAATAAAGTTTATCAATAATTTATTGAGTTTATTATTTCTTTTCGCGGAAAAATTGACCATTATAGTTCTTGTTCCTTTTTTAGCGTTCAGGTGAAAAGGGGAGATTCGCTGTTGACCTGAACTCAGTTATAGGAACCTCAAATGCAGATGAGCATGCTATAAAAAAGATGAACATGTTCGTCTTAACCATAATCTTGATCTTGATTTCTATCATTTCCTATAATCTTGATCTTGACAAGATGTCTGCATTTTGATTTTCTCTCTCTATCGAATGAGTATGATTTTTGTATTTTGCATCTTTCTTTTTTGCAGAACTAAAAATGCAGATACATGTAAATCCACCATTATTCGCCTTTTGAAGCCGCGCACCAAAAAAAACTGTGTATACCACTCACAACAACTCAACCACTCTCCAAACTTAAACTTAGTAACTTAGTAAACCTTAACGAAGTAGAGTCTTTGGATTTCCTGTAATATTGGACAAAACGCTAGGATATGTAGAACATCTTCATTTTCATAAAGGCTGCAAAGCAGACAAATAGGGTCCATGTCTGTTCTATGTGGTCTATAGTTTAAGTCAAGCATTTCTGTTCTTACCTTTAAGATCAGGCTCATTTCAGAGACTATAAACTCTTCCTTGAAATTATTGTTGTCCCCCAGTTTCAGATTAAGTTATCTGTATATATTTCTGGATGTTGATGTTGTCCCTCGCGTAACACATTGCCTATACATTGCGTCATCTATGACAGAGATACATTCATATAGTGAGTTTCTTAATGCATCCACAATATCCATTGTCAATGTCAATGAATAGTTGTGTGTTATAGCAAGACCATAACAGTTTTTAATTGGACTATATCAGTGCTGCCATATTCTTCACAATGTATTATCATACAATGTGTTGAATTCTATCATACCAGAGTAAAAATTATCATACCTAGTACTTACCTACACGAAATAAAAAAAATAACAATAATTCCGAAATTTCCCATTAAAAATAAAAACAAAAAATAGAATTATTTTTTAAAATTCATTTATTTATTTATCATCTATACTAATATAATAGTAAGACTTTTGTTTGCTTGTCGGTTGTTTGTTTGTAGTCGATAAACCAACAAACAAACAAAAGTCATACCTTATAAATGCAATAGAATTCTTCTGCGATGCACTGAATGTGCAGTAGAAAAAGAAAACTCATAGAACCGTTTTTTTGTTATTAGATTTTCTCGAAAAATGAAAGTCCGATCAGTGTAAGTTTTTTTTGAAAATACGAATATATTGTTCAAATAATATTTTGTATTCAAAAAAATTTCAAATTTTTTTTTGGATTTTTAAAAAATATTTTTAATTTTTTTTTTTCAAAATTCTGCATCTCACAAACGGCTCAATTTTAAAAATCCAAATTGAAGTATAATATGTATATTTACATGGTTTTAAAAACTGCATACCCAAATTAATTTTAAGACATTTTTGAAAAATTTTATATACAAAAAATTAATGAAAAAAAAAACGGCTCCGAAGATTTTCAAAAAAAAAATTCAATAAATCAAACTTAAGGTTTGAATTTGTTTGGCATTTAAATTTTTGGAATGAAATGTACTTACGAGGTACATTTTCAAATTTTAATTTTTTTAATAAATTGTAATTATATTTATATATTGAGTTTTCTTGTGAGTTAAGTGTAAGCTGCAAGTAAGAGTGTAATCAGAATTGCTTAAAGTATATCTTTTATTTTAACACTACTTTTTGGAACATAAAAAGTATTTAGTCTTAGCATGCAGGAGCAAGTTCGTACGACCCAGTCGTGCACATTTTTTTTATATATTAGGATCTTGTAAGTCTTTAGCTATTTGAATTAACGTGTCCTAGGTTTTAATTATTTTTTGGCTTTTGCGATTGTTACTGACTCTGATCATCATTCTGTTGACTTCGATTCTCATTGTTTGTACTGTGACATCATTGTATATTGTTGTTACAATTCGGAATAAACTGGTTGTGTTGACGTTGATTTTTTTTTTAATTTTAAGAAAATTTTTCGTTTCGTCTTCGTACGTTACAATGGAAAAATTTCCCACACTTCAAGCTTGTGTGTGTGTGTCTGCCTTGGTGTTTAAAATCTTCTGTTGCGACTTTGATTTTTAATAATGGCTCTTAACCTTTGTCGCATTGTTATACACCTGACAATATCATGTTTACGGATGGTTTTCCCTAAACGAAAGCAGCTTTCAATATCGTTTGAAATTAATTTAAAATCTTCATTGCTATTATTTAAGATTTTTATAAATAGATTTTTGAGTTCTTCCTCGTTTTTTTCCGTTTCTTCCACCTTAAACATAATCACATTATTTTTCCTCAAACCTATTTCTAGCTGAGTAATTCTTTTTTCTTTGTTCAAGCACATAGCTTCTTGTTTTTGGATAACCGTTGCTTGTATTTCCACCATTTTTTCTAGCTTCTCAACCTTTTCAGAAATAATCCCTACTTTTTCATCGGTATTTTAGATGACTCTATTGGTAGCTTCGTTAATATTCTCGAAGATTTCCTCTTTTTGCTCCTAATAGTGCTTTCAAGTCCTCTATTGTTAAAGCCATTTTACACTATCAATACTATTTACTACTTTTTGATTTTCGATGCGGACCCTGGATGTATTTAAGCTGCACGTGCTTGCCGCTAGGTGGCCTTTATTAGCAATCGGTTGGAAGAGCAGGCTCACAGCTGATTAATTTGACGTTTAAAATCGTGGTTTGTTTGCCGCCGGGATGAATTTATTTCTTTTATGTATTAAATAATAATTGGTTTGGTAAATAAATATAATAGATACCCCTTTTTTAGTCTCTTGAGAGTTTCAAAATAACGTTTTGTTTCTTTTTTTTTTTAGATAATTTAAGTTTTAATTTCTTCTTAAAATACCTTAAAATTCGTGTATGTTTCGGGTTTTTTCTTCGGTCGTGTCTTTCCTCTTTGAAATTGACACAACTCCGTACCCTTTTCCAAGGCTATTTATCGTTTATTCGCCTTTTGAAGCCGCGCACCAAAAAAAACTGTGTACACCACTCACAACAACTCAACCACTCTCCAAACTTAAACTTAGTAACTTAGTAAACCTTAACGAAGTAGAGTCTTCGGATTTCCTGTAATATTGGACAAAACGCTAGGATATGTAGAACATCTTCATTTTCATAAAGGCTGCAAAGCAGACAAATAGGGTCCATGTCTGTTCTATGTGGTCTATAGTTTTAGTCAAGCATTTCTGTTCTTATCTTTAAGATCAGGCTCATTTCAGAGACTATAAACTCTTCCTTGAAATTATTGTTGTCCCCCAGTTTCAGATTAAGTTATCTGTATATATTTCTGGATGTTGATGTTGTCCCTCGCGTAACACATTGCCTATACATTGCGTCATCTATGACAGAGATACATTCATATAGTGGGTTTCTTAATGCATCCACATTATCCATTGTCAATGTCAATGAATAGTTGTGTGTTATAGCAAGACCATAACAGTTTTTAATTGGACTATACTATATTCACAACTAAAAGAAATTTTAAGGATCCTCATTTGCAGGTTTTGATCGGATCGCTTCATAACTCTGATACAGTAATCCGCAGTTGCCTTTAAGTTTTTCAAGAAAATTTGAGGTAGGCCTGACTCTAGATGTATAGCGTAGTTGGGAGTATTGAAAGGCAATATAAATATTCGCTTGAAAAAATATCTTTGTATATTTTCCATTTCCTCTAGCTGTTCGTAACCATACACTTCGTTAACATAGCAAAAACAAGTATTTACAGTGGCGTTGAAGACTGAATTAACAGACCGGATCGATAAGATAATTGGCAAGGAACTGGGACCACATTGTATTTATTGCGGATTTTGCAGCATTTGTTTTTTCTTTTAGATGGGTAAGAATGTTAAGGTTGTATGTTATAGTATACCCAAGATATTTATATTCGTTTACGACTTCTATTATTTCACCATCCAAAGTCCAGTTCAGTTCCAGACAATTATCTTCGATTTTGTGGTATGGATTTTGAGATCCCATAGATCGCAGAACTGTTTCAGCTTGTTTATCTGAAGCTGTAGAGTAAGTGGATTGTCTGACAAGATCACTAGATTATATTATAGCAGCAAACTGAAAACTGTTTTCGATATCATTCATATACAATGCAAACATGATAGGGCTTAAGACACATCCTTGAGGGACACCTGCATCGCAACTAAATTCCCTTGATATTTTACTACCGTTCTGAACAGATGCCTTCATGTTTTCGAGAATTTTTTCGTAGACTCTTAGGAATTAAGTTGATAGACTAATCATTGAAAGCTTGTAATATAAGGATCTTCTATTAATAGTTTCAAAGGCCGCTTTTAGATCGACGAAAAAAGCGTATAAACACTTTTTTTATGGATGAAACGTCTAGCAGTCGTGTTAAGTACAAAAATTTGATCTATAGCTGAAAGATTGGGTCGAAAACCTGCCTGGAAACAGCTGATGAGATTGTTTTCTTCTACCCAGGTTGTAAGTCTGGTGTAGAGTACTTGTGTAAACACTTTTCTCAATGAGTTGAGCACAGCTATACCCCTATAGCTCTCTGGAACTTCTCTGTCACATTTTTATAGATAGCTGAAATTCTAGACTGATGAAAATTATCTGGGACTATCTCTTCACTAAATATTCTATTTAAAAGTTCTAATATGTATTCTAAGAACTTAGAGGTGGCATTTTTATAAAACTCTTAAGGGATTCCATCAGAGCCTGATGCTTTATTTTTTTTTAATTTTCTTTGAAGAAGCTTAAAGCTTGATCATTGTGAATGGAGAATCCAATTCGGAGACAGTAACATAGGGATATGCAAAGCTTATTAAGTTTACGTTGGGGTCAGGCAAAAGCAGTGTTTCAAAATAAGCCGCAAGCAAATTTTCATCGAATGAATACGATACTCTATTCTGCGCACTTGGCACACGTACTGTCTTCCAAAATGATTTGGAATCCTTGCATTTCACTAGCTCGAAAGCTGTCTTTTTTAGATAGAGTTCCTTTTTGAGGTTACATAATCTTTTGTATTCTTGATTTGATTGTAAGTAAAGAGATTTAAATGCTATGGAATTTGTTTTCCTGTAGAGTTTTAGAAAAGTGAAAGATTTTATCCTACTTTTTTTGCATTCTTCGTCATACCATACAGAATGGAAAGTTATACTACGTTGATGAGCAGAAACTGCAGATTATTGTATAATTCCTGAAGAACTAAGTTATAGTTATTGATTCCATAGAATTATTCAACACATTTGGCAGTTTTTATTTTGGAGCTTGAAAACTATTTTTGCAGAATTGTTTTCTTAAAACATCTCAAAATCGTACTCGTACTTGTAGAGTTTGTTATATTCAATTATTTTCCGTTTAAAAAAAAAGTAACAAAGTTTCCTATCGAAATTGCATTTTATTCTGATTTTTTTTTTCAGCTTACGACGAGGGCCCGGTATAAATGTCCAAGATAGCGTTGGGTATTCTGCATTGCATTATTCATCCCTTAATGGACACAGGTAATTTAATTTAAAATAATAACACTCGTATATATGAAATTAGACTTCGTATAAACGATATTAATTCTGTCCATTGTTTAAAACATGATTATGACATTCAGCTAAAAAATATCTTCAATACCAGAATCTTCTTTATATATATGACCTCGTCTACTAATAGCTCAATCGTTATAATCTTGACTTCAAGAATACCACTCTACCAGACGAACTTTCATTTTTTGTCGATTCTTGGCGAATATGCAACTATCTGTTTTATTCAACACGGTTTGAAATTTTGGGTTAGATTTTTAATATTTTGAGGGTTACATATATGACAACACCAGAAAAATATTAAAATCTAATAAGCTGCAAATATTAAATGAAGATAAGTAATGAAGCAAATATTAAACGTTAACACCGATGAGATATTAAAAATTGATATTTTTGTATTTAAACGTAATGCACCTTTTATTAAATTTTTATTAAATTTTAAATAAAGGTTGTATCGGATTTTGATAAAATTTTATAAGATTTGTTAATATTAAATAAATAAAAATTAATCAAAGCGTATTTAATATTAATAGGTACAATTTTATATTTAAAATTTATTCAATTTTATATTTATACAATTAATAAAATGTTATATTAAAATTTAGTAAAATGTTGTGGTTAAAAGTAATAAAATATTGTTTTTAAATTAAATTAATTTTTTTTTATTAAAAATTAATAAATTTTTGTATTAAAAATTAGTAGATTTTTATATTTAAAATTAATATATCTTCATATTAAGACAAAATAAAATTCTGTTGTAAAAATTAATACAAATTTATGGATTTGTATTTTCATATGAAAAAAATATGTAAATTCAGATGAATTCGAAAAATATAGAAAAGAAATACTTTCTGTATTACTTTTTGACTTGAAATACAAAATGTAAGATACTTATGAATATATGAAATTAAAGGCTGTACAATCCATTTTCATCGATCCATTAATAGATTAGGAAATGGTAGGCCATACTCTAAGAAGCTGTGAAACAAACGATGTACATAATAAGACTCACAATTTTTACTATTTTTTTTTTCAAATGTTTATTGCATGTATCTTTTATTGAATTTAAATTAATTTACATTATGTACCATATCTCAATACAAATAGACTTCTTTAATATAGGGTTATATTAGTTAAACTTTTTTCTGAGCTTATATGAGAACGAGAAGGTAAACTTTTACAAAATAAGCATACAAGGAATGCTTGAATTTCAATATAGATCAGTGGATAGTACGGAAGTAGTTGCAAGTATATTAATTACTAGAAGTTGCGCGCGACTTCGTCCGCCTCTACCTCATCCACCAGCCAGAGGTACGTCTTCGACTTGTGCATCACGCCCGCATGGGAATTTTGTTGCAAAGTTATTTTAAAACAGTGGACTCTGTCTAAATCGAAATGAAATTGTTCCTAACTCGAAGCCTTCATATATGTATAATTTTCTCCGTTTTAGCTACCCTTTTCACTGATGCTTTGCTCTTATTATTCGTAACTTATTACTATAATTTGTTGCCGTTTTTTAAACATTTTCCACTGATCCCTATTGTTAATGAACTATTCACATAAATTCGATAAGTTCGATTTGATTAAGTAGTTCCTGAGATCAGCTTGTTCAAGCAGACAACAGAAGCCTTCAAAACTGAATATTTTTCCAGTTTTTCCACATTTTTCACTGATGCTTTGTACCTAATGGCCGCAGCGTAATATTATATAGCTTCAAGCCTTTTACGATAAATGGACCATTCAACATTAAAAGAATTGTTCAATTTGATTAAGCAGTTCCTGACATAAGCGCGTTAAAACGCAGAAAAATTAACATTTCTTGCAGTTTTATCCTAATTTCCCACTGATTCTTCGCTCCTATTGGTCACAGCTTAGTTTTAAGTAGTCTCAAGCCTTCCTCGAATATCCAACACAAAAAGAATTATACCATTCGAACCAGTAGTTCCAGAGATTACCGCGTTCAAACGAACAAACTCTTCAGCTTTATATGTTAGTATATATATAAAATCAAATGCGGTCGACCTAGATGAGATGGATCCAAAATTCGTTACCTTTCGTCCTACCCTACGTTATCCATGTTCTCAACGCCATATTTACTACAGGTGAATACACAATACAATGGAAATTAGCAACAATTATTTATACCTATTCCCAAAAACTCTGATTAGCATTAACATTAAGTTGTAACATTAAATTAAAATACGAATTAATAAAAATTTATAAAACCGTATTTATTCTTAAACAATTTTTATTTTCTTAAAATCTATCATACTATCTAAGGTGTTTGAAAGAACTCTACAAAAGCAGATCGCTCTATACCTCAATACACTGGATCTGCTCACATTTTAATGCAAAATGTATCTGATACACGAGGGTTTTCTTTTTAATAAAATAGTATTATTTTTCTAAATGAAGGTATTAAAATGTTGGACCAACGAGTGTTAAATTTTGGTTTTAATTCCAAATGTATTTAATTCTAATCTTTTTGCATTACAAGTAATAACTTTAAGAAAAAAATATTTATTATTTAACTTATTATTATTTATTAATTTCATCAAACAGAGTAAACAGACTCTTTTTAAACTTCAAAGTACTAAACAAATTGCAAATACATACTTACAAGTTACATTTTATAAAACAATAATAATAATAATTTAATAGAACATTAATTTAAGGCATTTGATAAAGCCTGGCATCTTGCTCTTTTCTCGAAAATGCGTGCCTTTGGTATCGATGAATCCCCTCTTCGTTGGATAAGAAGCTTTCTTTCGAACCGTTCAATACAAGTTGTATTGGACGGATTCAAGTCCGAAACCCACAATATAAATGCTGGTGTGCTCCAGGGCTCCGTTTCGTCTCCGACCCTCTTTCTCATTTTTATTAATGATCTCTTGTCTGTTACTTCTAATCCAATAAATTGTGTCGCTGACGATAGTACCCTTACCTTCTCATATTCGTTTCGAGATTCACATCCCTCCTCTTCGGATGTGGAACTACAACGGCAAAATATGATAAGCTCATTAACTCTGACTTAGACAGCATTGTCCAATGTGGAATATGAAACCGTGTAGAGTTTAATGCTTCGAAAACTCAATGCTGTCTTGTATCGTTGAAGCGATATATACCCCTCTTGCCACTGTCCATTAGTGGCACTTGCATCAATGAGACCGAACATCTCGAGATTCTCGGTATGTGCGTCACTGACCACCTCTTGTGGTCCGAGCACATATGCGATGTCGCAAAAATGCCGCAAAAATGCCGCAAGATGTTTGGGTTTCTTAAGACGGTGCAAGAAATTTTTCTCCTCGTCTGATCTGGCTATTATCTATAAAACCTATATCCGTCCAAAGCTTGAGTACAATTCCCACCTTTGGGCTGGTGCTCCAGCTATTTACTTAAGCCTCTTGGATGGACTACAAAAAAGAGCTGTAAGAATGATTTGTGATAGAGAGATCACTGACGCATTCACTCCTTTAGACCACCGCCGTAACATAGCGTGTCTCTCCTTGTTCCATCGCTACTTTTACGGTAATTGCTTAAGAGAAATAGACAGTTGCATTCCTCCCCTCAAACAATTCGTCCGTAATACTCGCGCTTCTAGGAATGCCCATCAGTTTACCCTCGAGTCCAACTTCGGACGTACTCTCAAGTATAGAGAATCATTTTTTAGCCGTATTACGCGAATGTGAAACTCTCTTCCACACTCTGTCTTTCCCAGTCATTAGAATGTTCAAGAATTTAAGACCAATGTACACCGACACCTCCTTTTCAACCTCTTCTCTTCTGCCTAATGCACTCACTGTGTCTCTGGCATCAAAAGTGTATAAAATTCCCTTAAGTAGGTGCAAATTATAAAAAAAAAAAAAAACAATAACAAACTATTTTTTCAGAGAAAATATGCTTATATGAAAATAAAACAGCAAAATGATTTGAAATGAGATTAGTCTTAAATTTCTAAGGAATTTCTACGATAAATAAATACTCTTGCGAGATGTGGGCCGTCCTTAGCAACTTTAACATTGAATCGAAAAAAGCATTTGACACGAGTCAGATTTGAACACACATCTTCTGTGTAATGTTAGCATTACATCATGAGTAGATAATCAATTCCGCATAAAATGAACGTTGATCGTAATTACCAAACAAATATTTTGAAGAGTAGACCGTGAATTTATTTACTTTACAATGATATTTGAATAAAAAAAAAGAAACACAATGTAAAAAATGAAGGACTTAATTAGTATTGTAAATGAAATTAATGTATCAACTTTTTGATAAAAAGTTTCAGATATTACAATAACATTATTTGCAGTGATATTGTTCGCCTTCTTTTATATCATGATGCTTCTCCAAACCTACTGGATTCACGTGGTTCTTCGGCACTTCACCTGGCAGCTTGGGCTGGCCATCAAGAAATTGTGAAAATGTTACTTACTCATCCATATAAACCAGCCAATCCTGATATACGAGTACGATAAAAAAAACGGGTTTTGAAATAAAAACAAAATTCCTATATGTTACTAAATAAAATTTTTAAATCAATCATTTTATTATTATTTTCCAAGACAATGGAAAACGAGACCCCTTTGCACTGTGCGGCACAACATGGACATACAGGTGCTCTTACAACACTCCTAGCTCATGGTGCTAATCCAAACGTAAGAAATAATCGAAATGAAACACCATTAGATCTGGCTGCTCAATACGGTCGCTTACAAGCCGTTCAAATGCTTATAAGAGCCCATCCGGAGCTCTTGCAACCATACACAAATGTTAAATCGGATGTATCTCGACTTTCCCCTACAGAACCGGTTTTATTAAGTCATTCGGCCTTGCATTTGGCAAGTCGTAACGGGCACAATATGGTCGTCGAAATTCTGCTTGCAGCTGGTGTCAATGTCAATCTTTTAACAAGTTCTGGTACAGCACTTCATGAAGCAGCACTATGTGGCAAGGACGTTGTGGTTCGAACTTTATTAGAAGCTGGCGCTGATTTGAATGCAACTGACTCTGAAAACCGAACAACATTAGATATTCTACAAGAATTTCCTCCTCATGTTACGAAAAGCATCATATCAGTTATTAATAGTAGGTTCATTTCCTCGTATCATTTTTTAATTGAATTTATTTAGAAATGAAAATATTTTTTGAGAGAAGCTATGAATTTTTTAAGAATATTAAATTTTAATTTGATTTCCCATTCCAACTATTTAAACGCTTTTACCAGGCTTTCGAAAAGAAGATAGCAACAATATGCAGGACCAAATATCCTGGAAGGAAGCAAACATACCATTTTCAAGGATAAATGCAGGAATGCAACAGTAATTTTTCCAGCATATATCTGATTTTTGGCACTTATGGCACCACTCTTATAATATAGATCAAGCTCATCTAACGGTGATATATCGGACTACACAGAGCCAATTAAAAATGCAAAAACTGCACCCAAGAAACCACCACGCCGGAATCTCTCCATATCACCAACCCATTTACAATATTTCTTATTTAATAAGGAATTTATGAGGTACAATGTGGAACTGAGTAACAATGTTGCTGATAACGAAGCACTTCATTCGGCAGATTTACCATTGCAAAATGATTTTTTTTGCGGCGTTAATTCGGGATCGGCAGATTATAATAGTGGTATGTTTAAATTCCAATATAAAACACAAAAGTACCTGTTCCAGCTGCCCTAATAAAAAAATATGAGCATTTCGTATACCAAAACTTCTAAAATTCATGTTTTTTTTTCAGATGAAAGTAATTTTGATGCAAAAAACTGTACTAGTGAAAGTAGTTACTTTTGCTCGTGGTATTCAGGCTCAACAGAATTTCAAGAACCAGAATGTGAAGATGAGACAGCTCCAGCTTGCCGAAAACATAAAAGTGAACCTCCTGAATTTGAAAATGTAGCTTTGAAGTCTTACAATCCTCATAGAAAGCTTAAACGGAGCAGAGAACACCAGTAGGTTGACATTGTGATAAATATAATTAGATCATATTAAACAAACAAAAAAATCCAGCTATAGATGTTATTGATACCCTATATCAACTATAGCTCTAACTGAACTTTTTAGTAGTAGTACATAGTAGTGAATTTTACTGTTCTTTTTTTTCTCTCTCTTATAAATATTACAATTTTACAATAGTGCAATTGTGCCGTCAGCCGGAAAAGAGAGTTTTTTTTTTTGGAAATTTGACGATATCTCTAAGGCCAAGTGCGAATTGAATGAATTGTGGTTAAATATGGATGAATTTTTAACCACTAATTTCATATTTTAGCCTGCTCCGCAGCTAATCTAGTTTTTAACACATTTTATTCAATGCGAAGTGTCAAAAGGTACGAATGCCGATATCCCGATCAAGGCCAACATGCGAAAATGCTAGGAGGAAATTCGACGTCAAACGGCTACAATCGTAAGAGATTGCTAGATCCTTTTCCGATCGTGCCTCCGAAAATCTCCTCAGAAGTCCTTTGTTGCCAGCACAAAATATAGAGAACTAGTGGTAACACTGCCAAGCAGCCATCAGAGATGCCGCCTGTGAAGTGCTAGGGTTTACACGGCCACAACAACGAAACCCCTGGTTTGACGATGTGTGCCGGCGAGCACATGCAGCTTAACAAGAGGCATAAAAGGCGGCGCTGCAAAGAAGGACACGAGCAGCTCGTGAGTTCTACGAGCAGAAAAGGAGAGAGGAGCATACACTTCTTAGAAAGCAAAAAAGGGAGCATGAGAAGCATGCGATCGAGGAGATAGAGGGATGTCACAACAGGAACGAGGTTCGAAAGTTCTACAAAAAGCTGAAACAAATCTCCAGGGCTTATACACCCCGAACTGAAGCCTGAAGAGACCATCATGGGAACATCGTAGTAGAACCGCAGTCAGTGCTGAGGATATGGAAAGACCACTTTTCCAAGCTGTATAATGGCGATGACGACCAAAACTCCGTCAGCAATACAGAACCATTCAATTTGGGTGCAAAAGGCCAACAATTCCACCCACCCGACATGGACGAAGTGAAGATAGCGATATCTAAACTTAAGTCGAACAAAGCCGCTGGAGCAGACGGGCTAGCCGCCGAACTGTTCAAAGCAGCTGGAGATAATATGGTAAGAAGCATGCACCAGCTCATCTGCAAAATTTGGTCGGAGGAAAGCATGCCCTATGAATGGAACCTCAGCATCGTATGCTCGATCCTCAAGAAAGGAGATCCCCTGAACTGCACCAACTACAGAGGTATAAGTCTCCTTAACATCGCCTATAAGATCTTGTCTGCCGTGCTGTGTGAACGTTTGAAGCCCTTTGTCAACAACCTGGTAGGTACTTATCGGTGTGGCTTCAGACCCGGAAAGTCCACCATCGATCAAATATTCACCCTACGGCAGATCTTGGAGAAGACCCAGGAACTTCAAATCGATACCTACCACCTCTTCATCGATTTCAAGGCCGCGTATTACAGCGTCTATAGAGACCAACTATATAGAGCAATGTCTAGTTTTGGCATCCCAGAAACACTCATCCGTCTGTGTAAGATGACAATGGAAAATTCACGCTGTTCCATCATGGTCGGAAAATACCTAACGGACGCTTGTGATGTCAAAAAAGGTTTAAGACAAGGCGATGGGTTGTCATGCGATTTCTTCAACATCATTCTTGAAAAGATTGTGCAATGCTCCAATGTCAACACCAGAGGCACAATCTTTCAAAAGTCCGTCCAGCTACTAGGATACGCAGACGACATTGACATAATTGGAAGAACACAGCGTGATGTCAGTGGAGCGTTTGTGAGCCTTGAAACGGAGGCCAGGAAGATGGGTCTAACGGTTAACGAGGACAAGATCAAGTTAATGCTGTCGACAAGAAAGGACAACCAACATCGACGTCTTGAAGCAAACGTCAACATAGACAGATTTAACTCCGCGGTAGTTAAGGACTTTGTCTACCTGGGATCCGCTATCAACTCAGACAACAACACCAGCGCTGAAATCAAACGAAGAATCACTCTTGCCAATCGCTGCTTCTTTGGACTTAGAAGGCAATTGAGTAGTAAAGTCCTCTCCCGAGCAACGAAAGTGACACTCTACAAAACCCTCATCATCCCGGTCCTCATGTATGGTGCAGAGACATGGACTATGACAACATCTGATGAAAACGCTTTGGGCTGCTTTGAGAGAAAAATTCATCGAGTGATTTTTGGTAATGTCTGCGTTAATGGAGAATGGAGATGAAGACTCAACCAAGACACTGATCTAGCCAAAAAAGTAAAGGTCCAACGACTTAGATGGTTGGGTCATTTTGAGCGAATGGAAAATAATGCTCCGGCTCGTAGAGTCTTCGAATCCAACCCGGAAGGACGTTGCAGAAGAGGAAGACCGCGACTCCAGTGGAGCACAAGGGTGGTAGAGGACCTGAACCAACTTGGCGTGCGAAACTGGAGACAGTTAGCCAGGGACCGAGCTGGCTGGAGAAGTTTGTTGGGTGAGGCCTTGGTCCGACCTGGACTGTAGCGCCACCATAAGTTAGTAAGGAAGAAGTGTCAAAATTTAACCAAACGTCAGGTTTAAACCACTTCTTTACCTAATTCGCACACGGCCTAATTCTAAAAAAGTTATCGTATAATATTTGTTGTCTGTTGCATAGTCAGTAATGTATGGTTTATAGTTTAACGGCAGGAGTTCACTTCTGGTCTTACAGATTGTCGATATCTTATCTACACTTAGATCGTCATGGAAGTAATTGTCAGGTCCTAGATCATGTTGGATATGCTTACACGTCAATCTCATTTGGCTACTTTGGATTTGGTCGCGGAAGCTTGCAAATTGGGTGGAGTCAACTATTGTAATGAGTTCCTATATTGACTACTGTCCATTTGTTTCTTCCCTGACATTATGTTCTCTGCAGAGCTTAGTCCTTTTGTTGAAGCATTGTTTGCTGCAGTTTTGCAGATGCGAAGCAATTATAAATGTGAAGCGATGTGCTGTCCAGATGGAGTTTTAGGGTATATGTGAACATTGTTGGTACTCCGGTTTACGTGTGCAGTATATAGTTTGGTATGTTAACTGGAAATCTGAGCATTTTTTTGATAAAGTATCTTTGGAATTTGTCTACTTCTTCGAATTGCCAGATTCCCCATACTTGAGCTGCATAACACATGATTGCGCGAACAGGTGCTTCGATTATTCTGAATTTGATACTTGCCACATATTATCCTTTTTGAAAATTGTACTCCAGGTGCTATTAGTTGCTCTGTTTGCCTCTTTCAACTTTCCTTCCAAGTGAGACTTGAATGAAATTCGTGGGGTTAGCAGAAGCCCTGGTACCAGGTATATTCTTTGACTTTCTCCAATTTTTCATGTCCCCAGTACCATTTCTCGTTACTCACATATCGTCCAGCTCAAGATTTTCAAGATTTTTGATTAACTAGTGTTTAATTTTAAGTTCCATGACTCACAATAAGTTTAGAGTTTGTTAATCATTAGTTGCATCGTAATTGTATTATCAACTAATATGACTAAATCATCTGCGTTCATCAGAACTTTGATCTTAGTTTCCGCGTACGATATACCGCCTGGTAGGTGTACGCTGAGGTCATCAAGAAAGAGGGAAAAAAGAAGTGGACTAAGGAGACAACCATGTTTAACTCCTATTTCTGTATGAAACCATTCTGATAGTTTACTACCATCCCGGACAGCTGAACGATTTTCGTGGTAAAGCTGTTGCAATATTTTAATCATCTTTGTAGATAGTCCTAGATTTGAGAGTTTGAAGAATAATGCTTTTCTATCAATGGTGTCAAATGCAGCTTTGCAGTCTACAAAGAAGGCTTGCGTTTTTTTTCCGTTTGGTAAATGTGATCGTCCAATGCTTGTCAGGATGAAAATATTGTCTACTGTGGAGTTACCCTTTCGGAATCCGGCTTGGTATTCGCTGAGTAGGTTATTTTCATCTACCGCCCTATTGGGTCTTTCCAATAACACTCCTGTTAAGATCTTCGTAATAGCGTTAAGAAAAGATGTACCTCGATAGTTGCTTGGGTCCGTTGGATTTCCTTTCTTCAGTATAGGGAATATGAAGTATGATGTTCTTCCTAAAGCTTTTTGGCACCTCACCGTAGTCGTAAATCCTGTTGAAAGTTCTTGCTACCTCTTCCCGAAAGGACTTCGTTGAGTTTTTGAAGAATTCGTAAGGAATCCGATCCTCTCCTGGCGATTTATTTTCGGTACAACGATCAATGAATCTGGATACTTGTAGCTGGGTGAAGTGTTGGTTATAAATGGTTTTGCATAATGGATTTGGTTGCCATTTAGATCTCTATTCAAGAGGTTTTGAAAGTATTCTACTTTTATGGTGAATCCGTTATTCTGTTACTCTACACTGTAGAGTGTAGTTTTTTTGTTTCGTCATACATAATTTTCATATAGGCTTTGTTTCCTTCTTGATAATTCAGTTTTGAGCGATTAGTTCCATTTTTTCTAGCCTGTCTGAGAAATTGGAATGATTTGTTCCTCGCCGATTCGCACTCCCAATGAATTGTACGGCAAAGGACTTCGGGCCGGTTTGTCTTCGTACGAATCTAACAAGCTTTATTTTTGTCACAATTTCTGCCTTGCGGTAGATTTGCAAGACTTTTCTCTTGAACATGGCTAAGTTTTCAGAATCCGATCAGATCCGTAAATGAATACAGAAGCAGTTTCGAAGTGATGTGATGGTAATGTTTTCAGATTAAAAGAACCTTGAAACACAACCTACTCTTGTCAACGCAAAATGGTTGCAGTACAAACGACCAACATTATCAAAACTGAGCTAAAAATATGGAACAAGTAACGAGATGCAAAAGAAACGTTCAAAAAAAATAAGTCGAGTCGCTCATAGCTGAATTTAAGTAGGTATTCCATTGTTGAATACTGGGAACGATATAGAGAGGTACTAGCACAACTGATTGACCACAACCTTCTTAATAGCTCCTCCACCAAAGATGAACGTAGCCCTCAACGAATCAATGAGGACTTCATGCCCTGTAACCATTTTAAAGGGTAAAAAGAAACCTCACAGGTAGCACAAAGAACTAGAACCATTCAGGAAAGTTGTCGCAAAGTCTTCAATAGATCTGAATACACTAGATCTCCCTCCAGTGTTGCCGATTAAGAAAAAAATGTATCATGATTTTTATCATGAGATCCTCAAAAAAATCATGAGATTGCTTATTCTTCATTGGGCCCTTATAATCAAAAATTTAAGTAAAAAGTACATATGAGAATCATTAATTTTATTAAGATTTAAAACAACATTTAGTGACATTTTAGGGGGAAAATAAGTAAATTACATCAAAGGGCACGGTAGTGCCCAGCAAAGTTCTAGTACTACTCCCTTTTTATAGGATCGAAATCAAGCACATTTTTAACCCTCGGTAACTTTTGAACCTATAGAGAGTAAGAAGCTTCAAATTTAAATTACGTATTAACTTCATGGAGACAAAGGCCTTGTTTTCTAAAACCACTTTTTCCTGAGATATTTAACAGTAAACATTTCAAAACACGTAAATGACTAACTCACTGACTGATCATCAAAATTATGAAGCACTTCTAAAAATAGCAGAATCTTAAAATTTGGTACACTGGTAGGTTTTCGAAGGAATACAAAGGAAAAAGTCGAAAATTTCATTTTGCACATTCAGGGGGCGTGGTATCCGCCCACTTTCTTAAAATGGTCGTAGGATGTTGAAATTCAGTATTCTTGTATGGTTTTGGTTGAATAACATGAAAAAAATGAGAAAAAAATCTATTTCCATTTAGGGGAATGGTCGAAGACGTTTAAATTTGAAATTCTGATAGGGTGTCGGTTGAATATAAGAGAAAATATAAGCAGGTATTAAATTGTAGTTTCATTTTAAAAATGGTCATAGGATGTTGAAATTTAGAATTCTGATTTATTTAAGTTTATAACACTCGCATGAATTACTTTCTTTAGTGGTTTCACAATGGAACCTTGGGGTCTAAATGAGTTAACAACATTAAGACAGCCGGTCTAACCTAACCTACCTATTATTTATTTATAAATTGGCAGAGCAATTATATTGTTAAACTTTGATAATTTCTAGCATATATTGTGTATTTCGAGTTTCAAACTTCCATAAAAAAAACTTTACAAAAAGATATGAAATCAGAACAAAAACTTAAAAAAGAGCCAAGTTCTGTTATGTGCGAACAACAATGTGTGAAAAGTCAGTCACCAAGAGTAATGAGATCTAAAGGAAATCGAAGATCTTACATGTAAAAGTGTTGTTTTGAATATTATAAATCATAGAAGATAATACAACAATATTAAAAGAAAATAGAAAATAGTTTGGATGAAAATTTTGGCATGTTGTTTTAAAATTAAATTTTCAACATATTATTGATTTTCTTATTTTTTTTGAGGGGATATTTTAAAAATCTTGAGATTTTCAATAAATTCATGAGATGGGTGTGAAAAATCATGAGAATCATGATAAATCATGAGATTCGGCAACACTGTCTCCCTCTGACTGGGACTTATATAAACGAGCTCTAAAGTAATATACGAAAGAATTAAGGAAGAGCAAGAGGTCTTCTTGGAGAAAACTTCCGTGGAAAAATAGAAAATACTTCAGAAGCCTCAAGACTCAGGAAACAACTCCAGTGATTAAAGACAGAAGCGGTAACGTGGACTTTTATAGATGAAGAATATCTTAATCCGTTATTAGACACTCACTTTCCAGGTAGCTCTTACATACAACGACTTAACATCAGAGTCTAAAACCGTTACAAGCGGTTTAGTTGATCTAATAACACGTGAACAATTGCAATGGGCTGTAGATAGCTTTGATCCGTATAAATCTCCAGGACCAGACGGAATCATTCCGGATGATTACAAAAATGCTCTGACATGATCATTCCACCATTGAAGATCATTCTGACTAGCTGTGTAAGTTTGAGATATATTCCAAAAGCCTGGAGAATGGCAAAAGTAGTCTTTATTCCTAAAGCAGGGCAACCCTCTCACGTTAACCCTTAAGATATACGACCAATCAGCCTATCATCCTTCCTTCTAAAAATATTGGAAAGATTGATTGAAATTCACATCAGACATAACTTGAAACCATGTCTCATTTCCACAGCTCAACATGAGTACTCTAAGGGAAAATCAGTAGAAACAGCACTTCATTCGCTGGTACGTAGTATTGAATATTCCCTCAAATACAAAGAATATAACCTTGTAGCTTTCCTAGATATTGAATGAGCTTTCAACAACGTCAGCTACCAGGTGATCACAACAGCAATGGACAAGCTGAAATTAGAGAAATCACTGGTAGACCTAATAAGTCTCATGCTTTAAAGCAGGACAATAACTTCCAGCATGAGAAATTTTATACTACCATCAGAATGGTGAAACGAGATTCCCCCCAAGGTGGGGTCCTTACACCACTTTTATGGAACATGGTAGCAAACGACCTCCTAACTTCAATAGAAGTAGAGGGTTTCAAGGTGATTGCCTATGCTGACGACTTTACAATTCTGTATCTGGGAAACATCCTAAAGTGCTCTCGGAACTCCTGCAAAATGCCTCAAACAGGCTAACAAATTGGGCTAAACAGTGTGGCTGGGACGTCAATCCACACAAAACAGAACTAGTACTCTTAACGAGAAGGTACAAAATTCTTCAGGTTAATACCCTTAGCTTTTTCGACCATGCCAAATATTTAGGCCTCATTTTAGACAAAAAACTAAATTAGAGGCAAATATTGATTAAAAAGTGAAAAAGGCTACTGTAGCGCTTTCAACTTGTAAAAAGGCCAAAGGCTCAAAATGGGGCTTCTCCCCGAAAATAACCCATTGGGTATACACTTCAGTAATCAGACCGATACTCATATATGGAGTTGTCGTATGGTTGACCGCACTGAACAAGATTGTAAATCTAAATAAACTTTTCAAAGTCCAGCGGTCAGTAGGGAGTGCTTTTAAGCCTAACACCTCTTGACATCTTCTCCAAAATGGTGACAGCCAACTTATGCGTGAGGCTTATAGCCACCCGTCAATGGATCAGTAACAACACTGATCAGATCTATCCCAGATCGCTTAGATTATACCACCCCAAAAATGGTTTTCTATATTTCAATCCCTTCAAGATCTTCTTTGAGAAAAGAGAGACCTCTGGAAAACAATACGGTACACTTCTACATAGACGGTTCAAAGACCGATTACGGCGTTGGAAGTGGTATCTATTCGAAACAACTGAATCTCAGTCTATCGTAAGGAATTCAGAATCAATGCAGTGTGTTCCAGGCAGAAGTAATGGCGACTAAAGAGGCACTATCCTGGCTTAAAGAAAACGTTATACCTTACAAGGATATACGAATATTCTCGGACAGCCAAGCCATTCTCAAATCTCTCGCGTCTGTCTCCACAAACTCTCAAATAGTCCACTATACTTTCGATCATCTCTGAATGAGATGACGTTTAACATTCACCTCATTCGGGTGCCGGGCCACAGAGACATCCCGGGGAATTGCAGAGCTGATGAGCTCGCCAGAAACGGAACACTTCTGTCTACTTTTAGAAAAAGACATAAAATAGTAACACCACTTGCTACATGCAAATATCTTCTCAAACAATATGCTCTAGAATCAACAAACAATATGCTCTAGCAACCAAACAAATATGGCCAAGCATAGACCTGAAACGGTCAAAAGGCTTGATTTCCCTGAGCAGACAAAATATGAGCTCTACAATTGGAGCGATAACAGGACACTGCCTCATAGGTAGACATGCTTTGAGGCTAGGGGTCTACGCAAACGACTTCTGTAGAAGCTGCATGGACAAGGAGGAAGAGAAAAACGTCCAACACCTTCTGTGTACATGTCCGGCACTCTCCAATAGAAGGAATAACTATCTCGGTAATCTCTTCTTCGATAATACCAGTGAACTGGCAACGATCGACACAAAATGTTCAAAAACAAGTTCATTACTCTTCCATGAGTAACTTCTTTAAAGGTATCACAATGGAACCTTGAGGTCCAAGTGAGTCAGTAACATTTAGACAGCCACTCCACTCCAACCTAACCTAATCTAACCTAACCAAACCTAACCACTGTTTAAACTCCTAGAATTCGGGTTTGTAAGAACTTTTACCTCTAAAATAACATTATGCAGACATATTTACATAAAAAAAAACAATAATGAATAGTTAAAGTTTATGCTTAACTGCTGCTGTTGGGCTGGCCCCCAAAATTGTATTCTTGTGTTGACTCATGTTGCTGGTTAATTCAATCTTCTATAGCTTGTTTCTTGTTTTCAATCAATCATACTTGGATTTAATTAATAATTTTAAGAAATTAATAAATAATAAAAAAAAAAAATTGCTGCTTTCAAAATATCGTTTCGTGCTCATTTCGACTTCTAATTTTTAGTATTTCGATTATTTTTACTTTCAAATGAAAATGTTCAATGGGTTAACAACATAACAGCAAAATACTGTGGATTTTATTGTACTTTATCTCTTTTATTTAAGGTATACTAAAGGTCAGTTTAATTTAACAATAAGTAACATCTGTGAACATCAAGCGACCAACTGTTCCTTAACCAAAAATGCAGCTCTTGTAAAACATGAATTAAGTACAACCAGCAAACCAATTAGAAAAGTAAGTCATTTACAGTTTTTTTTTAATTTTTTATCTAGAAATTAATTTTGCAATTTCAAGTCGCACGATTTCGCGTGAAAGGGAAATCTTAATTTTAATCAAAATTAAAAATTATAATATTTTTTAACTAACTTTGAAATAAAATAGATCTCTTTATTAAAGTTTTAATTTTAATTTATACTAGCCAACCCCGCGAACCTCGTCTTGCCAGCCTACAGATGAACTCCAGAATTTAGACAGATTTTGTCTAAATGCAATATGATTTACTTGAATCCAATCGAAATTGAGGACGAGATGATTTTTTCCAAACTTCCCACTACTAACTCCTTTACCGTCTGAAATCATTCTGTTGAAAAAATTCAAAAAATTCTCGTTTTCCGGTGTTTTCAAAATATTTCACTTAGGCCGTGTGCGAATTGGATGAATTGTAGTTAAAAATGGATGCATTTTAAACCACTGCTGTCATATTTTAACCTGCTCCGCAGCTAGTCTAATTTTTAACACAATTTATTCAATGCGAAGTGTCAAAATTAAACCAAACGTCGAGTTTTAACCAATTTTTAACCCAATTCGCACACGGCCTTAAATCGAAATTAGAATGAATTTCATCTGTCTCTAGGTCTTTCGATTTGCCGACCAATTAAAAGTTTCGTTTAAATTTTAGTCCGTTGAATGGCTGAGTTCAGCCAGCATTGTCGCTAAGGCTTTAAACGGTCGATGCGTATTGTAAGTTTATTACCGTTTATCAGCAGTTTAAATGTTTTATTATTTCGCGATATTATTTCAAATTTGTTTGTTTATTTTGTTTGTAAAATTTCTTACACAATAAGATGCAACATCTTCTGAGTTAGTGCAAGATTCAGTGCTTACATACTTTGACAATACAATTATGTCATAGAGACATAGAGACTATCAAATCAAGGAATAACAATATTTTAATAATTATGTATGAATTAAGCAAAGCAAAGCAAAGTTAAAAAACAGGTATGTAAGAGAAGATAAAGAAAAGAAATGAGAAGAAAAAAAAATAATATTAATAATGAACTCAAAAGTTTGAAATATGATTTATCACTGGAAGAGCCACGAAATACTGTCTAAGCATTGTCATAGAGAATAATTAATACTTAGAGTCGCGACTTCGGGTGTTCGCTCTCTTTTTGCCTACAAGCTGCAATTTGGTCGTTTTGTACTAACCCAGTGAGAATGTGTATAATTTACCAATATTTGTATCAAAAATCTTAATAAATCTTTAAAAAAAAAACACAAGAGAAAATCGAAATAGTACGCATAGAATCGTGTGTTAAGTCTCGTATGTGCTATGGTGAAAGTCTGTCACTTTGGGCCAGTGTTACCGCAGGGAATATATTTTCGAATCCCAGAAGCTTGAAAAACGAGTCATTTACAAAAAAAAACGAGTCCACGCTAAAAAAAAAAAAAATGTAAATTCTTTCAGAAATCTTTTTTTTTTAACTTTGAACATACGAAAACAATTAACCAAACAATTAATGTGTTTACTGTTCGAAATAGAAGCGTTTAGGACAAGAAATAGACGATTTAAACATGTGATTATTTTTACAAAATATAAAATTCTAAGTAATTGTACCTATTTGTGTCTGCAAAAAAAACGAGTCAAACGTGATAAAAACGAGTTCCGGAGTCCAGGAAGAAAAAAACGAGTCCTTTTTGACTCTATAGAGGCCATGTGGTAACGCTGCTTTGGGCAACAGGAAAAAAAATTTACTCACGGCTGGGTACTCACTCTTTTGTCACCTCTTACACAGATTCACGGACACGAAAAAAAAGAAAGGATTGTGAAATTCACCTCAGAAAAATTTTGAGGGTGTTTTCGGCAAGGGAGGAAAAGGTTGCGACTCCAGGTATTATATATTCTCTATGGCATTGTCCTGAATCGAGCGCTGGATGCTATCATTCGTATAACTGTAGGCAGGGAATTCCACTGCCAGATCGCGAACACAAAAAATTGACGGCTAGAAATAAGTAAAGAGTAGTGTGGCTGGGTTTTGACATTTCATATAATCAAATGTTAAAACCTTTTGGAAGAAAACAGTTTTTAACGCATTTCTGTAAGAATGCGGATATAGTAAAGGACTACCAATTTTTTTTTTTTTATTATAAAAGAATTTAAAATGGAATTATTAGAGAGAGAGTCTTACTAGAGTCTTATAAGGGGCCGTCCAGAAACTAGTTCACGCTGAATTTAGCTGTTTTGACCCCCCCGCCGGTGTCACGCTTTGTCACACTCACTGTAACCCCCCTTAATTATTACTCAAAAAACAAAAACTCCCCCAAACCCCCCCAAACACAAATTTCCAAACATAAAAATAATAATGATTAAAAGATAAAATAAAGTGACACTGTATTGCATTAATTTCTTAAAACTTAGGTGAACGTCACGTTGACCTAGACCCCCCCTCTCCTCTCGTCACATCTTGTCACGCTCAGCATTATCACTCCCTCCCCCCTAAGTGCGAAGGTATTTTATGGACGGCCCCTTACAATTCTTAAACTTATTTTGAATTCAGACATTATGATTTTATCAAATAAGGAAAATTCTGGAGAAAACAACCATTGCGATGACAAAACTTCCTAGAGTATCATCTGTCATGAAAAAGTGCAACTTTGTCGTTCGGAATCGACGTTAAATTGTAGGTCCCCTCAATTCTTCACACGCACCCAGAGAATTGTTGAAGAGAGTAAACCACTTAGGCCTTGGCTCTTCAAGAGCTGTCGCGCCACTCTATTTTCACTTGCGACATATAGAATACTAGCTGACCCTGCAGACTTCGTACTGCCTCAATCGATAATCAATAAGGATAACCCTCTACCACACTACCCAACCCACAACCCCCTTGTGCTACCCAGTACGTTTACCCATATCCGCTACCCCGTTACTCTGTTAACGGCTACCAAAAATAATTATTTCTTCACGCTTACCGTTACACCATTAGCCAGAAACCTACTCCTTACTACCCGCAACCGTTTTTTTTTTGCATTTCAAATTTTAGATTTCTCCAATTTTTTTTTTTTTTACTTTTTCTTGCTTACCAGTTCCCCATCACAAATTTTCCAGTTTCCCTTTGAAAACCAATAGGGTTTTCCGAGTTCCTTACGAAAACCCATTTTGAAATTTTCCAGTTTTGCATTTGAAATTTTCCATATTTCCATTTGAAAACCAATGCATCCACAATTTCATGCAATTTTCCATTTCAAAACCAATGAGTTTGCGAGTTTTACATCAAGAACTTTATATTTTTCCATTCGAAAACCCATTTTGAACCAAAAAACTCCAAGCGCAAAAAATTAAATTTTCGACCTTTGTTTTGTTTTTCCAGTTTTCCCACTCTTCCATGAGGTTTTTCCAATTTTTTTTTTCACAGAAATCATCACTGAATATAACAGTTTCAACCATGAAAATTTCACAAATATCTGTTGGGCCATTTCGGAGTCTATAAGAGACATACAAACAAACACACATCCATTTTTATATACAGGGTGATTCACGAGCGTTGTGCCAGAAAGCTAGAGCGTGTAGGTTGAGTTGAGACAAGAAAAAAATTGTTTGGGAGGGGGGGGGTCTATTCCCCCCCGTTTAGCCGGGAGGGGCAATTTTCTGAAAAATTTACTTATTTTATAAAAAAAATATTAAAAATCAACGGCTTCAGTTACAACACCGTGTTATACCTTTTTGAAAACCCAGAAATATCTTCTTTCATTTGGTTTTTAAAATAAATTGTTTTAACGAATAGTTTTAAAAATATTAATTCTCAAACTCAAAATTTTCAAAAAAAAAACAAAAAAATCATTTTTGAACCAAGTTTTTTCAAAATTTTATGTAATTAAGTACTAATTTTGTTTTAAAAATTCAATGCCATTGTTAATTTTTAGTCGAAAACAGAAAACCGGATGCGAAAATGTCTTTTCGTTTTTGAGAAATAAAAAAAAGACCAGGACCACTTTTCTCTAAGAAAATCTTTGTTTTTATTATTACCTATCTCGACTTTTAGTTTTATTAATTTATTATGACACATTAACCTTTCTTTTAATATTTGTTCTGTAATTGGAATTTTATGAGGCCTCAATAAAGTAATAAAGTATTGGATTTTCCCTGCATTAATCATTTCGTTCATTGATAACCACTGAAAACTGACCTGAAATTTTTCTTATTATGCCTGGGGGCCGTGGGCACCTGTCGGTGAAGGGTTCTACCTGTTAGGAGCCTAAGATGATTAAACCGCAATTTTTCTTCAACGAAAAGACCTAAAGGTGAATAAAAGGCATCGCATATTTAGTAAACAACCATTTCCAATTGAAATATTGACTCATCAACACATAACAATATCAAACTCATACTCTCGAGAAGAGTAAGCGGGCATGCACTTCTGCTACGGTTTATTGTTTTTTCATTCAAAAAAAATTGCGGTTTAATCATTTTAAGCTCCTAGCAGGTAGAACCCTTCACCGACGGGTGGCCGCGGCCCCAAGGCATAATAAGAAAAATTTCAGGTCAGTTTTCAGTGGTTATCAATGAACAAAATGATTAATGCAGGGAAAATCCAATACTTTATTACATTATTGAGGCCTCATAAAATTCCAATTACAGAACAAATATTAAAAGAAAGGTTAATGTGTCATAATAAATTAATAAAACTAAAAGTCGAGATAGGTAATAATAAAAACAAAGATTTTCTTAGAGAAAAGTGGTCCTGGTTTTTTTTTTATTTCTCAAAAACGAAACGACATTTTTGCATCCGGTTTTCTGTTTTCGACTAAAAACAATGGCATTGAATTTTTAAAACAAAATTAGTACTTAATATATACATAAAATTTTGAAAAAACTTGGTTCAAAAATGATTTTTTTGTTTTTTTTTTGAAAATTTTGAGTTTGAGAATTAATATTTTTTAAACTATTCGCTAAAACAATTTACTTTAAAAACCAAATGAAAGAAGATATCTTTGGCTTTTCAAAAAGGTATAACACGGTGTTGTAACTGAAGCCGTTGATTTTTAATATATTTTTTTATAAAATAAGTAAATTTTTCAGAAAATTGCCCCTCCCGGCTAAACGGGGGGGAATAGACCCCCCTCCCATACGATTTTTATCTTGTCTCAACTCAACCTACACGCTCTAGCTTTTTGGCACAACGCTCGTGAATCACCCTGTATATAGAGATATGCCAAGTATTGAATTCGTGCAAAAAAAAAGAATTTGAAATGATGATGAGATATGACATTACGATGATAGAGAAGTCGAAAAAAGTGGGTCCGGCGATTCCGTCTGTCTGTCTGTCGGGAAGTTTACAGGCATCTTCAGCCTTAACTACTGGTCCGATTGACTTCAAATTTGAAAATTAGAGGTTTGAGCAAAAACTCATATCCCAGTTTTTTTTATTTTTGTTTTAAGATCAAAATTTAGGGTAGCCACCATACGATTTTTTGGCTAAAAACGAAAATTTTCAATTTTCTCCAAAACGGCTCCTACGATTTTTTTTAAAACTTCCTCGAGTTTTATTTTTTGAAACATTTATGTATTTTATGTAAAAAAATTTTTTGCATTGCTCCAAAACGGTACCTCTCATAGAACCGTTTTTTTGTTATTAGATTTTCTCGAAAAATGAAAGTCCGATCAGTGTAAGTTCTTTTTGAAAATACGAATATATTGTTCAAATAATATTTTGTATTCAAAAAAATTTCAAATTTTTTTTTGGATTTTTAAAAAATATTTTTAATTTTTTTTTTCAAAATTCTGCATCTCAGAAACGGATCAATTTTAAAAACCCAAATTGAAGTATAATATGTATATTTACATGGTTTTAAAAACTGCATACCCAAATTAATTTTAAGACATTATTGAAAAAATTTATATATAAAAAATTAATAAGAAAAAAAACGGCTCCGAAGATTTTCAAAAAAAAAAATTCAATAAATCAAACTTAAGGTTTGAATTTGTTTGGCATTTAAATTTTTGGAATGAAATGTACTTACGAGGTACATTTTCAAATTTTAATTTTTTTAATAAATTGTAATTATATTTATATATTGAGTTTTTTTTGTGAGTTAAGTGTAAGCTGCAAGTAAGAGTGTAATCAGAATTGCTTAAAGTATATCTTTTATTTTAACACTACTTTTTGGAACATAAAAAGTATTTAGTCTTAGCATGCAGGAGCAGGAGGAGTTTGTACGACCCAGTCGTGCAAGTCTTTAGCTATTCGAATTAACGTGTCCTAGGTTTTAATTATTTTTTGGCTTTTGCGGTCGTTACTGACTCTGATCATCATTCTGTTGACTTCGATTCTCATTGTTTGTACTGTGACATCATTTTTTTTTTTTTTTATAATGAGCACACACTCAAGGGGTTTTTATACCCTTTTTATGCCATAGACACAGTGAGTACTTTAGGAAAGAAGGAAGGGGTTAGAGAGGAGGTGCCGGTGTACATTGGTTTTAAATTGCTGAACATTGCAATGATCGGGAAAAACAGAGTGTGGAAGAGAGTTCCACATTCGCGTAGTACGGCTAAAGAACGATTCTCTATACTTGAGCGTACGACCGAAGTTGGGCTCGAGTGTAAACTGATGGGCATTCCTGGAAGCGCGAGTATTACGGGCGAATTGTTTAAGGGGAGGAATGCAACTGGCTATTTCTCTAGAGCACTTACCGTAGAAGTAACGATAAAACAGGGAGAGACACGAAACGTTACGACGGTGGTCTAAAGTGGTGAATGCATCAGTGATCTCTCTATCACCAATCATTCCTACAGCTCTTTTTTGAATTCCATCCAAGAGGCTTAAGTAAGTAGTTGGAGCACCAGCCCAGAGATGTGAATTGTACTCAAGCTTTGGACGGATATAGGTTTTATAGATGATAGCCAGATCAGACGGTGAGAAAAATTTCTTGCACCGTCTTAAGAAACCCAAACATCTTGCGGCATTTTTGGCGACATCGCGTATGTGCTCGGGCAACAAGAGGTGGTCAGTGATGCACATACCGAGAATCTCGAGATGTTCGGTCTCATTGATGCAAGTGCCACTCATGGACAGTGGCAGGGGTGGTATATCTCGCTTCAACGATACCAGACAGCATTGAGTTTTCGAAGCATTAAACTCTACACGGTTCTTAATTCCCCATTGAACAATGCTGTTTAAGTCAGAGTTTAATGAGCTTATCATATTTTGTCGTTGCAGTTCCACATCCGAAGAGGAGGGATGCGAATCTGGAAACGAATATGAGAAGCTTAGGGTACTATCGTCAGCGAAACAATTCATTGGATTAGAAGTAACAGACAAGAGATCATTAATAAAAATGAGAAGGAGGGTCGGAGACAAAACGGAGCCCTGGGGCACACCAGCATTTATATTGTGGGTTTCAGACTTGAATCCGTCCAATACAACTTGTATTGAACGATTTGAAAGAAAGATTCTAATCCAACGAAGTAGGGATTCATCGATTCCGAAGGCACGCATTTTCGATAAGAGAGTAAGATGCCAGACTTTATCAAATGCCTTTGAAATATCAAGTGCAACAATCTTACTTTCTCCAAAACGATGTAAAGATTTGTTCCACTGTTCGGTGAGATAAACCATCAAATCACCAGTGGACCTGTTGCTGCGAAAGCCGTACTGCCGGTCATTAAGAAGCTTTCGGTCTTCGAGATATTTCTTAAGATGATAGTTTATCAGCGTTTCCATGACATTAGAAAGAAGGGACGTAAGTGCAATCGGACGATAATTGGAGGGAGAAGAAGATTCGCCTTTTTTTGGAATAGGCTGGACAAATGCTGTTTTCCAAATGCTCGGAACGAGCCCAGAAGAATAGGATAGATGGAAAAGCTTACGCAAGGGTTTTGCCAGCGTGGAAGAACACCTCTTCAGAATAATAGCGGGGATACCATCCGGACCAGCGGATTTATGTATATTGCGATCCTTTAATACTCTCGCCACAGCACGAGTGCGGAAGAAGATTTGTCCCATGGAATCATTGACGCGCTCAAGAACTGGAGGAGTCATGACACTCTCTGGCAGCGAAGAGTTGGCGGCGAACTGCCTAGCAAAAAGGTAAGCTTTCGCGAGCGAGCTAACAACTGGAGTGCCATCGTCGACGAGCGTAGGGACAGAGGAAGAAGAAGAATTCTTCATGTTTTTTACAAATGACCAAAAATTCTTACTGCCTTTGGGACATTGCAGTATTTATTGCCTTAATTTTTGGTCATGTAAAAATTTGGTCCGCCGAATATGGGCATTATAGGCCTTCCTAGCTTGTTTAAACTTGTTCCGGTTTTCCTCAGTTGGGTTGGCTCTAAAACACCGGAACTTTACTTCTTTTTTCCTGATAACCTCTTTACAGCTTGAATCAAACCATGACTTTTCCTTGGGTTTGATGCTTTTAACCCTATTCGGGATAAAAGTTTTCATTCCCAAAACAATCATATTAGTAATCATATCTGCGCTGGAGTCTACGTCACTATCGAGGAAGCATAGTGACCAGTTAAAGATCCGGAAAAAGTTGTTGAGACCGTCCCAGTTGGCTTTCTCGTATTGCCACACGGTTCTCTTCGGAGCTCTTTCTCTAACTGGATTAGCTTGACACGAGAAATTTGCAGATATAATACTATGATCTGATCTGCCTAGAGGCGTTAATACACTGATAGTGTATTTATCAGGGTCAGACGTAAGAAACAAGTCAAGAGTATTTTCCGCTTGGCCATTAATGACCGATATTCGAGTGGGCTCGGTGACAAGCTGAGTTAGGTGGTTAAACTCAGCAAAGATCTCAGCACACGTTCCTTCGGGTGTTGTCTGGCCCGAATGGAGAAGCCACGAAGAATTGTGTACATTGAAATCGCCCGTAATAACAATTTCAGTGTGAGGATACAGGGAAACAATTCTTTGGATGGAGTCAGACCGAGCATCAAATTCACGAGAAGTTGAAGCCCTGTCCAAATTTGGGCTTCGATAAAGAAAACAATAGTGAATGATGTGCTTATTTATGGTGAACGTAAACCACATAAAATTGAAAACAGGGTTGGAGCAGCGTCCATATTGTGGAAGGAATTGATAAGCGACATCATTCCGTATGTAAACGGCGAGACCATGGTGGAGGAAGAATAATGGCACTAAGCTATACCCATGAATGAGAAATTCACTCAGCGCCAAAACAGCTGGCCTGTTAGAAACAGTGTGGATGTACGTAGCAGGAAAATTCGTACGTAGCCCACGAACATTACAATAGCCAACTTTGAAATTTTCGATCATTGCAATATATAAACAAATTAAAAACCAAAACAGACGAAATCTAAGAGAAGCTGCCAAATAAATAACAGGTTTCTTTTCGAATCAACGTCCCCGCTAGTGTTATGCCTTAGCGGTGGCGTGAGTCGATCCGACCCTGGAATTCAAATAGCAACTTCTCTATTCATCCGTTGTTGCTAACATAACATATGCATACATACATACAATTGCGCGAGCAAAAAAAAGCTCATTGCAATATGATGCAACTGACGTAGATCGGAGGAGGAAAAGAGAAGAGGAAGGTACTCCTTTTACTTACTTACTTTTGTTTTTTTTTTTATGTAAATTGAACTTGAGTGTTGCGTTGTTTTTTTTTCTTTGTTGAAATTTTTGTCTGTTGTTGTAACTGTTTTTTTTTCTGCTTATTATTTTTTTTTTCTTTTGTGTGATTTTGTTATTTTTATTGTTGAGTTTAATTTTATTGTTTTTGTTTTTTCTATTGATGTTTGATTGAATGTTCTTTTTGTTGGTTTTTGCTATTTATTTTAATGTTAATAAAAGACAGCGACGCGACGTAGAGACAAGGACGCGACGAAATAAAAAAACGTTGACGGACAAAAGGACGACATACAGCACAGGGGGACCTTCCCCAACGAGATCACACTGACAACTCAAGTTTATTGTTGTTACAATTCGGAATAAACTGGTTGTGTTGACGTTGGTTTTTTTTTAGTTTTAAGAAAATTTTTCGTTTCGTCTTCGTACGTTACAATGGAAAAATTTCCCACACTTCAAGAGTGTGTGTGTCTCTGCCTTGGTGTTTAAAATCTTCTGTTGCGACTTTGATTTTTAATAGTGGCTCTTAACCTTTGTCGCATTGTTATACACCTGACAATATCATGTTTACGGATGGTTTTCCCTAAACGAAAGCAGCTTTCAATATCGTTTGAAATTAATTTAAAATCTTCATTGCTATTATTTAAGATTTTTATAAATAGATTTTTGAGTTCTTCCTCGTTTTTTTCCGTTTCTTCCACCTTAAACATAATCACATTATTTTTCCTCAAACCTATTTCTAGCTGAGTAATTCTTTTTTCTTTGTTCAAGCACATAGCTTCTTGTTTTTGGATAACCGTTTCTTGCATTTCCACCATTTTTTCTAGCTTCTCAACCTTTTCAGAAATAATCCCTACTTTTTCATCGGTATTTTAGATGACTCTATTGGTAGCTTCGTTAATATTCTCGAAGATTTCCTCTTTTTGCTCCTAATAGTGCTTTCAAGTCCTCTATTGTTAAAGCCATTTTACACTATCAATACTATTTACTACTTTTTGATTTTCGATGCGGACCCTGGATGTATTTAAGCTGCACGTGCTTGCCGCTAGGTGGCCTTTATTAGCAATCGGTTGGAAGAGCAGGCTCACAGCTGATTATTTTGACGTTTAAAATCGTGGTTTGTTTGCCGGGATGAACTTATTTCTTTTATGTATTAAATAATAATTGGTTTGGTAAATAAATATAATAGATACCCCTTTTTTAGTCTCTTGAGTGTTTCAAAATAACGTTTTATTTCTTTTTTTTTTAGATAATTTAAGTTTTAATTTCTTCTAAAAATGCCTTAAAATTCGTGTATGTTTCGGGTTTTTTCTTCGGTCGTGTCTTTCCTCTTTGAAATTGACACAACTCCGTACCCTTTTCCAAGGCTATTTATCGTTTATTCGCCTTTTGAAGCCGCGCACCAAAAAAAACTGTGTACACCACTCACAACAACTCAACCACTCTCCAAACTTAAACTTAGTAACTTAGTAAACCTTAACGAAATAGAGTCTTTGGATTTCCTGTAATATTGGACAAAACGCTAGGATATGTAGAACATCTTCATTTTCATAAAGGCTGCAAAGCAGACAAATAGGGTCCATGTCTGTTCTATGTGGTCTATAGTTTAAGTCAAGCATTTCTGTTCTTACCTTTAAGATCAGGCTCATTTCAGAGACTATAAACTCTTCCTTGAAATTATTGTTGTCCCCCAGTTTCAGATTAAGTTATCTGTATATATTTCTGGATGTTGATGTTGTCCCTCGCGTAACACATTGCCTATACATTGCGTCATCTTTGACAGAGATACATTCATATAGTGAGTTTCTTAATGCATCCACAATATCCATTGTCAATGTCAATGAATAGTTGTGTGTTATAGCAAGACCATAACAGTTTTTAATTGGGCTATATTGGCAGCACTGATATATTGTTCACAATGTATTATCATACAATGTGTTGAATTCTATCATACCAGAGTAAAAATTATCATACCTAGTACCTACCTACACGAAATAAAAAAAATAACAATAATTCCGAAATTTCCCATTAAAAATAAAAACAAAAAATAGAATTATTTTTTAAACTTCATTTATTTATTTATCATCTATACAAATATAATAGTATTGAGAGAAACACAGTGTATCTTGCTGAGGCAGTGAACAGAATGAAATATATTTTTCTAACAATATGAAAATATTTTCACAAACAAAAACAAACATGAAAATAATATATTACCTACTCAATTTTATACACAACAAGTAGGTATATACGAACGAACAAGTATATTATTTCAACACCCTCACTTATTAAGAATTTAAAATTATTATTATTACGATTATATATATGAACCAAATATAACTATCAATAAAAACAAAACATAATGCTAATTCATATATCTACGTAATATGGATAAAATTTCAAGTTCTTAATACAATCCCATCGTTTTTGTACAAAAATTATGTTTACCAACACCAACAGCTTTTGTCAAGTTATCGGCAACCATGTTTTCCGTAGGAATATATTGAATCTCAATCGTTTTATCATCTAATTTTTCTCGTTTTGTAGAAAAAATCCATTTAGCTTTCAATATCGTACGATTTTTCGGAAGGTCAACCAATTCCCAGGTATTGTTTGCTTGTAGGGAATTCATTTCACTCTCAACAGCATCTTTCCAATCGTTTGCATTGTCTCTAGCCATAGCCTCATTGTAAGTTAATGGATCTTCATCTTCATCCATTCGTGACAAATAAGATACGCAATCTTCGTTAACTCTCCGTTTTGATATTCGGGATGATCGACGTAATTGCATTTTTTCTTTCTCTTGACCCGCATCTTCGTCTTCATCTATGTTTCCATTGCTATTCATAACTCCATTTTCAAGATTATTTTGAACTACTTCCTGTTCCTCTGCCCTCACTGAATCAAAATCTTGTACAACATGAATTTGATTCAAGATTGGCAAGTAGTTTTCGTAAAAAATTACATCTCTACTTATCTTGAGTTTCTTGGTAATTGGATTAATGCAACGAAAGCCTTTAGTATTACTATCATACCCTACAAAGATCATCTCACGAGATTTAGGTTCTAATTTTTTGCGTTGCTCTTTCGGAATGTGCACCATTGCTCTTGATCCGAAAATTCTCAGATTTGAAAGATCCACTTTCAACCCTGACCATACCTCTTCTGGTGTTGTATCCTTCCAAGTTGAACAGACTGATCGGTTGATCAAGTAAGCTGCCATGTTGCAAGCTTCAGCCCAGTAAACCTTATCAACTTCAGCATCAAACATCATGCACTTTGCACGTTCAATGATGGTCCGATTCATTCTCTCAGCGCATCCATTTTGCTGCGGAGTATATGCATTGGACCGTTGATGTTGGATACCATTGGCTTTGCAGAAACTTTGAAAAGCTTTCGAGCAATATTCGGTGCCATTATCAGTTCTTAACTTTTTTATTTTCTTTTCTGTTTGATTTTCAACAAAAGACTTAAATTCTTTGAAAATACCAAACACTTCAGACTTTTGTTTTAAGAAGTACACAAAAACTTTCTTAGAATAATCATCGATAAAGCTTAATAAATACCTGGCTCCTCCTATTGACTTAGTTTCCATCGGCCCAATCAAATCCGAATGAACAAGCTCCAATAACTGTGTCGACTTGCTTTCACTAGACTTGAATGGTGGCCTAGCATGCTTTCCATCAGCACACACCTGGCAATTCTTCAAACCAATCTCTTGATCTTTGAAATGGATTCCTGTCACTGCTCCGTCCCGCATTTTGCATAAGCTTTGATAATTTAAATGTCCAAGTCTTCGATGCCATGTAACAGCAGTATCAATTTCACCCTTCGATAACATGCACATTGATTCCTGGTTCCGAATCTTGTAGATTCCATTTTCAGCTTTGCATCTTGCAACTATTCTTTCATCTTTGTTATATATGGTACATCCTTCCTTATTAAAAATAACACTGTTATTTTTCTGTACTAATTGGTGTACTGATAACAAATTCGTTGATAGATCAGGGACATGTAATACATCCTTCACTTCAATGGTATTATTGTTTATCACAATGCTCGCATCACCAACACATTTGACTTGCATCCTCGAATTATTTGCTGTTTTGATTTCGTCAACATTTGATTTTTCGCAATCATGCAACAAATTTCCGTTAGGCGTCATATGGTTCGATGCTCCACTATCTAGATACCATTCAGCGCATTGTTTTCTTTCATTACAAGCTAGAAAAGCATCTTTAGTGTTCCCAGTCCTACTTTTGTATTCAAAAGTTCTTTTAGATTTGTTTGGACATTCAGAACTTTTGTGCCCTTTTATACCACACGTATAGCATTTGATAAATTTTGGTCTTTTCTTTTCGTTCTTCACCAAATTTTTACCAATGAACGCATTACCTGATTCTTCTTTTTCAAACTGCGCATCAAGAAGCTTCATCTTAATCTCTTCAGCAGTAACCTTTTGAACGTTTCCTTCAAAGCTCATAATAAGTGGTTTGTACTCTTCTGTTGAACCAGCCAATAAAATCGCTGCCAACCATTCGTCACCGATGTTAAATCCAATACATGCCAATTTACTTGATGTTGACATTATCTGATCAATATAACATTGCATGTTATCACTTTGATCAAGCCGTATGGACATCAACGTTCGTAAAAGCCCAATTTTTCGCAACAGACCTCTATCTTCAAACATGTTTTGAAATGTTCGCCAAATTTCCAATGCGGACTTACAATGTCTGATATGAACATATAATTCTGGTTCAACAGACAAAACAAGCATAGTTTTGGCTTGACTTAGCATCTGTAGATCCTTTTCTTTCGCTTCTGTTGGGTTTTCACCGGAGACCTCAATGCAATCTTGAAGCTTCTTGAATTCAAGATAATTTTGCATGGCAAAACTCCAATTGAAAAAATTCTCACCACCTCGCAATTTCTCAACCGAAAAACCTTCATTTTTGGAACTCATATTCTTGTATTCTTCAATTCAATAAATCAATATACAAATCTATCCAAAATTTCCAGAAAAGTTTATTTCAGTTTCTTCAGTTTCCTCCTGGGCCCATAACCTATTGAGAGAAACACAGTGTATCTTGCTGAGGCAGTGAACAGAATGAAATATATTTTTCTAACAATATGAAAATATTTTCACAAACAAAAACAAACATGAAAATAATATATTACCTACTCAATTTTATACACAACAAGTAGGTATATACGAACGAACAAGTATATTATTTCAACAAATAGTAAGACTTTTGTTTGCTTGTCGGTTGTTTGTTTGTAGTCGATAAACCAACAAACAAACAAAAGTCATACCTTATAAATGCAATAGAATTCTTCTGCGATGCACTGAATGTGCAGTAGAAAAAGAAATAATTATAAATAGGAAAAAACATTGATTTTAATCTACTTACTCGAAAAATTTGTTTGGAAATTAAAAAAACTGACAGCCGACATCAATTGTTTGAAACGTTTTTCTATTTTCATTTCATTTTCATTAATTCTTCTATGTTATATTTAAAGCTGAACTCCTACTTAAGCTTTTGGACCAAAACAATGTTTACATGCGAACTCTTGGGCACGACTTTCTGTACAAAAGAAAATTTTAACATCGATGTTCAAAAAAAGCATGGATTTTATTTTCCAATCTCTGTGCCTGAAAATTTCGCATTATGAAAATTGGTTTTCAAAGGAAATCTAGAAAATTTCAAAATGCGTTTTCGAATGGAAAATAGAAAGTTCTTCATGAAAAACTCATAAAACTCATTGGTTTTAAAAGGGAAATTACATTTAACTGTAGGTGCATTGGTTTTCAAATGGAAAACTGGAGAATTTCAAAATGGGTTTTCGAATGGAAAATAGAAAATTTTTCATGAAAAACTCGGAAAACTAATTGGTTTTAAAAGGGAAAATTGCATAAAAATCCTCTGCCTCTCAGCAACATCTTAATCAATAAAAGAAATAAAATGTTATATTGGGTTGCTCATGCTCGATCACAAAGAATGGAACTATAATGGACTTACTAGATATGTTCTGCAGATGCAATTTTGTTTTGGAATGGTTTCGCAGAACAGTCTTTGTGGCCTTAAAAACCAAATTGCAAGTGCTGCAATTTGGTAGGGTAGATATGTGCATTCAAGTGGACACAAGCGTCCACTGAAACCTCTGTCTATCAACTCCTACTCTCCACCTCCCCGTGGTGAACATCGGGTGCCTAGTACCTTCGACCGAAGATTGGGTTCCAACCCCAGTGGGAAGTTGTTGGCGGCAGCAAAGAGAGAGAGGGGGAGGAGGTATGCGTCCACTAAGGCATGCCTCCTTTTCAACAGGCGGCAGCGGAAGAACTCCCATGATGGAATCAACGGTGGCGTCTACAGTTCCAGTCAGGATGAACTACTTAGTGAACACCTCATAGGGCTACTACGACATATTCGCAGCCCAGGCCTATAAGGAGCGGTTTGGCCGGCTCTTCGTCTTAGAGTTAAACTAAAGACCTGGCCCTCCAGGTTGGGGGTCGTGCGTTGGGGTGACTGCCCGGTGACATAAAGAAGTACTAGTTCCGAAACACCAACAAGCCTCGGATACGGACGGAACAGTAGTAAAGTCCTCTCCCAAGCAACTAAAGTGACACTCTACAAAACCCTCATCATCCCGGTCCTCATGTATGGTGCAGAGACATGGACTATGACAACATCTGATGAAAACGCTTTGGGCTGCTTTGAGAGAAAAATTGTTCGAGTGATTTTTGGTCCTGTCTGCATTAATGGAGAATGGAGACGTAGATTCAACCAAGAACTGTACGAGCTGTACAGCGACACTGACCTAGCCAGAAAAGTTAAGGTCCAACGACTTAGATGGTTGGGTCATGTTGAGCGAATGGAAAATAATGCTCCGGCTCGTAGAGTCTTCGAATCCAATCCGGAAGGACGTCGCAGAAGAGGAAGACCGCTGATCAGGTGGAGCACACAGGTGGTAGAGGACCTGAGCCAATTTGGCGTGCGAAACTGGAGACAGCTAGCCAGGGACCGAGCTGGCTGGAGAAGTTTGTTGGGTGAGGCCCTGGTCTGACCTGGACTGTAGCGCCACGATAAGTAAGTAAGTAAGTAAGTAAGTAAGCATTTACCGCTATAGACGTCTGTTAGAACTTTTTGAATCCAGCCTTTGAATTCTGGCAGTTCCTGCCATTCCATTCTGTAGTTTTGGTAGCGACTCGTATTTTTGCCTTTTTCTTTTTTTGTTTTTATTTTATTGATTTTGAACCTCTCGTCATCAGTAACTGCGTTTTATTATCACAATGATCCAGATCACATCATTGATTTATATGTGTAACAACAACAAAATGAAATCCTGCTTTTCACTTGGATCAATTTTTGTGATCCCAAAAGTAGTTCTTCTTCCGCACACAAGTTGAAACGTTGGCGTATATTTTTAATAAAAACCGTGCTGCCACTTTCACACATTCATCTATCCGGTAATGAAATATTTTTCAATTACATGGCAAAAACTTTTCCCCTAAAAAAACAACATAATAATTGTTGAAAAAAAAATGTCGTAGGGCAACTTCGATCGGAATGAAAAAAAAAAATACAAACATCTGCCAAACTCAAAGTAAAAGAGAAATTGATGATTGAAGCTGTTTTATTTTCATGATCTGATCCGGATCAGATCATCGTGATAATAAAACGCAGCTAGTATTGTACTCGCTATCAGTCTCCATTTATTTGTTTTTTTTACTTTTTAAATATTTTTTTCTTTTCAAGGCACCAACAACCAATCGTTTAATTTTCGAAATAACAATAACAATACAAGGTTTGCTATTGCGCTTGCGGTTTACGGTAAAAGGCAACGGCACGTTTATTTGAACAAGCAATAAAAACAAAAACAATTCTCTTCTGTGCAAAAGGATAAGTTCCGAAAATTTAGTCGAAGACTGACGGCTGCATTCAGATGAATTTTAAGAATTCGTTTGTTTTAAATTTGAATAGCCAAATTTTTTTATTTCAATCAAGTAAGACAATTATCATACATTAAGCGTATGATAATGATTTGTAATCATACATCATACAAGGCATACAATTATCATACATGTAGCATAATTATCATACGTATGGCAGCACTGATAAGAATGCATAATAGCATAGCGCGACTTGTTGATGAATCGCGTATAAGCATCGCGTATTAGCATCGCGTATTAGCATCGCGTATTAGCATCGCGTATGCGAAGGGAGTTTCAGTGTACTTAATTGCTCTATCAATATTTGTACTTTATTTCGCAGGTATAAATAAAAGAAGGTTTGATAATTGAAGTTTAAATCGTAAGATATTATAACTTACGAAGTCATAACAGCTTTTGACCCTTTAACCTAACCCTGGGTCCAGCGCCATTACAAACATACATTTTTTGAATTTTGTTAAAACTAAGCAACCCACGCCAGTGCCACCCATGGAATTCTCATATTATCCTTGCAGACGTCTAAAAATCAGTCATGTCATTTATTAATTTTCGAGTGGTGCAGTTGGAAATATTTGAACTTCAGGTTCCCATAAACACCAGGCTTGTGAGTTTTTGAACACCCGTACGTGTTTCGAGATGAACGAAACGATGGCCATTTGCTATGTTTTATGTGATCTTAAATATTTTAGGTGTTATTTCGTATGTCCTCCTCAAATGAAGAGGATTCACTTGGCCACTATCCAATCTCTCAGAAGCGCGTTGTAGCTGAGTCAACATCTTCAGTCACTATTAAAAAAAGATGTGCCGTGACGAGACAAACTTTGTTGTGATAAAAGCCGCTCAGTGTGTCAAAATTGTCTTGATGTGAATGTCACATGACAGCGCATCTCCTTGCATGTTTGAAACAATTGGAAGGTCTGTTACCCATTTGCACACTGCACTTCGTATTGTTTGGCGTTATGCAGCACAGCTGGATTAGTTTGTTCGGGATTCCGAATTATGACATCGCCATCATAAGCTCTTTGCGGTGGATGCTATCATAAGCAGCTTTGAAGTCGATGAACAGATGGTGGGTTTCGACTTGAAATTCGTTGGTATTTTCCAGGACCTGCCTCAGTGTGAATATTTATGTCGTTTTCTATTGACGAATCTCAGAATGAGATTTGTGAATCTGACAGCTGAAAGGGGGTGGTAAAGGGGGGAAAAAAGTGGGAAAATATCAAATTTCATGTTCTATTTGCGCCTTGCGATTCAAAAAAAAATGACAAAAAAATGAACCTGAGAATCAGAAATCTGAATCTGGATTTTTAATAAGATTCACACCTATTTGCACACAGACTTTCACACACACTTTCAAGAAGTGACATGTGCGAACGACAAACAAAATTTTTTTGTTTTGTTTTGAAATTACGCATTTTAAACCATATTAAATATAAAATGTAATCGTTTTTATTGTCAGAAAATGGTATTTTGTTTACGTCTACTAACACTGCTTTTATCGATTAAATTTGACATTTCACGCACACAATTACAAAAAAAGATTCGAGATTTCATATATTTTTTCTATTTGCAGTGGAGAATCTGAGGTTTTTACACACAAATCTCAAAAGTCAATAGAAAACGACGTTAGTCTATCGTTGTTCTGCCTGGCCTAAAGCCACACTGGTACGTGCCGATTATTGTGTTGCAGAAGGCAGAACGGTGTAAGACGCTCACACAGTACGTTGGAAAGGATTTTGTATGCAACATTAAGCAGGGATATGCCGCGGTAGTTTTTGCATGATGATCGAAGAAGTGCTGCTAATTCTATTGTCAGAGGATGTTTGTGGTGGAAGAGTGTCCCTAGTCCCTACTTATTATTAGGTATAATCTGCCCTACTCATTGTTATAAGATATACTCTATCCTATCTTCGTATAACTGATCAGTGTTAGAGCGGATAACTATTTCTTATCTCGCTAACCTTGTTGTCCACCGTGTCCTTAAATATTGAACGGTTTTTCGATCGGTAGGGGAAGCATCATGAACAAATGGTTTGCAAAAGGCAAAAACCAGAAGTTGCTAAGTCAGCATTAATATTTTGTAATTGAACTTGAGCATACCTTATGCGCGAGGCCAGATATTGAACTTTTATTTGGTTAATATTTTGTCTGGCCTCACGCAGAACGTAATTTGATATTAAGGCCGTGTGTGAATTGCGTAAAAATTTGCGTTAAAACTTCTACCACGATTAAAATTTGACGTCTTGTTTGAGGTGGGATCAAATTAAGCCATTTGCTGTGTGAATTGCGTTAAAACATTTTTTTTAACCAAGATTTCTGCGTAGGTTAAAAAAATTTCCCTCGATAATTTCAGAAATTTCCCTGAACAAAAATTGGTTTCCTTTTCATGGAAAAATAATTTCTCTTAAAAAACATATTTCTAAGAAAACAGGGTTAATAAAAAGTCTCTGAAACTAATAAAAAATCTTTTTTATTTATTGTCCTCGATTCCAATGTCATATTTTATAACAACAGTCAAAAATAGTCAAACAAAATTCCCATTTTGATTAATTGATTTATTCGGTGTGGTAACACTGAAAAATTGTTTCATAGCTGATATCTGTCATATATTCAAAATCAAAACAATAAATTCGTATTTGGGTTAGAGAAATGACAAATTTAAAGTATTTTGTGTTAATTCTTTTATATCTTTTAAAATATCAACGCATTTTAAGAAGAAATTCAATTAAACAGAGAAGAGAGCGTTGGGTAAGTTATGTTCCGTTGTTTGAATGCAAAAGCAAGAACAACGTCAAGTTTTAATACATATTTTAACGCAATTCACACACGGCCTCAGTTTGTTTATTTACTGTGGGAAGTGATAGGGAACTCGGCTTGGCATCTTGTGCCAAATATAGGCGATGTTGATGTTGACTTAAACACAATCGGAAAAGGTTTTTTTTGTGACTCATAATTTGCAAATCAAAACGGACAGAAGACACAATTTTTCAAAGACCAACAATCTTAACTATAAAGAATTTTCGTGGTTTTGTTATCATAAAAGAAGAATTTTTTTAGGAACTTGATCATAATGAACATCAAAAATTCTACATTGAATCCGAGATTTCTCCGAATGAAAATCATACGTTGTCTCAATGTAATTCCAGTGGCTCTGTTAGTTCCGGAGTATCGATTTTCAATCGTAGCCTCTCAACCGATTGTGTTGAAGAATATGTTGGTGATGCACCGCTTGCTGGTAGTTTGATATATTTTGTTATACTAATGTAATTTAAGAATGCAAAATATTTTATTTCTGCCTTCCAGGGCTATCAAATGTTAAATCACAACTTAACCTAAACGACATTCCTAGGCACGCAGAATCATCAACTACGGATTCAGAATTATCTGATTCTAAATCAGACGTAGCCACATATTCAGTGATAATTGACAAAGTGGAAAAAGATAAACACTTTGGTCACAATCGAAGAAACAAAAACAAACAGCCGCATAACATTCGTAAAATTCGACCATATTCGACTTGTGAAAGCACACAAGAACTAACATCATATGCTACAGCGATTAGATGTATTGAAAAGTCATATTCAAGGATGCAACATGCAAATTCACTGCCGCCACTACAACCAACAGCACTGGATAAAGCGTGTGGTTCCGCTTCCATTAACAAAAAAGTTCCTTATCCATACAATGAACAAGAAGCATGGGACAAACTTTCCCAGATTGTAGAATCGTTTGGCAATAGCACTTTAAATTTTATTTGCGATGATGATATTTATTGTAGCGGAAAATATGACACACTTGCAAAGCTCCTGGATCACAATGGCTTGAAACATTTGGAATCTTCTTTGTATAGCAATGGCTATGACAATTTAAGATTTCTGGTAAATTTGTATTTGGTGATTATTTATGTATTAAAGATGGGAATGATATTTAACTATTTCCAGAATGGAATTTTAAACGAAAACGACCTGTCGAGTATGAATATTTTTGGTGAAGATGCTCATACATTATTACTACTTATCAAAACTCTTCCATATGATGATTTTATGCCGCTTTCTGTAGATGTTAGTCTTGATCAATGGCTTAAAAGTATTCAGCTCAGTGAATACAGTGAAAATTTTAAGTGAGTGTTTGTTATAAAACATCATCTGTTATTGGTGTGTTCAACTTAATCTGAATAGAATTTTTCTTCCCCAAATAAATTAAAAATTCAAAAAGCTTTTTTTTTTTAAGGACACGAAGTGAAGTTGTTATTTATCTAAGAATCATACAATCATACATAACTAGTTATCCTTTACAAAAGCCATCCATTCGTTTTTGAATGTCTTTCCGATTTGGTTTTTATTCAACTATTGAAACAACTAAGAATTGAAACGTTGAGAATGAGAAGGTGATAACGATAAGTGACCAGCATTAACTTGGTCTTGCTCTCGTTAACCGCTAGACCCATCGTCCTGGCCTCCGTCTCAAGGCTCACAAACGCCCCACTGATATCACGCTGTGTTTTTCCAATAATGTCAATGTCGTCTGCGTATCCTAGTAGGACTTTTGAAAGATTGTGCCTCTGGTGTTGACTTTGGAGCTTTGCACAATCTTTTCAAGAATGATGTTGAAGAAATCGCTTGACAACGTATCGCCTTGTCTAAAACCTTTTTTGACATCAAAAGCGTCCGTTAGGTTTTTTCCAACCATGATGGAACAGCGTGAATTTTCCATTGTCATCTCACACAAACGGATCAGTTTCTCTGGGATGCCAAAACTACATTGCTCTATATAGTTGGTCTCTATAGACGCTGTAATACGCGGCCTTGTAATCGATGAAAAGGTGGTAGGTATCCATTTGAAGTTCCTGGGTCTCTTCAAGATCTGCCGTAGGGTGAATATTTGATCGATGGTGAACTTTCCGGGTCTGAAGCTACACTGATAAGGACACACACACAGCATGGCAGACAAAATCTTATAGGCGATGTTAAGGAGACTTATGCCTCTGTAGTTGGTGCAGTTCAGGGGATCTCCTTTTTTGAGGATCGGGCATACGATGCTGAGGTTCCATCCAGCGGGCAAGCTTTCCTCCGACCAAATTTCACGTTGTACTTGAATGCCAAATTTCATGATTCTACTGTACTCCAAAGTGCTCCGCATAATTTATACTAATAATGTAAAAGTAGGCAGCTACCCTGCCCCCTAATTGAAAAATTTCAAGTTTTCGATTTTTACATTTGTATGTGAAATGTGACCTATCGCTGTGCCAAATTTCTTGATTCTGCTGCACTCCAAAGTGCTCCAAATAATTTAAACTAATAATGTAAAAGTAGGCGACTACCTCGCCCCTAATTGAAAAATTTCAAATTTTCAATATTTTCCTATGTATGTACCACATGACCTATCACTGTGCCAAATGCTAAGTTTCTAGAGCAACGGGAAGTGCTTCATAATTTTGATGATTTGTCAGTGAGTGAGTGAATCAGTGAATGAGTCAGTCAGTCAGTTACGGTTTTCGTGATTTTTGGAACATTGTATCTTAGAAACTGCTTATGCAAAATATCTGAAATTTACTGAGGTGCTTCTTCTTGACTAGCTTAACAAATAATGTGAGTTTGTAACTTTTGGCTTCTTTGGTATAGAAGTTAGAGGGGTGTGGATAATGCCCTGAGTTGTTTCCTGTAAATAAGGGTGTAGTGCCAATGTTTCTAGAGAACTTGGCTTGGTACTACCGTGCCCCTTGATTCGTTCTGGACTCATAAAAGTGTTAAGTGACTTTACCATCTTTATGCCGTACAAAAGATAAAAAGAAGAATTTAGTTATTCCCTCTATCTAAGGCTATCTTCGAAACTAATGGGACTAGAAAAAAGCCAGTACGAGTTCAGTTCAGTTCAGTTCATTTATTCGAAATGTACAGGTAAGACTTAGTCTTTTAAAGTACTAACAAGTGAATACTTAATTTAAGATAAAGAAAAAATAAGATCTTAAATACTAATACAAAGCTTACATTTGTATGATTATAACAATGTATAGATCTAACTCTGTTCCGATACATGTTGTAGTATTCTATCATTAAATTCTTTGGACTCAATTATAGTTTTAATGTTGGTAGGAAGCGCATTCCAGAGTTTAATGGTACTGACAAAAAACAATCGTGCTGAGTTGATGTAGCGACATGTAGGGGAGATTAGGTTAAACGTTCTTTGCGACTGTGCAATTTGCAACTTGTCAAATAAATACGAAGGATTTTTCGTAGTAATTATTTTATGTAAGAAAATGAGTTTTCTTGCATTTAAAAACTGCGTCATTGAGCAGCCTAAAACAAGTAAATTGAAAGGTGTTATATGATCATACCGACGAACATTATAAATATAGCGAACAGAGTTATTGAAAGCAACCTGGAGTTTGTTTTGTGAGACTGAGTCCAGCTTGCAATAAACAGTTTCAGCGTAACATATTAATGGCAAAATAAGTGTCTTTATTAGCATCAATCTGGTTTCTTTTGGAGTAATACTTGCTGAAAGCCATAGTTTACGAAGCCCTGCATAAATTCTGCCAACAATATAATTAATGTGATGATTGCAAGATAAATTGCTATTCAACTTAAACCCAAGAGTCGTGACTGTGTCTACAAATGTCAGTCTGTTATCAGACAAGAATATTGGCGGTATTGCTTCAATATCAAGACGACTTTTAGAAATTGGTAATAACTGACTCTTAGCCGCATTTAATGAAAGTCTGTTTGCTTGGGCCCAATTATATATGGCAGAAAGGTCCTCATTAATTCTACAGACTAAGTCTTCAATTAGGCCAGGGGGTCTCGAGAGATAAAACTGAACATCATCCGCATAGAGATGAATACAAACATTTGAACATACTCTTGGCAAGTCATTTATATAAATACAGAAAAGAATTGGGCCCAAAATAGATCCTTGCGGTACGCCAGAGTTGATTCGTTTAAGGTCAGATCGATTACCTCCCACCACCACTCTCTGAACCCTGTTATTAAGGTAATCTTTTATTAGATTAACAGCCCTCCGAGTGAATCCAAACCAATTTCGTAACTTGCTGCATAAAATATGATGGTCAACCCTGTCGAAGGCTTTTGAGAAGTCTAGCAGACAGAGTATGCTCAGATCACCTTGATCAAAATTTAGTCTTATGTCATCCAGGATTTTTATCATAGCAGTAGAACAGCTGTGATTTGCTCTAAATCCTGATTGAAAAGGATGAAGAAGACTGTTGCGATCAAGATGATTGACAATCTGTTCCACCATGACTTTTTCAAACACCTTTGACAGACTTGGTAGGATGCTAATAGGGCGAAAGTCACCAGGTAAACAGGCTCTTGGCGTCTTAGCTACAGGTGATACTCTTGCGATTTTCCAGTTATTGGGAAAAGATGAAGAAGTTATACAAAAATTGATAATATGTGTTAGGGATCCAATAAAATAGGGGATAACAAGTTTTATAAAACGAATAGGCAAGCCATCCTCACCAATAGCGTTTGACTTTAAAGCATAAATAGTTTTAAGAATGTCATTTTCATTAATTGTTTCAAACTCAAATCCAGAATCATTTTCTGGTTCCTGGCTAGGTAAAACAATTGAGTTATTTTCTAAAGAATCTGTGATAAAAAAATCATTTAGGACATTAGGATCTATAGAGCAACTAAAATTTCCAGATTTCCCTATTCCAATATTACGCAAGTTGTTCCATAAGCGTTTTGAACCAAATTTTGGGTTAAGTTTTGAAGCAAAATAGTCTTTCTTGGCTCTCCTCGTAACCCATGTAGCATTATTTCGAGCCTGACAATACACCTCCCAGTTTCTATTGCAAGGGAGTCGCTTCCATGCTAAATACTTTTTCCTTCGGGATTTAATTGCAGCAAGCACTTCTGTTGTAAACCAAGGGCTTTTTTCATCACGCACTCGCACTGTTTTTAGAGGAACATGCCTGTGATAAAGTTCAAGCAATAGGGATTGCACAAAATTAAGTTTGTCATCGGCAGTGGACAGATACCGACAATAATCCCAATTTGTAGTGGAAGCCTCAAGAGCCAGCGCAGGAACATTAATTGAGTTAAAATCTCTGTACTGAAAAGTTAATGAGTTTGAAACACGAGAGAATTCAATATTATAAGTCATAAACAGAAGGTCATGATCTGAAATACCATCCAGCGAAAGTTGATCGTTAAGTAATACATTAGAATTGTCAGACACTACTAAGAGATCTAGCAAACTTGGGTTAGAGTTAGAGTCCTGAGTGTGATATTAAGCTAAGTAATCGATCTGACCTGCAATTATTCTTCAAAAGATCAGTATTAAAATCACCACATATAATAATGTGTTCATAAGTAGTAATTAGATCAGAGATATCCGAGAAAAATGGTTCATGAGAGTTCAATTTGTTTGGATTATAAACACAAGAAACAAGACATTTTGTGGTACGTTCTGAAAGTTCCAAAATAAGATACTCTATCCATCCCTCTCGAGATTTCCTTACAACCTTACAATCAATGTTATGCCTGCAGTATAAAGCAATGCCACCCCCAATTGTAGCAGTAACTCGATCATTACGAAATAATGTAAAACCATTTATTGCATAAAAACTATCTGGAACGTCCATCTGAAACCAAGTCTCCGCAACACAAACAATATCAACTACAGATTCATTAATGATATGTAGAAAAAAATCTAATTTACTTGGATAAAAACTGCGCGCGTTTATATCTGTGGCAATAAGTTGAAGTAGCTTAAGTCTTTTTTTCTCATTTTTCAATACGAAGAAAACAAATTTTTCAAATTTTTCTAAAACACAATTTTATTCATAAAATAAAAAGTACTTGAACCAAGTTGATGAAATTGATACTCGAAACAGGTATTAGCAGTACCTAGGTAACCTCTTCTTTTGTTTTACAAAAAACTTATAGCAGAGTTGTCAAAACACTGTTTAAGAAACATAAGCTTGTTTAATAAAATGCCTTTCCAATAAATATATTAGCTTAAGTGACATAAGATGTTATATCAAATCATTTTCTTATATTTTTCGGACTTAAGTCGACAAAAGCTGTTTTAAAAAACTGAAATAATGCTTAAAATCCTACATAAGCCAAGAACGAAAACATTGTTCGATTTAAGAAAAAACAAAGATTTTTTTTAATAAACTTTTATTTAAGAAAAACTCTACGAAGAACAAAATTTATAAAATAAGCTTTTTCAGATCTCTTTTTTAAACTTTTTTATAATAAACAAACAATATATGATACAAAAACAAGAAAATAAGAAAATAATTATTAAGATTTTAATTTGCAACTGTTTTTATTCTTAATTTTCTTCTTCATTTTCATCATCTGTCAAATCAGGATGAGAATTAATAATATCATCCGATTGAAGATTTAAATAAAAGTCGTGATATGACTTTTCGATCACTGGCAGTAATTTCAATAAATCTTTCTTCTTTTCCCGGCTGATGGTATTGGGCCCAGTATAACAGTATGGAACTTCAACTATATCAACAGAATTCTTGCCTCGTTTTCTTATGTTCAAGTCTTTGAACGCTTCATTTTCATCTAAACTTGTTTTGTATTGAACAATTCCGAATTCTTTGGTGAATCGCAACCATTTTATATTTTTCCAGACAAATTTACTTTTATCGGCAGCAATTTTACGCCAAACAAATTTTTCTTTTGAAATTTTTGCAAAGTCCAGAAAGTCCGTCCGGATCATTTCATGAACAATGAATGGTTTTTTCCCAACAGATCTTACCAACTGGTACCAATCCCTTGGATGATGAATGTTAACAGTTGATGCTTTCTTTTTCCTCTCAATTGCTGCATGATCAACATCACACTCCATATGAGTATGGCCAGGCACTAAAAATTTGTGGTCGATAACATCAATGTGCGAATTATTGCAAAAAATCTCAAACATGGTGGCAACATATCCGTTTTTATTCTGACCCGCACAACAATCACTGTAAAAAATTAGGTGTCTCACGTCTGGCGGAATTGTTTGAAGATGCTGGAAAACAGAAGAAGCAATCTCATTACCACCTCGGTTGGCTGTTGACTCATCCCACATGTAACAGAAAGCTTGGTTAACAACGCAGTCATGAATGGTCAAGTTATAAGTCCACAGTTGTCGCTTATAGAAAGATACATTAGTTCTAAGGAATGGTGTGGGAAGGCACTGTTGAAGATCGAAAGAAAAAACTTTTGTCGAACCACTGTTTCTAGCATACTCCTTGTCCTTGGCCTTGCTTTCGTACGCTAGGTCAGCAGCCTTATGATGATCTTCCTGCTCTGCTTTTAATAAAAGTCTCTCTACTTCGTCTGGTTCCACTTCAATTCTAGTTTTTAATATCTCACATCTATGGCAAGTATCAAGCTTAGGTTTTTTGAATTTGATGTTCATAGTTTTAAATATTTTTGAGTAAGTAGAAATTGATGCCACTGATTCGTATTTTTCACAGTATAATTTATACATAGTAGAAAGTGTCAGGCTGCTATGGAAATATTTTTGGGCAGTGTCTCTTCGGGTGTAGTGTGACTCATACGAAGGAAAACTATTGATATGATCCCGGATCTCTTTTTCCATTCCAGTTTCAATCTTGTTGGATAATCCTCTTCCTCGTTGGTCTGGTTGTGTTGTTGTTCCATTTGACGCCAGCTTCTTTCTAACAGCTGTTTTTATGAATTGCTCTGTTTCAGATAAAGTTGATCGAAAACATTTTTGGCAAACGGAAATTCTTTTTGCATGGACTTCTAAGAAATAATAATTTGAAAAATTTCTATTTCTTGGTTTTGTGCCATGTTTTGAAGTCCTTTTTGATTTTGTTTCTTCAACAATGATGAGACCACACACGTAAGCTTGTCGTAAGTTGTAATTTCCAAGTGCCCAATACTTCTCGAAAATATTTTTCTGGTCCTCTTCAGATATCTTGGTCATACACTTTTTTCGGCACTCTACTAACGGTTTGAAGTTCCTGGCTTTAATCAATTTTCCAGTGCCTGTTGTATAAGCTCTTCCGCTATTTCTGTTTGCTTTTCTTGTAGATCTGTTTTCTTTTGTTTCTTCAGAACAATCTTCTGGGTTAATCACTTCAATTTCAGTGTCACCATTTGCTCTAGAATCCAGATGATCAGATAAGTTAATTTCCAAAAGAACTGCAGCTTGTCTCGTTTCTTCGCTGACATCACTTTCTTCACTATAGCTTAACTCGGAACTCGGAAAAAAGTCAGGATCTTTAATGCTGTTGTCATCGTCATCAAAGTCAAAAAGCAAAAAACTACGCGAAATGTTCTCAACATCAAAATTAACGCCGAAGTTGAAAGATGAGGCCGTTTCATTTAAAACTGGACTCTCAAAAATACCGGTATCTTCATATGCATTTCTTTTCCTTGGAATATCTGCCGTGAGACATAAAAACAATAGATAAATTTTTTCAATAAATAATATTACTTATGAAGGCACATTACATGCATATAATTTTAGTAACTACTATCATTGTAACTTAGAAAACTACCTTCCATAGCGCAACTACTAACGTTAGATTCGCTCTGTTCGCTTTCTAAATTTTTAGAAATTTTGTTTAAGGCCAAGGCCAGTAATTTTCGTGATCTGTTCATTTTTATTTAATTTCCACAGCAAGTTTCGTTAGTATTGATACTGAACAAAAGAAATAATAAATTTAAAAAATATTTGGTTAAATAAATCATAAGGAGTACTTACCTACACAACGCAAGTTTTACAAATGAATTTTTCACTTAACTCACGTTTAAGATGACATTTACATTTGAAAAAATAGCCTACTTTGACTTTAGAACACAACTTTGTCGCAAATTCATTGAGTAAAACAGCTTATGTTACTTAAGCTGTTTTGTAAAATTGAGTTTGTTCAATATTAATTTTTTTTAAATGGCTTAGGTCAATATAAGAACAAGGATTTTTCGATTGAACATAAGTTAAAAATAGCTTATGTTGAAATAAGCGTTGTACTTCATTGAATGTCAGTTGTCACAATAGCTTATTTGCCGACTTAAGTTACTTTAAAAAAATTTACTCTTCGGAATAGGCTATCGAGTTTTTTAAATACAGACATAAGCCGTTATACAAATGCAATTTTTGTTCAAAAAAACATAAGCTACTATGATTTTTTAATTTTAACGGCTTATTATTTTGCGTAGAGTATTGAGTACCGGACTAAAAAATAGCTGAAAAAATGTTTAACACGATGGGCACAAAACCTCGATTTTCACTTATGTCGACATAAGCTCCTTTAACTTAATACCACAGTATAGCACATTTTAAAACCTTCACATGTACCCGACAAAACTCTCAACGCAGCACGAATTGCTAAATTGCCAACAGTAGTATTTTCTGCCATTTTTATAACAATAATATAAATAATAGAATAACTATGCAACTTCAAAAAATTATAGTTTTTATTACAACAATAAAGAAAATAAAAAAAGAAAAGAGTAATAAGATGAGGAAAAAAAAATTAAAATTAAAGAAATGAAAAATTACAAAATATAAACAAATGAAAAAGAAGAGATCATATTAGATTTTCGGGCTGGTGCTGTGTGTAGCTTTTATGTTCGTCCGTTGCATGGTGCAGTTTAAGGTTAGAAGTTTTATCATGCTGAGTGCTGTTGGTTTCGTTGTTGATTATGAGCTTGAGTATCATTGATGTTTGAGTTGGTTTCGTCGTTGAGAAAATCATTTAGGCATTCAAGGGAGACAACCCGTTGGGCATCTGACTGATGTTGCCGTCGGACATAAACATACGACTAAAATTTAAGTTGCCGCTTGATCTGCTGAAAAAATAGCAAAATTAAAAAATGTCACTTAACCCCTTCTCATTCTCAACGCTTCAATTGTTAAATTAACTGGAAATAATTATTCACTAGAATTTGGAAAATCCTTGTCGTATTTTTAGTGTATTTTAATGAATATGTAACATAATGATAAAATATTAATAAATTATTTTTAAACGCGTGTGTTCGTTAACAGTTAAAATTTAATGTTTATAATTTTCTATATAAGTAAAAAAAAAGTGTTTTTAAGTGCACTTCTTCCCAAAACATTTATATTCAACAGTGATTTAGTTTTAAGATTTTGTAGGGTAGTGGCAGCTGTTACCGAACATCCCCAGTTACCGAACACTTTTGAGGAAAATTGATGTAATTTAATAATTTTACCATTTTTTCCAAAGAAAACTTCACATACATGTGTGGGCATTCTTTCTTTATGAATAGTTAAAACATCACACTAAAAAAAAAAATATCTTAAGAGTGCAAAAAATGTAGTTCAGTGGTAGGTGGTAGGTCTTATTCGATACGGTTTTAATACTGTAATATGTATACACTTTCTATTCCTACCTCTCTATATCTCTGTATGTCAATCTATTATAATGTGTACACACTTTGTAACTCCGCCTCTTTATATCTCTATACTTAAATGTGTAAACACTATCTATCTCTGTCACTCTAATATTGTCTAATTGCTGAATAGTTATGTAGCAAAAGTTTTATTTGTAGTTGTAAGTAATTGTGTATACACTCTAGTGGTTAAGAGGAGAACTTCGTTAAGCATCGAGAAGTTTCAGCGCCTACTAGAACCTAGTAGTTTCTCGAACTTATTTGAGTTATATAAATACCCGCTTGGTGTCGAAGCAGAATTAATTGAATGTGAACTGCTATAAAGTAAAGACACTGTGTTTGAAAGTAATAATTGAAAGTGTTGAATAAATAAGTTTGTGAGTGATTTAAATAAAGTGAATTTGTGTTTTATTTGAAAAGTGAATAAGTTTTAATTGTCGGACCAAGCCGAATATTACATTGGTGTCAGAATAAGGGATTAAGACTTATTGAAAATAAAACAGTGAACAGTGATTAAATTATTGTGTAAAGAAGTGAAGTTTAAAATAAAAAAAAAAAAAAATGAGTAAAGTGTTGAAAGACTTAACTGTCCCTGAGCTAAAGGCCGAACTAAGCAAACGTGGCTTAAGTGGGGCAGGAGTGAAAAACGAACTCGTTAAACGGCTGCAGGAATATCTAGAGCAGCAAAATGAAGACCCGAATACATTTGCTTTCGAATTTGAAGCAAAAGTGGAAGAGGTAAATGCTAATGACGCCTTATCTAACATGATGTCTCTTATTCTAGCAAAGTTTGAAGAGAATAAGAATGATGTCCGGGAGCAACTACAAACTCAAAAGAATGATGTTGTCGCACAGCTACAAGCTCAAAGAAATGAACAAAAGCAGGAGCAAGAGAATGTACTCAATCAACTAGAAGGTAATGTTCTCAAACAACTTGAAGCACAAAAAAATGAACAGAAGCAGGAGCAAGATCAAAGAAATGAACAGAAGCAGGAGCAAGAGCATGTTCTCAAACAATAAGAAAAGAATGTTCTAGACAAGTTTGACGAACAGAGAAATCTATTACAAGGCAGGTTTACGGACTTCGAAGACAAAATCAATACTCTCGATGAGCGTGTCGAAAAACAAAATTCAACAACCAATGCACGTTTTGAGAAAATTGACGAACAAATCCAATCCATCACAAACGAACTAGAAAAAGTGCGAAAGTTGAAAGTTCGAGAACCTTCTGGTGAGTGCTCAAGGAAGAGAGAAGTAAATCCTCCAAGCTTTGATGGTCAGATTCAGTGGTCAATCTTTAAGAAACAGTTTGAAACAGCAGCGTTAAGAAACGGCTGGGACGATGACGAAAAATAGATTGCTCTCACGCTTGCTTTAAGAGGAGCAGCTGCTGAACTGCTACAAACCATCCCAGCAGAGAAGAGTGGTGACTTCACAGTTCTTGTAAATGCAATTGAACAGCGGTTTGGAGATAGCCACATGACAGAAGTCTTCCCAGTTCAGCTAAACAATAGGTCACAGAAGAGAGGTGAAAGTCTACAGCAGCTTCAGGCAAATATCGAGCGATTGGTACACCTGGCATATCCAACAGCTGGCAACGAGATAATAAATTAACTTGCTGTTGAAGCCTTTGTGAAAGCTGTTAGCGATATAATTCTCCAAAGGGCTATTCGCACTGCCGGAAAGAGAACACCACCAGAAGCATTGGGTTTCGCTCTGACAATGGAAGCCGCGGAACAAGCTTCCCAAAATATGCATCACGTAAGAGAGTTAGAGGTCCAAGAATGCTCTTGTCAGTAAGCTTCTGTAGAAAGGAGTCAGCGAGACGGACCAGCACGATGCTGGAACTGCAATAAGACTGAGCATCTACAGCGATAGTGCAGATTACCACGAAGAGGAACCACATTCCAACACTGTGGAAACAGAAATAATTTAACTGGTCAAAGTAGCACCAACAACGTTGCTTCCGAAGCTGTTTCCCACCCGGGAAACGAATAAGAACCAACTTCGAGAGGCAGAAGCTGGTTTCGGGTATCGATGGCCCCAGAAACGACATCCAGGTTTCTCAAACCAAAAGTGACAACAAGAGCCTGACCGTGGAAGCAAGCATAAATGGCAACAACTGTGTGGCTACCATCGACACCGGTGCCACGGCTTCCATTGACGGCAGGACCTCGTTAAGAAGACATGGGTCCACAACACCAATAGCTATCGTCTAAAGACTGCAACTGGAGAGGCCGCAAGAGCAGGCTTGCCAGATTGGGCTATTTATCGGAAATTGGGCTATCTTTTTCCAAAATTGCCGACAACAATTTTGGTACGACAGCCCAATCCTAATTGGGCTATAAATAGCCCAAATTTAATCATGATATGATATTTATTCATTTAATATTTTTTTTTTTAATAAGTTGTGATCTTTATTCAATATTTTAATTTTCATACATACATATATAGTTCACAATTAGAGCATGGCGTTAGCCGTCAGCCGAAAAAAAGAGAAAATATTAACATTGAATTGAAGTAGTTGTTGTTATAATATTGTTATCTAAGAACCTATTACATCTCACGGGTAATTTAAGAGTTAATCAGAAACTTTCATTTATGATTTGGGAGCGGTATTTCCATGCCGTTTTAACGTAGCTGACTAGAGTAGGCCAGCTAGTGTCACCGTTTAATATATTTTTTAGTTCATCCATAGTTAGACTGATTTATTCCAGTGGGCACGTCTAATGGCATTTAAAACAGGGCAGGTTCCGATAAAATGTATTACATCCTCTGCTGCGTGTCGATTGCACAGTGTACATTCAGTGGATCGGTCGCTGCGATGGGGCATATAGTTTAGGTGCAAAAGCTCTCCTCTTGCTTTAAAGATTGTGGAACTAGTATCTATACTGTTGTTGTCGTGAAAATAATTGCTTAATAGGTTGTGATCTAGCACTCGATATAGGTTCCTGGATTCACTTTGTCTTGCTTGTTCATGAAAATGTTCAAATTTTGTTTCCTTAATGTTGTTCCACAGGACATTCAAGGTTTCTTCCCATCTTTCGGGGGTATCGCTGTCCAGATTTAGGTTATGTTCCAAGCATAGTCTTGACCACTCGCCAAAGAACTGGGACTTGCGTTGCACGATATAGAAGGCCACTATTTTAGGAAGTCTTTGCGGGGAGTATTCCATGATTTTTCTTATGTAGTGAAGTTTCAGGGTGTACAAGAAGAGAGGAAGAAGTCCAGTCTCTAAATGGAGCATGTACGTTGGAGTGTTTTCCGGGAGACGAAAAATTTTCTTTAAGAAGTATCTTAAGGGTTTTTCAACGTCATCGTATTGGACAACTCCCCTGACCTGCGCGGCATAACACATTATTGATCTTACTACCGTTTCAAAAAGTTTGTATTTCACACTTGTTGCGACGTTCTTTTTACCAAGGAGCCCTTTCCAGTTGCAGTTAATGGCCATTTTAGCATCATGTAACTTGGCTCTGAAGTGTTTCTCAAGAGAGAGTTTGGGAGTCAAGATTACTCCAAGATACTTGTATTCTTTGACTTTTTCAAGTTCCTCACCTTCCCAGGTCCATTTCTCATCTCTAGCGTATCTTCCGGTATTGTTTCTGAAAACCATAATTTTGGATATGTCGGTGTTAACCTTTAGATTCTATTTACAGCAGTATTGCTGTAACTTGTTGGCCATGAGTTGCATCATATTTGCCGTTTCTGCCAGTAGGACGATGCCATCTGCATACATTAGACATTTGATGTTTATTCCATTGAAATCAATTCCTCCTGGGAGAGAGCTAGTAATGTCATCAAGAAATATCGAAAAAAAGCAAAGGACTCAGTAAGCACCCTTGTTTGACGCCCATTTCTGTATCAAACCAGGAAGACAATTGTTTCCCATCCCAAACTGCCGCTTGGTTTTGCTCGTACATACTTTGCAACACTTTAAGGATCTTCGTTGGAACTCCTACATTGCTTAGTTTAAGAAATAAAGAATTTCGGTCTATGGAATCAAAGGCAGCCTTAAAATCCACGAAAAAAGCATATAGCTTCTTTCCATTATCAAGGTATGTCTTAGCTATGCTTGTTAACGTGAAGATGTTATCCACAGTGTAGTATTCCTTGCGAAAGCCTGCTTTCGTATTGATAAATGTGCAAATCAAATTTTGAAACATTATTGGATTTCGAATGTCAAAAAGAAGTTGAAAAGATTTATCGGAAATTGTTTTAAGTGTATTTTTCATTCTACGCCTCCACGGAATACCGAACGGAATCTATACAACATAATGAAGAGGCCAGAACCTTTTGATACTATTCATATAGATCACTTCGGTCCGCTGCCTTCAATAAATTCGAGAAGCAAATATATTTTAGCAATTGAAGATGCTTTTACTAAATATGTCAAACTTTATCCCAATAAACGCTTTAGAACTGTATTTTCAGTATTACAGTCGCCCACGTAGAATTATAAGTGATCGAGGTACCAGTTTTACATCGTTAGAATTTAGCAATTTTTTAAAGGAGAATAATATTGAACAAATTAAGGTTGCTGTAGGGTCTCCGCAGTCAAACGGTCAGGTTGAAAGAGTTAACCGTGTTCTGAAATCAATGTTAGCAAAGCTGATTGGAAACAGAAATTGATCAGCGTTGAATTTGCTATGAATAATACAAATCATGCTAGTACGAAATTTTCCCCAAGTAAACTGTTGTTTGGAATTGAACAGAGGGGAAGTGTTGTTGACGACCTTACTGAGAATTTAGATGCGATATATGCGGACGACAAAAGAGTGGATTTTGTTAAATTGCGAGAAGAAGCCTCTGAAGCAATTCAGAAGTCCCAGTTGTACAATCTGAGCTATTTCAATGAGCACCATACCCCAGCCAAACAGTTTGATGTTGGTGAATTTGTAGTTATTAAAAATGTAGATACTTCTGTCGGAACTAGTAAAAAATTAATACCCAAGTACCGTGGTCCATATGTTATTAAAAAGAAGTTTGAAAATGACCGCTATTTAATTGAAGACATTGACGGTTTTCAAGTAACGCAAGTGCCTTATCATGGTGTTTTAGATAGATTAAAAAAATGGGTTCAAAATAGTGAAACAGTAGAAAATTAACGTTTGGATTTAGAAGGTAACACTAACTTAAATTATATTTTAAATATTTTCTTTACAATCGAGGTCGATTTTAAAGTCAGAATGGCCGAGCTGTAAGAAATAACATTTTGAATCACTTTGAATAGATTACTGACTAAAAACTAGATTATTAAAAAAAAAACTTAAAAAACTAGAACTTTGTCAAAAATGTAAAATTCTTAGATTGATATAATTTTTCTAAAAATTGATTGATTCGATTTTAAGCAACCAAACGAAAAACATAGCTGTTGTTTTAAATAAAATAAAGAATTTACGAAGAAATACTTAATCGTCTTTTACACTTTCGTTGTGGGGTAATTAGTAGTAACAACCTACTCCGCTTCGACTTGTCAACCTAAGGGCCCTTCTGCGAAAACAAGTTTCGCGATCGTCAAGGCTTACCCCGTGGAGGAAAAAACGAACATTTGCCTTAAATTCGTGCTTAAGTGATGTATAAAAAATTCTTGCTTAAGATATGTATACAAAAAGCGTTAAAACTCTGTTAACAAATTTAATGCCCGATTTTATAAACAAATACCAAAAGCACTTTTGGTGAAAATCTTTTTAAATTTTATCAGACCCTTAAAACTTTTGAAACTGGGCGTAAGTGATTGAAAAATTTTGTTTGTTAAAAAAAAAAATCTCAAGCCCCTAACTTTTTTTTTAAGAATGTTTTTTTACTTGAAACTTGATGTGACAACTACTATCTTTATTAAAGATTTTCAAAGCGGGTTTAATTATTTTTATTAAAAAAAAAAAATAGAACTTTAGTAATATTTGGTTTTTAAGATGAAACTAAGTTCATATAAAAATATTTCAAAAGTGATTTTTACTTATTTTATTTTTTCCATTGGGTCCTACCATTATTTATCTATTTTTTATATTGTTATATAATAAGAAATATGCAATAAGAATTAACATTTTGACTTTAAATTGGTTTTCTAAACACTAACGACTTTTTGCTTACAGTGTTCGAAAATAGGATACTCCGTGTTCAGGACTAGGAAACAATCAAAATAAGGTGTTCGAGAATAGGAAAAAATGCTTATTTTCAATATAATCTTTTTTTTTAATATTTATTGATAATTTTTATGATAATATTTCAGAAGAAACAAAAAAAAAAACAAAATTACAATACTAAACTCAGTTGAAGTATTTTATGCAACATGTTCCTTACTCATAGTCCGTTAACTGTTCGGTAACTGGTGCTACAACCTTACTTCTTTGTTCTATTAGTCCAGGATTTGTTTCATTTAGTTAAACATTATTATACTTTCAATAAAAAGTAATTATTTGTTTATTTTTGTATATAGAAAACACCTATACAATACTTTGAAGAGTGTTTGCGGCGTTTGGGAAATTGAATTACAGACTGTTTTGGAGATAAATAAAATTGGACATCGAAGACGTATTTTATGCTCCGTGGCTCATATTAGCAACGATGATGCTAAAAATTCAAATGAAAATATTGCTGATAAAAACACCACCGAGTCTACCAAGGGAAACATTTCAGAGGGCACTTCAAGGCGAAATAAAAAAAACGGGTATTTAACTTACTTTTTTGCACATTTTTGTTTAACCTATACTCTCTTTTAGTATAGCGCCTGATTCACCTAATAAAATATTGGAAATCCGAGCGCCTTGTGAATTACTTATTGGTGTTCCTCATAATCTTAAAATTAAATGGCCTCATTCGATAAGCTCACTCGTATCATCTTGCTTAAAGTACGAAGTCTGTGTAAGAGCTTTCATTATTGATTTTTGTTTTCAACAATCTATATTAAGTATTTGAAATTTTAGTATCTGGGGTCAACTGTTGTAAAGGAACTTCGTGGAACAGAAACAACCTACAAGTCAATCCAAAAGCTGAAACATACTGTTGAAAAAACTTGTTTGAATGAATCATTTGAAAAACTTTCAGTCGTTCAACTAGCTATTTCACATAGTGGAGTTGAGTTTATTGATATCGAAAGGAATGTAAGCAATTGCCAGTTCGAGTTTGTAAAGAATTTTTCAATAATATATTTTGTTTTACATACTGTAGAAGACTATTTGCGAACACGAAATTCGAAACATCAATTGCGCCTGTCAGGACGCAGATGATATGCGTCATTTCGCTTACATTACAAAGGATGACGAACTAAACTTATACTACTGTCATGTATTTCTCGTAAATAATATGGTAAGGTTTTTTTCTTTTAGATATCTACATAATACTAGCTCACCCGTGAAACTTCGCACTGCGACTGCCTCAAACATAAGACCTTTGCTTTTGTACCCCGCTAAATAACCACTACCCGCTACCCGCTGGTAGTCTTTCCCCGCTTTCCGACGTTCGTCGATCTTGTAAAAAATAATTAAAACCCATCTACAGCACTACCAACATTCCCTTAAAATTATGTACATATGGGTCTGTGGTAGGAGGGTAAAAATTTAGTAGCAAAAATAACAACAATACAAAAAAATGTTTGGATGAACCACCCTTAACACTTAGGTGTGTAAAAATAAGTGAAGAACCTGTTCTCATATCTACTGAATATACAAACGAAATTTCATCAAAATCGGTCAAGCCGTTTCGGAGGAGTATAAAACTATAAACACTAAAACTGTGACATTAGAATTTTATATATTAGATAAAACGTCTCCTTGCTGGGGCACTTGGGGTTTTATTCGCTTCAAGAAAAAGATCTTTCGAGTTGTTTAAGCTACACAATGTCATGATCATTTCTTTGTAATTAATACCTCCAAAGCACCTTCTTACGGCATACAACTTAAGCTTCTGCAACTGCCATTTTTAAAATACTCGTAGGTATGTTTTTCTCAGCCTTACTTGGGCTTATAGTCCTTTCATGTAGGAGTTCGAAGGCTTAGAAGCTCATAATTGAGTATATGAAAAGTAACAAAACATCTCAGGTTTTCCCTTTTTTATATTCGATGACGTTGAAATAATAAATCCTCAAAACCAAAAACTCTTTCCACCTATTCGGAGTAGCTTCGAAGATGAAATTATTTTTCAAAGTCATCTTTTTACAATCAGGACTAAGCAGTCTGTGTTCCTGCATGCAAAATATTATAAATTAATCTTCATCAACGATTAAATGAACCACCATGTCTTCTTTAGAGAGGAACGAATAGATTTTTTCCAGGATAAGCTTTAAAAGTTTAAAGCGTCAAAAATTGCTGGCGAAAATCTTTTCTATCTTCTATTCGAAAAATCACTCTGAAATTTTCCACTTTTCCATCTGAAAACCAAATTTTTACACAGAAATCACAGCGGAACACAACAGTTTTAACCACGAAAATTTCACAAATATCTGTTGGGTTGGGCCGTTTTTATGCCTATATAAAGCACACGAACGGCACTAGATTTTTATAATATTGTAATATTCGGATTGGTCCGACAATTAAAACTTATTCACTTTTAAATTACAACACAAATTCACTTTATTCAATTGATCGTCCCGAACAATTCCATCGTCTTCATCACCACTGTAGCGATGTAGCCGGTTCCCTTTTGTATCCGGTACACGACGTCGTTGATTTTTGTAATGACTGTATATGGGCCCCTCCCAGTCCAGTTGAAAATTCGGTGACAACCCCTTGTGTCGATGGGGATTGTAAGGCCACACTCGTTCAACTGCTTGGAAGTCTGTTCACTGTCACGGTCACTGAACATCTTTGTTTTTAACCTGGTATTGTCGTGGATCTGAAGGAGTCTTACTTTGAGTTCATCAGTGTAGTCGTCCACGACTTGCGGCTCCGATGTGAGACATCTAAATTTTTTTTCGCTCGGCAGTCTGATGTTCTTTCCCATCAAAATCTCAGACGGTGTATTGCCAGTTGAGCTATGCCTTGCACTTCGATACGCCATCAAAAACAGAGGAATGTGCCGATCTTGCTGGTTGTCGTCCACAACTTTGCAAGGATATTCCTTCGGGGTTCGCTTGAACCGTTCGACCATGCCGTCAGATTGTGGGTGGAGTTGTATTGTTCTTGTCTTCTTGCTGCGAAGAACAAAGATAATGTGCTTTGCATATAAATTTAACAGGTATAATCGAAATGGAATTCGACTGAAGCGCCAACTGATTACAAGCAGAGATAACCATTTTTTTTGCATGAGTTTATATAAGAAAACCAATCTTGATAATACTCCCCAAATATATATACAAAGATAATGAGCGACAGCATGCACATGCATCTTTACTTTGATTATTATTATTTCATCGTACATTTCGACCGCCTCAATGTTTGAGTAAATCCGCACACAGCTAGCTTATAATATAATATGAAATAAATTTGCTAATCTAATATTGAAATTCTTAACTATAAGCTTTATTTGTGGTCAATAGCATTTAGCAATGGAAATTATGTTAACGTTAGCTGAGTCTTTTGAAATTGCATACCAGATGGCTCTAAGGAAAACATTCGTGCACAAATCTAGAGAGACACAACTGGGAACAAACTAATAATTCATTGTTGCAGTATATCTGTGATCTAAGAAGAGAGCAGTTCTTACCAAGAAACATTTATTCTTATTCAATATTTAATTGTAATGTTAAAAATAACTGGTTAAATACAATGAGATGTAGCTGTAGATAAATAATACGCTGTCGCCAAAAACGTCATTAAAATCGCTTATTGTGTAGCAACAGTGGAATACATTGCGTAGCGCAACAAAATAGGTAGCTGTCAAAATTAAAAAAAAAAAAATAAATAAATTCAAATCTGAAAAATTAACTGTTGTGAAACTATTTAGCTTGTGTTTGCTTGAAAAAACTTACAAAATGATGACCGAAGAAGAAGAAATTGCATTTATTGCATTGCATTCGATTGGGTTCAGTAGATCAGATGAACTGTCAAATTTGTAGCCCAAAAAGTTGAAGTTCGCTCAACTTGTATTACACATCAAGCTACAAGCTACAATCTCAGCTGCACATTGTATCGCACTACATTTATTTTGTATCTTTCAACTTTGATAGCGCTACAAACTACGACAACAGCTACACAATTGTATTCAGCCAGTAATACGTATTATTTGTTTTTTCTCTTTTTATTGTACGGCTTTTTTCATTTTTTTACCGCGATTCCTTGTACATATATTAATTTGATAGGTATTATCAAAAAGTGTCGCTATCTAGTTAGAAGCAGAGAAAGCCATTTTTTTTCATTAGTTGGCCATTTTTTCTTAATAACAACTCTATGTAAAAAATATTCTTAAGTTTCTGTATAAAATTGAAATATTGAGTCATCTTAATATTATTATTTTTTTTTTATTTTGACGTGGTTGGACGTTGAAAAGGAGTTGACTCTCTTCTTTTCCTTTCCTTTTTCATTTTTTTTCTATCGGAGTTTTATGAGGACATAAGTAAAAAAATGTGCACGACTGGGTCGTACGAACTTGCTCCTGCATGCTAAAACTAAATATTTATGATTACTTAAATTGCAAAAGGTAGTGTTAAAATAAGAGATATACTTTAAGCAATTCTGATTACACTCTTACTTACAGCTTACACTTAACTAAAAAAAAAAAATATATATATAAAAATAATTAGAATTTATTAAAAAAATTAAAATTTGGAAATGTACCTCGTATATACATTTCATTCCAAAAATTTAAATGCCGAAAAAATTCAAACCTTATTT
>CAKKXW010000006.1:5904884-6136673 GCA_920937365.1 Sphaerophoria rueppellii | reverse complement strand
GATTTTTATGAGCTCATCTTTCAGTGAAGACAGTTTGAAAGAAAAGTGAGCCAAAGAAATTTTAATACATGTTGGACAATACCAAAACGCAATCTTAGATGCATTAATTTTGTCTAAAAATGCGTTGTTTGAATCAACACATTTTGCATGGAATAGATTTCCACACGGACCGTAGCACGCGAAAAGAGGGGATGCACCGGTTCTGTCCAAACAATTTGTATTTGCGCAACTCATGACGTTAACTTTATATTGAGAAAATGAAAAGAACAAAAAAAAAAAAAAAAGAGATGCGCAACTCAGGATTCGAACTTGGGGCTAAAATTTATTGTGCGATACAGACAAACGCTCAGACGCACTGCACCAAGCACCCCACTAAAGTAATGTTGGTATAAATTTAATAAGAGGTGGTGTGGGAGCTTAGCAAATGTTTAACGATATGACAAAAAGATATTAGGGCCTACTTTTAGGGGTAAATATTAGAAAAAGAAAGAGACAATATTTTTAAGAGCCTATCCAAAGAAAAGGAAACAAGAAAAAAAATAAAAAAAAAAAAAAAATTTGTGAATAGAGCTATAGAGAGCCACTCTTGACATGCATGAATAGCTTAATAACTAACAAAGAACAGACTTACTCAGAATGGAAGAATTTTAATATTAAAATTAGTTGTTTTGAAAAGCACTGTGGCAAAAAAATGCGCGAGTTAATAAAAAATGTATACACAACTATTTTAATACAGTCAAATACAAAATTTTAAAACAAATAAAAACTCGAAAAGTAATTAACTTTAATCGGAGAGCACGAAAAACACAGCTTCTAATAATAAGACCAGTGTTACCACTGTCTTCCTTGCGCTTCTTGATAAAAATATCTTCGATGTTATGTATTATGATGTCATCAGTTTTAATTTTTTCACAAATTTCTTTACGACTTTTTCCCGATTTGATTTCATCTATAATAACCAATTAGGTCGTGTGCGAATTGGATGAACTGTGGTTAAAAATGGATGAATTTTTAACCACTGCTGTCATATTTTAACATGCTCCGCAGCTAGTTTAATTTTTAACAGATTTTATTCAATGCGAAGTGTCAAAATTTAACCAAACGTCAAGTTTTAACCTCTTTTTAACCCAATTCGCACACGGCCTTAGTTTTAATTGAAATGTTATTACGCGACATTTTCAGAAATGACGAGAAACACAACAGAAAAAACAGAAACACAAAAAATAACAAATTTAATGTCAAAATGAACACTGCACTGAAATTCATTCAATCATTCATTCAAATATCAAACAACATCATAAATGTACATAAATGACATTAGCGTCGTTTGTTTTGAATTTTTCTTTAGGGTCTGTTCATGTTTTTTGAATTTCGTGATTTGTTTGCAGGTTTCTTATATCCAACCAACTTTACATGAAAAATAATAGTTTGTGTTTGAGAAATGTTTCTTTTATCAGTGTATTTCTTATAAACGTGTTTCTTATAAACACACAATTCAACATTAAAATATATGGGAAAGTTCACGGTGCTTTTATTCAAGTTTCTTCTAAGCGAGGTTTTCTTATAAGCGTGTTTCTTATAAGCGATAAATACTGTATTATAATATACAACAATAGGAAGCCGATTCTCTCTCTCTTAGTAAGATGCATTTAGTTCAAAATTTGTCGTCTGCAGTTGGGTGGCGCTTTAAGCAGTAAGAATTTTTAGTTTCAGTCCGATGCGATCCACCATAAATGAGTATCGAAGTGTATAGTATAGCCAGTGGGTTATTTTTGATGAGAAGCCCTATTTTGAGCTTATGGCTTTTTTTTACAAGTAAAAAGCGCTACAGTAGCCTTTTGTACTCTTTCATCAATATTTGCCCTCCAACCTGTTTTATTTTTTGTTTAAAATCATGCCTAACACTAATAAATGAAAAGCCAAATGCAGTCTATGTTTTTAATCGATATTTATTAAATATTCGCCGACGTTTCGATTCTTGTTATAATCTTCTTCAGGGCCTACAACAGGGGAATTCATTAATATTAAATAAAAACAATTTGTGAAGACATTGATTTCTATATAGCTTACTCTATTGGTAATATCGATTGTGTTTTAGATGTTTTTTTAATCAACAATAGCCACATAAACATAATTTTTAGCAAAATTAATGAAATTAGCTAGTATTGACACGTACAAAATTTGTTGTTAATTAATATTAAAATATAAACTAAGCAATTCCGAACAACAAATTGTAAGCAAAATTTTTAGTAAAAAAGAAACGTCAAAAGTACTGATCATGACACTGACAATTAGTTTGAAGTATGTATTTTAAACAGGGTGCGCCAAAAGGGCCAAAATGTTATAATTATTATTATTGTGGAAGTTTTTTAAATAAATTCATATAGATATCGCTAACATTTTTTGATTCTATACTTTTGGAGTTTACACAGTTTTTAGTTGATTTAATATGAATCTCTTCTAAAAGCATACGTTTTCTGTAAAAATTCTCACGTTCAAGTATGCTCACATTTTGGAAATCAAAATTATGTTGACACGTGCAAGCATGATTAGCCAAAGCGCTCCTCGTAGTTCGCTTATTTTTTACATCCAATTCATGTTGTTTCATTCTTTCTTTTACTTTTTGTGATGTAGTTCCAATAAAGCACTTATTACAGTCACTGCATTGCAAACGATAAACAACGTTTACAAACTCAGCAACTGGCTGCTTGTCCTTCAACTTCGAAAAAAGTCGTCCGACATTGTTAGAGTTTTTGAAAGCGATGCTTACGGTGTCACAAGTTTGGGTGATGGTTTTTGCTATTACCTGTGATACATTTGGGACGAACTGCAAAGAGTACCGGCTAATGATATTGTTATTAGAATTAGGTGTTGCTGTAAGCGAAGTTGAGTTGTTTTTTAGATTATAGTGTTGATAAGGCGATGGACAAGTCTCTTAGGGTAATCATTTTTGGTTAACATCTCGACTAAAAGGTCCTTATTGTCTTGGGCAAAGTTCTTATGACTTAAACGATTAACACGATCGATGAGACCATATGCTGTACTGATTTTCTGATTCATTGGATGTATTGACTTAAAATTCAATAAGCGTCCCGATGAGACAGGTTTTCTATACCATTTTGTATAAAATTTTTTGTTTTCTTCACCACGAAAAACTGTCATATCTAAGAACGGAATACTCTTCATTTTTTCTTGTTCAGAAGTAAATTGAATTCTATCATCAATTGAGTTAAATGAAAATAAAATTTCGTATTCCGAAAGGTTCCTAGTTGGACCATTTAGGTCAGCTGAGATTGGACGTAGGGGCATGTTTTGTTTGTGATGTTTTGGTAAAAAATACATAAGCGGTGGTGTTGCGTGATGCGATGATAATTTATATTTATTGGCAATGTCAATTTTTCCCTCATCAAATAATCTTTTAACGAACGTGTTATTGACTTTTTTTATTCGGACCGTAGGATCTGGGATTTTTTGATTGGCAGTGTTACACTATTTAGTCCAATTTGTCAGCCTGTTTAAGGCATTTTGCAGGAGTTCCGAGAGAACTTGGCCGTCATTAGACTGTGATTAAACAACGAATAAAGAAGAAAGTTGAATGTGTCATAAATAGGGATCGGATTTCCATGCAAATGCATGTTTTTTTATGAACATCTTAGAAGCAAAACCATAAGTTATGTATACGAATCATGAAATTTCCTTTAAAATGGCATTTAAACGTTAGTGCATATTTTTGCATATTTTAACTATAAATGCATATTTTGCATATTTCGCATATTTTCTTGCATATTTTTCTATAAACGCATATTTTGCATATTTTTTTCATATTTTTAGAGCATATATTCCCCTTAGCTCAAAGCTATCATCTTTTTCATTGATTCATTTCACAATCTTGAATGACCCCAACCCCCATATTATGTACCATCCCCGCTACATATATAAACAACGTAGAATGTACTGTATGAAGTTGACTAGATTCTATCGGCTCATAATAATTAAAAAACAAAAACTAAATTAAAGCAATTGGCTATACATAGACTGCCAAATAAACATTTAAAGAGCTGAATAAAAATTTTTCAAAAACTCGAGATCCCGTATTTTATTTCTTCTTCATCTAGTTGCTTACTAAAAAAGCTTAATTCATTAATGCTGTTGAGATAGATTGCTTTCGGTTTTAGGAGTAGAAAATGACAAAAATATTGATTTTTCTATCTAATATCGCTAGCTTTGTGAAAAAAATAGTTGTCCATCTACTCGACGCTTGCAATTTCAAGGGCTAGTGTTTTGTCTGTTAGAACTTGAACCAATGTGAAGTTGGTTACTGGGACGGGCATTCCATTTTCACTTTTTTTCTTTTTCTTTTTTGTACATGAATGACTTGAGTTAAAATTACAAAAAAAAAAAAATTTAGTTGAGATTTTCTAATTTTACAGATCTCTTTTGTTTGTCTTCGCATTTTCAAATTTAACGTAGATTGCTAGATTGAATGTTGAAAAAAAAAATTATGAAAACACGGACACATCTTTGCAATCCGTAAATTTCAGCTTGTAGGTGTAGGCAAATCTATTTTGACAGCTTTGTTTCCCATCTCCTTACTTTATTTAATCTGTAAATAAAATGTTCGCTCCTGCCACTACACACATACATACATACTGTTAACAGTAATTCTAAGCAGTCGATTGTTTTTAAATTTAAATTCAGTGGTCTATGGTTGTTTACGTTAACTGTTATGTGTTTTTTTTTTTTAATTAATTGTTAATTAAAAATAAAAAATGAATTTATTTTACTAACTAAAAGAAATGTGTTTTTAAATTGAACCGAAACAATTTTTTTTAAGTGCATATTTTGAATGCATATTTTGTATTTTTGGGTGCATATTTTAAGCGCATATTTTGAGATTTTAAGTGCATGAAAATCCGAACCCTAGTCATAAATAATGTCCAGCCACGTAAATCTTTTTTTTTTGTTTGATTGTGTTTTTTCTTAATTTCTCCAAATCGACAAAAAATGTTGATATTCGGGTTTTTGTGTTCGAATAAATAACAACATTGAATTTTAAAAACTAAATTGGTACCAACTTAATTACATACAATTTTGTTTTAATTTTTTTTTTCATTTATTGGTTGGATTTTAGGCGGTGTGTGAATTGCAATGTGTTTAATACAAATTGACATTTGGTTAAAAGTTGACCTAGTGTCAATAAAATTGGTGAATAAAATTTATCCTGTTGTGGAGCCATTGAATAAGAAGTACAGGAAGCGGTGTTATCTAAATATACAGTGCACTGATCAGTTAGAACAAGATGGGAAAGCTTGCTGTCAAAATGACATTTGCCTACAAGCTAAGGGAGCAGGTTAGCTGTAAGAGTATGGGTTTTATTGTAATAATGATACAATTGTATTTAAAATTGCAATTAATTGCCTACATAATAAAAAGCAAGTTTGCTGCATGAGTGTGTATGAAAAAGATAAAAAAATTAGTTTTGAGGTATGTATTTGGAGGGTAAAACGTAACGTAGGTAGGTTTCCAATCTTGTTATAACTGATCAGTGATACAGTGTACGTGAGTGAAGCATTGTTGAAGCGGTTGTTTTGAATAGTTCTTCCATCGTTATTCGAAACGTTTTTATTTGTTGGTTGTATTACAATAGGCGTAATAAACGTGATGAATAACGGATGAAAAATCAAGAAAATGTATTGATTAATAAAAATTAAACATTAAAAACCATGCATGTGCACCCTTAGTGTTAAAACAACATGCGTCTTAAAAAAAGAATTGAGATTGAAAAAAAAAGTTGAAGCAAAATCGATGAAATCTTGATTCAATCAAATTTCGCTTGGCGCCCCTGAGATTAACCATTCAACTGCAGACCAGCAATGTTGTAATGCGTTTGTGTTTGTGAAACTAACACTTTTTAGAAAAATGCTTCACTTCTTTTTTATAAGACCCCATCCTGTACTTCTTATTCAATGTGTGGATAATGGGTGCAGGTTAAATGGGTTAACATTTTGACGTGTCTTTTTTTTAACCAATTAATTAAATTTATCATATTTTAAAATCGAAAAACGAAATAATTGTTCTTTCTCTTGAGAATAATAACAAATATCAGCTGTGAAAACATGTTTTGCAGTTACACGGAAAAAACAATCATGGAAAAAGGGAAATTCTTGTTTGAAGATTATTATTTTACTGTTTCTTCAAAATATCATATTACCACTGCAAAACCTAGAAAATTAATACAACAGAGTTTGTTCGTTATCTTGTGGGCATTTTCATGAAATTTATTGCTTAAAGTTTGGTTTTGTACACAAAATTATTTAGCCTAGAAGAAGAAAAACATTTTTTGTTCAGGTAAATTTCTTAAATCATGAGGGAAGTTTCTTAGTACTACGCAGAAATGTTGGTTTAAAAAAATCCCTTTCAACGCAATTCACACAGCAAATGGCTAAATTTGTTCCCTTTTTTAGCCAAACGTCAAGTTTTAATACACTTTTTAACGCAATTCACGCATGGCCTTAATGTTAAAAGTAATAGCCGCTTCTTGCTAAATGGTGGCGAAACAGATCCCCCTCCAATCCTATTTTTTGTTGTATCAACCTACATGCCCTAGCTTTGGGCACAACGATCAATGTTATGTACATATGTATGTTTTTCTTAGTGACAAGAAAATTATGTTCTCTTATATTTTTTTTAAGATGAAATGCTTACATTCTTGTTCCTTTACAAGAATTTGAATTATGTTCCCATAATTTGCGATTAAAATGATCTTAAAAATTAATAATAAACGAAAAATTCGTAATTAAAAAGAAGCGTTAAAATACCATTAAACTACTTAATGTATGGTAAAATATAGCCATATATAATCATATACAAATTTATGTCATAGTGTTCAAAATACATTTAAAAAAAAACATTATTTTATTCTAACAATAGCGGATTATTATCAAATGTGCTTACCTCTTTATTGAAATAAGCTTTAAGCTTTGTTATTTAATAATGTGTTATTTGTGTTTATAGAAAATATGAATTTTTAAAAAAATGTAATAAAATAGTAAAATAATATTAATATATTTCTTGTTATAATGTTGTCATGACTAAAAATTAGATTTATTTGAATAAAAAATATTACAAATAGTAAATAAATAATTCGTTCATAGAAAATTTATTTTCTGCGTAAATGTGTTTAACTTAACCTGTTGTACTGAAATAATATTTAATTTATAGTGCATCGCCATATTTTGACTTGCATAATACAGGTGACGACTTAAGCATCATATTCAAATCTGAAATTACGAAGATAAGGCCTAGCCTTAACATCATCAAGAATCGACGGCAGCAGCCCCTCCTCGAACGCCAGGCAAAACTATTCTGATTATTTTAAAGACACGAGTGAATTACTTCTAGCGTCAATAACAGGCGAGATCATAATACAAAATTCAGCCTTGTGATATTGCTAGAGTAGGATATACAGGGATAAAGTGTTTTTATAAAAAAAAATTCAGCAAACGCTATTTTGCCATATATGTATGTAAATCTTAATCCGATTACAAACATTGTCCAAACATTTGGCAAGAAAATTCTTTGTTTTTTCTTAATTATAAATTAAATAATATATAAATTGTAAATTAAAATTCACGTTAAGTTAAATTGAAAGGTGTAGCTTCAAAGAATTGATCTCATGTTATTATTTGACATGAAAATTAATTGTATAATCATTATAATGAATATGAGCAAAATTGTAAAAAAAGCTTTCTCTTATACTGCCTCAAGGCTGAGCAAAAAGCAAACAGTTTAAATCATTTCATTCGTCGTTGAACCATCGATTCATTAACATCGAACCTTGAATAAAGATTGTACATATATAATTGAATTTACTTGAGTTTTTCATTTTTGGTAGTTTTCCTTGGTATTTTGTTATTAAAAAATAGTCTTCGCTTCTATTCGCATCAAGGAAATTTTGGGAAAAATACTTCTCAAAACATTTTGGCGACCTTGACAGGCACAGGACTCTTTGATCCTGCCTTATTAAATACATTTATTTGGCTTTGTCACTCTGTTACAAAGGAGTTCAATTGCATTAAGGAAATACTTTTGCGAATGAAAAAAGAGCTCATAAATTCTTATTTCTGATAATTACTTCGAAGTCATCGCTTCGAATTGGTTTGAAGTTGCTGCTGCTGCTACTGTTGTTGCGAGTTTTGCTGTTGTGAGCCTTTACGGAGAAGGAACTAGAGCCAGTGATCAGAGGTCAAATGCTGGATAACGGAATTTCAACCAGAATAAACTACTATTTAAAAACTAACAGTAGTGTAGTTCGTTGAACACGTGGTTTCCAATTTAACCTAACATCTCAATATGGCTCAGAATTCCGAATCAACAGAAATAGATGCATCGAAGCTTTCGGACAATAATATAAGGGGACTAAGCGAATTAAAGACCTTACGATCTACAGCCAAAGCTAGCATGACTCGCATTCGTTTATATGTAAATGAAAAATCTTCATCGCTCTCGGTTTCAGAACTCGAATGTAGGCTAGGAATTCTCGAAGCATATTTCAAGCAATTATTAGCAACCCAAACTAGTATCGAAAGGCTTACTCCTCCAGAAGACTATTCCAGCGCCAGGAGTGACCTGGAGAACTCATATGTTGAAGCCAGAATCTTGATCTTAGGCTTAACTGAAATTCATAAGCCGAAATCTGTTGATCAGAGTACGCTAAATTCATCATTTTCCGCGCCTTACCCTGGCTCTAGTTGCAATTTACAAAAAATCAAACTTCCAAGCTTCGGGGGAAAGTATTCCGAGTACCCAAATTTTCTCGGCATATTTAACAAATTAGTTCACTTTAACATGAGCCTTGATCGAATAGAAAAGTTTAATTATTTTATAGGGCTGTCTATAAGATGCTGCTTTGTCAACCATTTGTGATTTGGAAGTCACTGAACTTAATTACGTCAAAGCATTTGCTAAATTGAGAGAAAGATTTGACAACAAGAATCTCATGTTCCAAGAGCATATCACAAATATTTATGAAATGTCAAAGTTGTCAAAACCATGCCCGATTCAAATAAGAGCTCTTATAGATAGTATATGTGCGCATCTGAGTGCGAGCGAAAATATTGGAAACGCCATTTTGATTCGGTTTGCAATCAACAGACTGGATTACGATTCTCGACTTCAGTGGGATGAGTCTATAGACTTTGATAAATTGTCGTCATGGGCAGATTTTTTTTTTTTAGTATCATTGTTCGGCGTTGTCAGGCCTTAGAAGCAAGGAAGTCCAGTGAAGTATATGCCCCCGAGCGTCCTTCGTCCCAGCAAGAAAAAGGAAATCACTTTCGATCAAAGCCAAAAAGGAACGCAAAGAGTGCATTCGCAATTTCCTCATCGGGAACACTCTGTGCATTTTGTAAAAATGAAAATTCTATCGATTCCTGTTCATCCTTTCTCAAGCTATCGGCTCGAGAATGCTTCAACCAAGCAAAGCTTCTAGGACTATGCATCAAATGCTTAACGAAAGGTCACTCTGTAAGGCAATGTGTGCAACGTAATTGTGACGTATGTGACCAACCACACCATTCCAAATTACATCGATTTGTCATTTCTCCAGCTTGTCTTCAACAAAGTTCTTTGGAAGTACCCTCATCAAGTGGAATAACATCGCCCCCAGTATCTCTCATGGGGACGTCAAAATTTGGCAACCCTGTCGATGGCCTGCCCGTGCTTTCAACAAGCTCCCGCAACTTGTTTAAATTCGCTAGTAAATCCTTGTTCTAAAAAACAAGTTTGATTAAAATATCATTTATCAATTTGTTTCACTTCATTTCAATTAAAGTGTTTGACATTTTATATCTTTTTTACTTGCGACATACAGAATATATCTTTGTATATGAACTAGACTAGTACCTTTGTATATGGAATTTCCATATACAAAGCTAGTACTACCAAGAATTGAATTTTTGAATTTTGCTGCTCTGCTTGGTTTGACAGCTCAAAAACAAGAACAAGACAAAATTTCCCCAGTGGAGAACAAAATGACAGGAACGAACACAATAAGTAGGAGTGTGTAGGCTATATTATATTGAAATAATGCGAGTAAGAGAGTTAGGTTGCTTTTTAAAAAAAAACAACAAAATATTGCGCCGAATTGGTATGGTTGGTTAGAGGGGAGGAAAAATAAAAATAATATGCGAAGTAAGGATACGATCGAAAGAACTTTAAGAAGTTTTTAGGTAAAACTTTAACGTTTTGCTACTAAGTATCAAAACTATTACCAATGTACTTTGGTATAACACATTTCTTTGTGATCATGTATGAAAGGAAATAGGGTTTACAAAGCAAATGAAAAAATTACATGCTTTTGAAACTAAATGATTTTTGTTCTTTGACCGCTTTTTTAAAAAAAACATGAATATTATAATAATTCACAATTTTTTATATAAAAAAGCCTAATTTTGGTTACATTGTATTTTTGAAATGTCTTTTTTTAACAGAGAAGAATGCACAGACATTTTATTCTTTTATGGGTTGTGCAATGGAATTGCAAGAATCCGGTTACTTAGTTACGTAACTTGATAATATAATCAATAATTTTTTTAAATTTCCCTTAAACTACTTACTTACTTTAGTTAATTCACTTTTTAAACATTCATACCCCAAATCTAACTCTCAGTGAGAAAAGGTAAGGTAATTAATGTTTTGACAGAAAATCAGGTAGACATATAAGTATAGTTTAAACCCTCTTCATGATTGCACAGTGTTAAACATGTCCTAAAAACCATATAAATATGCCTGTTTTTGGTGCTTTTATGAGATTTTGTTTTTAATTATTGTTTTTTTTTTTCAACAGGAAAAATAAGAAAAGTAGTTCGCATTGTGAACAAAAAAATTACCTGAAATTGAAAATTTTGCTCAAACAAGAACAAATTTTATATTATTTAAAATTGAAACCCTGGAAACCCTAAAAACATCTCAGTTCAATTCAAAAGTATTTTCAAAGTGTAGTTTTCTAATAAAAACTCCGAAACGAGGTACCTTCGTTAGTACTGACAGAGAAATCGATTTCAAAATGGGTGAGGGTCAGCGTTACCACTCTTGAAGATCTACTTCCATTTTTGTAAATCATTGAAAATAACTTACTTCTTCACATCATCCCTTATATCTTAAAATTTACGTAACTCAAAAAAACTTAACTTCGATTGAACTCAATATTTCCAAAATCTACTTCGGCTTACATTCTTCATTACACAATTGTTTCTATAATTATACACTAACAATAAGCCGACAAATTTACAAAACACTAGACCATAGAGGAGGTATATAATATTATAATATAATACATCCTCTCTGCATCAGATGTCAACCCATAAAAATACACAAAGTTTAAATAACGTGCTTGTATCTATAAACATTTTTAATATATTAATTGATTTCAGTATTAAATACACTCTTCAGATCTACCTTCCTTTTTCTCAATCAACTTGGGTTCCTTTTTTCAAGTTTGAATTACGTGAATGTATAAAAGTGTTTAGTATATAAATTGTATTGTCTTCCTCTGTGAACTCTTATAAAATACACAGAACTCAGTTTGTATCAAATTTTGCCAAAAGCCATCCATCTGCGTTTTCTTAATTCTTACACATACAAAATACATACTCTCAAAGATCTGTGTATAAAAGCACTCTACATTATATTCAAGGCCAAACAAATATCTCCGCAGAAAAGTCTCATAACAAAATTATTATTATGTCCTTGCCGTTCTAATGCAAGAATATTTTCTATAAGGCGTTCTCGTTCTTACCTTACGCCATTTTTCATGAATTCCCCATTGAAAATAATCTCCAAATTCTCAAAAGCAGTAGTTCTCAACTTTTAGGTAGATGACTCTAGAATCGATGCCAGGACCATGGTACTAGATTTCCATTCTTGGTAGTACTAGTCTAGTTCATATACAAAGCCATAATCTACATCAACATTGCATTGAACCTTTGTGAAAATATCATCATCATCATCATCATCATCATAGAGAATATATAATACCTAGAGTCGCGACCTTTTCCTCCCTTGCCGAAAACACCCTCAAAATTTTTCTGAGGTGAACTCTCACAATCCTCTCTTTTTTTCGTGTCCGTGAATCTGTGTAAGAGGTGAACTCTCACAATCCTCTCTTTTTTCGTGTCCGTGCTTCTTCTCGGGCGCCGAACTTGTCGAGTTGAAGAAGCTGAGTAAGGTCAAAGATTCTCGAGAATTTTCTCCAGATGAGTCCTGAAACTAAAGGGCGACCCATGTCCCTACCCATCCCCAATCCTTTCCACTCCAACAAAGGTATGGCGCAAAAGCTAGCTTATGTCACCACTCCGCTCCCACCTCCCACGTTGGTACGGCGAAAAAGCTGTTCGACGCTCCTTATCCATACACTTCAGCACGATCTCAAGATTGTCTATCGTTTCCTTCCATCTCTCTGTAGCACGGCTAACGCTATCTACGGTTCCTAATCCTACTCCTTCCTGTCAGACTGATGTTTAACATTGTATGACTCCTTACCAGTGTTACCGCGGGGACACTATAGTGCCAAAAGGGACTCATTTTTTTTAACTTGACTCAGGGACTCACAAATTTTAGATTTGGCTCATTTTTTACGAATCCAAGTTACCTCTAATTAAAAATCACTCATCTTTACTCTGGAGTCAATGTTAATTAATATTTTCTAAAACTCCATTTTGTAAAGAAAATTGAGAAGAATGCATAGTGTAAACGTAGCTTGAACTCTGTTTCAGCATTCAAACATTTTCTTTGGTTCACTCCCAAGTAGCAATTTATCTTGTATAAGGTCAAAATTTCTGAAAGCCGGAAGCATTAGCTTTCATAGTATTATTTTAAGACCTTCTTTTGCAAATTATAACAAACGAAATTTCAAACCTGTCACTTCGCGTATCAAGTTGTTGTTAAGGCCTTATTCGCAATTCTTGTGAGAAGCTATTGCTTCTTTAAATTAATTGTTATAAGATCTTGTAGAGATTTCATAGTATTACTTCCTTAAATAAATTGATATAAGGCCTTGTCATCATTGATTTAAAGAATCATAAGTTTCATAAGCAAGATACAAATCAAGAAATAGCTTCGCTAAGGCCTTATAGAAGTTAATTTGTTAGTTGGGCTCATAAGGGCGCTTTGTTTGAATGAAAGCAAACAAAAATCCAAACCATATGATTGTGAATTGCAACTTCATATTTTTTTATTAGGCCAGTTCCACCTAACAACATCTCATTGAGATCTCAATGTCACTTTGACTGAGGCAAAATCATTTGGTGGAGCAAAATTCTCAGTTCTCATTGAGATAAAATGATTACCTTACAAATTGTTGTTGTGCATATGTCAGTCACGTCAAAATAGCTGAGTGAGAAATCGAATCCAAAAAATGTTCATCTTAGAAATCTCAGAAAAAAATCTCAATTCTCAGCTGAGATTTTTTGTTCCACCTAAAAAATCTCTGAGATCTCAGAGATTTTGTTAGGTGGAACTGGCCTATTGTCTCTGTCTCTTTGTCATCGTTTTTTTTATGAATTTAATAGTTTTGTTTATGTTTATTTATTATTAGTGTCACCTTATGTTAATAATTATATGTATTATTAAAATGAACTCTAAAAGAAAACAGAAGGGACTCATTTTTTTTTCAAAAGGACTCATTTTTTCAATCTCTGGGACTCATTAAAATATGAGCCCGCGGTAACACTGCTCCTTACCCCCACCTATTCCTTCCCAAATCACAACTTCCCAACTTGGGCTGGATCTAAGGTGTTACACGACCCGTGCCGATGATCAGCCTGGCTGAGGGCCCAATTTCAAAAATAGCTCAGTCTCTAACGGAGTATCCGGATACCTGGCGACCTCCGGATTAACCAGCCTTATCTGTACATGCGAATCTCTGTGCAGACGGACCTCCCTTTCTTCGCAACTCGTGGGATTTTTAGATGAAGAAAAACAAAACAAAACAAAAATGAGACCGGTACTCCTTCAAAACCGGGCGGCAGCACGGCTTCAAAGCTGTTTGCCGTTCCTCCTGCGGCAGGCACAAAAGAGGTGGTTCTGGTTACTCATGATCCCTCTTCTGTTGCAAGTTGCAGCGAGAGTAGGCAGGTAGTAATACCTAATTCGAGCAGTGGCGAGGTTGTGAATAACGGCCCCACTGCTTCAGGGAGTAAACCTCCCAATAAGCTAGTAGACAAAAAGGTGAGACCGTCTAAGGCCATCTATAACAAAAGGCGTCAGGCTGCGAGAATCCTGAAAACATCTGGTGCATCACTGGATGCTGGAGGGACCTCGAAGCTTGAGGCCCTACTTAGATGGGCCCAAAACGTCCTGTCTACACCCAGGACGTATGACTCAACGTCAAAGCGTGAACGGTCTCTGGAGGGGGCCACTTCGACACCAAAACGGCCTTGTGTGCAAAACACCAGCACCCCCCTCGATTCTACTCCCACTGTCAGGACGCCATATAGCGACGTGGCAAAAGGTAAGATGGTTGTTGCCGTTATCGATAGGAGCGATATAGATGGCACGATTTCATCTGATCGGTGGCAGGTGGTGAAGCTGAAACTCTCAGCTGGCTTTTTAAGCCTAATGAGAGAATTTCCAGGTTCACCTCCCTCCATAAGCGATGGAGGTTGGCATCAAGGGCATGTCAAAATCATCGTTTGTGACGATCAGAGGTCTTGTGATCTGTATAAGCTTGCTGTTAGCAGGTTAGGCGAAATCTGGCCAGGTGCGAAGCTCGAAGTTGTTGCTAAGGAGGACATCCCTAGCAGACCTAGAACCCGCATATGGATTCCAGCTGAACCTTCCTGCGTGGAGGACATCCTCCAGATAATGCAGATCAGCAATCCATCCTTGCCCACGCAAAATTTGAAGATCGCTAAGTTGGAAGAAGTTAAGGGTTCTTATAGGAGCGCCATTGTGGTGATCAATAAGGAATCCTTGGCTCCGCTAGCGCACACAAAAGGCTTTATAAGGTACGGCTTTGAGACCGTCACCTTAAAAGTCTATAAAAAAGATGAGGTACCTGCCAACTGCGAGCCTCCACCCCAACTCGAAGGTGAGCCAGTGGCCGAGAAGGCTGGTACATCGTCATCCCTACCATCGGTAGCTGAAGTTGTACCTTTGTCTTCTCCGGCGGTGGTTCAACCTTCTACTGAAGTCGACAACAGTCAAACCCTAATGGAGACTGAGGACTGCGGAGAAGCTCTTCTGAATGAAGATGAACTTTTGGCCTCATCCTCGGATTCGGAAGACACCAACAAAACTGTGGTGGAGGTTGATCTGCCTAATTTATTTATTTATTTATTTATTCTAACAAGTACAAACTTTCTTAGAATTTCTTAAAACTAAACTTAAATTATTTATAAATATAATTAAAAAATATTATTCAATAGTAAAGCTTTACATTCGTTTCTACTATAATGGAAATCTAAAAAATCTTCAAATTGATTGTAATAAGAAGCAGCATTGCATATTGGATTATTCAGACCATAATTAGTACTATGTCTAGGAATATAGAAGAAGTCGTTTGTACGAGGACGTAGTGAACGGGCAGGAGCATATGTATACAATAAGGATAATAATTTAGGGCTGTCAATATGACTACAAATAATATCTCTCGCAAACATAGCTAAGTAGGAGACACGTCTGCTATTGAGTGGTTTTATACCCAGTAATTGACACCTTACATTATAATCGGGCATATCTGATTGCAAAAAAGTTTTACGCAATGCAATTTTAGTATACCTTTTCTGAATCCGTTCAATTCGCAATGATCCTTTGTTATAAAAAGGAGACCAGATCACGCAACAATACTCGAGGTTGGATCTTATAAGCGATAATGAAAGACTCTTTATAGTGTGAGGATCACTGAATTCCTTAGAGTTTCTGAAAACGAAACCAAGCATTGCATTAGCTTTTGAAACCAGAAAATCCAGATGCAAGTCGAAAGTAAGACGAGAGTCAAAAATAACACCCGAATCCTTTTGCATCGTTACTCGTGATAAATTGCAATTAGAAATGTTGTATTCAAAAATAATTGGATTATTAGATCTTGTAACTGACATAACAGAACATTTGCGTATATTCAAGTGCAGACAATTGATTTTACACCAGTCAGTAAGCCTTTCAATATCTTCTTGCAGTTTTAAACAATCCGAGTGTGATTTTATTTTCCTATAAAGCTTAAAATCATCAGCAAAAAGTAAACCATTTGAGTCCAAAATGAAATTCGGTAAATCATTGATGAAAAGAAGGAATAATAAAGGACCCAAATGGCTTCCCTGCGGGATGCCCGAATAATTTATTATAACTCGAGATAAAAATGAACCTAATTTCACATATTGCTTACGGTTTTTTAAGTAGCTCATTACCCATTGAAGTAAAACAGAATGAAATCCGAAGCTAGTTAGCTTACGCTCTAAAACATGAAACTGAACACGATCAAATGCTTTTGCAAAATCAGTGTAGATTGCATCAACCTGAAAACGTTGTTCCATGTTACATAAGCAAAAATTTGTAAATATAGCTAAATTTGTTGTAGTGGATCTACCACTTACAAAGCCATGTTGATCTTCAGATAAACGAGAATGCAATAACAAGTAAAGCTTCTGTTTGACGATAGCTTCAAAAATTTTCGGAATCAGCTGCAACTTTGCAATAGGCCTATAGTTCTCAATATTATCTCTAGATCCAGATTTATAAATTGGGTTAACAAAAGAATACTTCCAACAATCCAAAAACAATCCCTGGGAGAGTGATAAGTTAAAGATTCTATGAAGAGGGTAGAGTAAATTAAATCTGCAATTTTTAATAAATAAAGGAGGCAAGTTATCGGGTGCAACAGTACATGAATGGTCAAGAGATGAAAGTTGACTTAGAATATCACTCTCTGAGATATAGAGAGATCCTATATCAATGGAAGAATTCTGGAATGTTGCATCCGTAACAGATTCATCTTCATAAATAAAGTTTGATTGAAAAAAGGTAGCAAACATGTTGCATATTTCCTGCAAGTTACTACTTATACCATCATTAAACTTCATAGTCAACGGAAGGCCGATTGATTTTCTTTTATTATTCACAAAAGCCCAAAAAGCTTTCGGGTTTGACTTTATTTTTGTTTCAGTGGATAAAACATACTGCTGATAAAGAAACTTTTTTAAGAATTCATATTCCTTCCTTAAACGACGAAATGTATTATGAAAGCAAGGATCACGTAAGCTCTTTCTATAAACATGTTGCATTTCTTTTTTAAGATTCGATAATCGGTTATTGAACCAAATTGGCTTATTTGAACGTGATAACTTTTTCAGAGGAATGAATTTGGAGAAAACGTCTTCAATTATATTCCCAAACAATGTATACATATCTTCCAGTTTAGGAGAACACGAAAAACTTAATTCCCAATCAATTGAAGAAAGATAATTATTTATGTAATTATAATCAGCTTTACGAAAATCATAAGCAAAATCATAAGTATACAAATCATTTGAAAAACAGTTTAAAAAAGAAACATCAAAAGAGACAATTAAAGCTTTATGATGAATACTATTGTTAGATAACAGGAATTCAGCTTCATTTACAAATGCATTCAATTCTTCAAAAGTAAAAACTAAATCTAAAATTTTTCCAATACTATTTTGAATCGCGTTTACTTGTATCAAGCTCATGGCAAGCATAGAATCAACCAATTCAATTTCAAAATCTCTTACAACATTACATGGAAATAGACATTTATCCTCATTAGAATACAACCAATTAACATTACTTAAATTGAAATCACCTAATACAACCACAAAAGAATTCATATCAAGGTCATTTACAATAAACTTTATATTAGAAATATGAGATATATAAATACTAATGTCAGAACCAGGTGGTATGTATGATACAAAATAATATATTTTAATAACGACAGCGTCAGAAGAACGTGTATACTCAACACAAACACACATTTGTTCAGTTAAACCAGATGACTCAGGGAGGTTTATCGAATAACTCTTAAGAGATGTTTTGATCGCTATTAGGACACCACCTCCTCTAAAATAACCAGTCATTATGGGACATCGATCTTTTCTGTAGACAGCATAAGATGAATCAAAGAGCTCCGTAGAAAGAATAGCCTCACTCAACCAAGTTTCGGTCAAAGCTATTACCGAATAAGAGCTATCTAACATTGCATTATAAAACTCGGTCGTCTTAGTTCTTAGGCCTCCAGCGTTCTGGTAGTAAATAGCATTATTTGTAATTTTATTGGGATGCTTACTTGAATGGGAAACGATCATATCATCAACATAACGATCAGACGGAATAATCTTATCATCAATGACAACACAAGGCATGTTGACAACATCAGCAACAACAGCATCAGCAGCAACAACAACATCAGCAGCAACAACAGCATCAGCAGCAACAACAACAATATTAGGCATAGCATCAACATCAGCCAGACCAGTCGAATCATGGATGGTATTAGCGTTAAAAGAATCTGCTGTAGCTATTAGATCAATGTTTGGGGCGGCGGCAATGGTGGCATTGGTGGAATTGAGTTTTTTGAGACATATTCTTCGTTTTTTGGAAGCGATTTAAATGGACGAATTTTGACTCCGCTGGGCCAAAACTCTGATTTGTAGATAGTGTTGGTAAATTCCCATGGTATTCCAATCTTAAAATTTACGAATTTAAATTTAGCTTCCATTATTTCTTGATTTTCACGTTTAACAAGCTTGTAACAATGTAAAAACGATGAATTAATGTCAGTTTTCGAAGAAATGTACGAATTTATATCTGCTGGCGAGGTTTTAGGTTTAAAACTTGATAAATGAAACCAACGCAATTTCTTTAAAACATTTTTGCTTAAATCTCCAGCATCAGTGTTATTGCCTGTTACGGTAACACTTTCCGTTGAGTGAGAAGTATCGATGTATAAATTGTCACTCAGCGCCATTGCTTTAACATCAGCTCCAGATGAAGTTTGTACATTCAAATCATCATCAGTGGGGCGAGAAACGAGATTGTTCTCAGCATTAGCATCAACATTTGTCTCAGTCATAACATCAATACCATCAGTAACATTGGACACAATAACTTTATCAGACTCAGCATCAACTTTAGACTCAAACTCAGTAGCAACATTTTTCGCAGCATCAACAAAATCAATAACAATTTCGGACTCAGCAACAGCCTTAGACTCAAACTCGGTAGCAACATTGTTCTCAGCGTCGACAAAATCAATATCAACAATAACTTGGTCTTCAATTGCAGTCTCTCCAGCATCAATTACATTTACATCAACAGAAGCTTTATCACTTTGCACAGAAGAGTGAGGATTGATTTTTGTTTTTGCACAAAGTTTTGATGAAGTAACCGGTTTTTTGGTTTGTGAGAGATTTCTTACACCATCTCTAATCGAGGGGAGTGTTTTTTGTTTTATTTAAGTTTAGTGATGATGATGATAATCGAGGAGAAGAAAAAGAATTCTTTTCCTTCGTTAGTTGAAAACTTTTATTATTGTTTTTATTGGTACTGTTTTCAGCGATTATCTTTTTTGTCTTAGAGCGGGTGACACGGGCGGCTTTCGATTCACCTGCCTTGTCAGAGATTAGCTTTTCAAACTCAACTTTATGATCGGCAAAGAAACAGTAAAAATCTTTGATTTTCGATATGCAATTTAACAAGGGAAACACTTTGCAACTATCGCACCTCCAAATAAAACCATCATTTGACTTGAGTATAGAAAGATGCGATTCGATCACTTTAGCACAATTAAAGTGAAAAAATGTGTGACACAAACCGCAGTCAATCAAATCACCATCGGACACTGACAGATTACATTTGGAGCAAACACGACGTCCATTATGAATGTTTCTCTTCGAAAGCTAGTCGACGACTGACAGAATGATGCAGTTAGTGCAGATTAATCTCCAACACTCCATTAAGGCTTCGGCCTCTCTCCTACTTCGACTGGCCAGAAGTGGAGAAGACATCGTCCTGATCCAGGAAATATGGATTGTCAAATCCATAATTCGTGGACTCAGGACTCCCGAGTACTACATACTGTATGCGAGTGAAAAAGGTGAACCTAGATCTTGCATATTAGTCAAACGTAGCATAAATGTAACTTTACTCCATAATTTCAGTGATAGAGATACCACCGTAGCTAGACTGGAAACAGGCAACGGACCTTTCTGGCTAGTGTCGGCATATCTCGGCCATGACCACCTTGGCCCTCTCCCTGGTCAGACAGTGGAGAATATCATCATTGAAGCAAGACGGCAGAGAATCAGCCTAATTATTGGAAGCGATGTTAACGCTCATCACACTGTGTGGGGGAGCACTGACATAAACGAAAGAGGTGAGTCACTTTTTGATTACATCCTTGGTACTAACCTCGTAGTAAGTAATGTTGGTAGCGAACCTACTTTTGTCACTAAAACCAGACAAGAAGTTCTGGATATAACTTTGGTCTCCGACTCAATTCATCACATGATTCTGGACTGGAAGGTATCCAGAGAACATTCATTCTCTGACCACAGATACATCCAATTCAGAATCAATGTTGATGAGAAATCTAGTCCGATTAAATTTCGTAATTACCGAAAAACCAATTGGGCCAATTATAAAACTATACTTCAAAGTTTAATTAAACCAGGACTCCTAAATCCCTCTATTAATGCTAGTGAACTTGACAATAAAGTCAAGGACTTAACCTTAGCTATGAACAGATCGTTAGAGATTGCCTGTCCACCTGCATGTGTAAGAGGAAAAAAGAAACCACATTGGTGGACCTCGGGTCTCGATTCGCTCAGGAAAGAGTGTAGAAAACTCTTTAACAGAGCTAAATATACAAGACAGGTTTCTGACTGGGATTCATACAAAAGTTCCCTAAATAAATACAAAATGGAGCTAAGACTATCTAAACGATCGTCCTGGCGATCTTTTTGTGACAGAATAGAAGAAACCTCTGAGGCCTCTAGACTACGAAAAATTCTTTCAACAAATCCAGTAATGCAAAGCTGTCTGAAAAGGGCAGATGGCTCCTGGACAGCTTCAAGTGAAGAGTCTCTTAACTTGCTACTAGACACTCACTTTCCTATTAGCTCTCATAATGTAACCTGTAACAATCAGTTGCACTCAATTACTACTACATCATTTCCTCAAGGTCTAATCACAAGGGATAAACTGCGATGGGCTATTAACACCTTCGAACCGCACCAATCGGCAGGACCAGACGGCATTATTCCAGCTGAACTCCAAGAAGCCTCAGATATCATAACACCAATCTTTGAGGTATTGTTCAATAGCTGCCTGCATCTGGTCCATATTCCCTCAGTATGGAGAGAAGTGAAAGTTGTTTTTATTTGGGTATTTTAAAATGCTCGCAAGTTAACCCTAAAGATCTCAGACCCATAAGTCTATCATCGTTCCTTCTTAAAACATAAGAAAGATTGATAGATATACACCTGAGGGCAAACATTGATACAAGACTCATGTCTAAGTCTCAACATGCCTACTGTAAGGGAAAATCGGTTGAAACGGCGCTACACACTTTAGTACGCACTATCGAATACTCCCTCCATCATAAAGAGTATACCATGGTTGCATTCCTTGACATTGAAGGCGCTTTTAACAACGTGGACACATCTGCACTGTCAACTCTAAATGTGGAGAGTTCGCTTGGTGAGTTAATTCATTTAATGCTGAATAGCAGAATAATTAACTCAGAACTTGGCGGCTTTTCCACAAGAAGATCTGTCAGCAGAGGCACGCCGCAAGGCGGTGTTCTCTCCCCTCTACTCTGGAACCTGGTAATTAACGAAATTCTTACCCTTCTGGATAAAGAAGGCTTCAGAGTGATAGCATATGCGGATGACGTTGCTATAGCTGTTTCAGGGAAGCATCTAAATACCTTAAAAGAACTCTTACAAAACGCGATAAATAAGCTATCACTTTGGGCGAATCGGTGTGGCTTAGGAGTAAACCCACACAAAACCGATTTGGTCCTATTCACTAGGAAATATAAAATTCCGCACATCGACCCTCCTTCTATAAACGGTGTCCAATTAAAGTTTTCAGAGGAAACTAAATATCTGGGTCTTATCTTAGACAGAAAACTGAATTGGAAGAGCAACATACACGAAAGAATAAGAAAATCAACGGTAGCTCTTTTCACCTGCAAGAAAGCCATTGGTAACAAATGGGGTCTGCAACCCAAAATCACTCACTGGCTATACACATCGGTAATTAGACCGATTCTTCTTTATGGTGTGTCAGTATGGTGGACTGCTTTAGACGTAAAAACGAACTGCGATAAGCTTAGTAAAGTGCAACGCTCAGCATGCCTAAGTATAAGTGGATCACTTCGTACTACCCCATCTGCGGCACTAGACACCCTACTGTATCTGACACCTCTGGATATAATCAGCAAACAAATAGCTGCTAGTTCTGCTATTCGCCTCAATGTCTCTTCACAGTGGACTAACAATAACATTGGCCACTCTGTTATTCTTAATTATTTAGAATCAATTCCAAAGCACACATACTACACCGTTCCTCAACTACAGTTCGATAGGAAGTTTCAAACTTCTATCCCTTCCCGATCCTTCTGGGAAAATAATACATTCCTGGAAGACGAGGCAATCCACTTCTATACAGATGGATCGAAAACTAGTGATGGGGTTGGTGGAGGTGTGTACTCCGAACGACTAAAACTAAGTCTCTCATTCAGCCTTCCAAATCATTGTAGCGTGTTTCAGGCAGAACGTTTGGCGATTAAGGAGGTCCTGTCCTGGCTCAGAGAAAACGTGGTATCCACATCTGATATCCGGATTTTCTCAGATAGTCAGGCAGCTATAAAGTCCCTGGACTCTGTCTCTACAAACTCGATTACGGTCCAAAACTGTCGATCGTCTCTAATGGAGATGGCACAACAGTTTAACATTCACCTTCACTGGGTGCCGGGCCATAGAGACATTCCTGGAAACTGCAAAGCCGACGAACTCGCCAAACATGGTACAACATTACCCATTAAACCACAAAGCATAGAGAATATATAATACCTAGAGTCACGACTTTGGGTGTTCGCTCTCTTTTTGCCTACAAGCTGCAATTTGGTCGTTTTGTACTAACCCAGTGAGAATGTGTTGGTTTTCCAATGCTTTTTAAATGAGAAACTGCACCCATACACTCGCACTGAGTTAGATACAATGCTCAGGTTGGAGTCGAGGTGGGTTTCATGGGCTCAGATTTCGAAAATAAGATTCCGTTGAGCTCAGCATTTTCAAAAAAAAACTTAAACACACAAAAAATGCATGTAATATGAAAAATAAATACGTTATATTGTTTCTTTGCACTTTTAACACATAATTGCACTATTATTTACCAATATTTGTATCAAAAATCTTAATAAATCTTAAAAAAAAGTCGTGCGTTTAGTCTCGTATTTGCTGTGGTGGAAGTCTGTCACTTTGGGTTTGTGCATCAGGAAAACAATTTTGTCACGGCTGAGTGCTCACTCTTTTGTCACCTCTTACACAGGTTCACGGCCACGAAAACAAAGAGAGGATTGTGAGAGTTCACCTCTTACACAGATTCACGGATACGAAAAAAAGAGAGAATTGTGAGGAAACAGTTCTTCACCTCCTCTGTACCTGTCCTGCTCTGGCTCATAAACGTATGATTCACTTAGGAGAATACTTCTACAATGATCTAAACGATCTCATACATATTAATATAATTAATCTTCTACGTTTCGTAAGGAACTCTTATTGGTTTCAATGAGCTTTCGAAGAAAAGCCTTTCTAGATTCATGTGGTATCACAATGGGCCTTTGATTGGCCTAAGTGTGTCTTTTAACGTCCATGACAGCCACTTTAACCTAACCTAACCTAACCTTCGTGTCGCTTATCGGATGGCAGTTTTATGGTAAGGCTGCCTTTTAAAAATAACGTACTTGATTAGGTGAATCGTTTTCGAGCCACACAAAAGATTTCTGTATCTCGAAAGGAGACTTAAGAAATATCCCCTCCTGAGAGAACAATACGCAGCATTATTATCAGAATACGAGTCGTTGGGACATATGATCGCTCTTAGTCCACAACAAAACAATGAAGTCAGATACTACACTCCACATTAATGCGTTCTTCGTCCAAATTCATCGTCAACAAAATTGAGAGTGGTGTTTGACTGCAGTTGCAAAACATCCACGAACCTTTCGCTGAATTCTGAATGACACGCTGATGGTCGGTCCAACAATACAGGACGATCTCAATAACATTGTCCTTCGGTTTCGATTTCACAGATATGCTTTGATAGTGGACATTTCCAAAATGAATCGCCAAGTGCAAGTGACAGAGGATGATTCGTTTTACCAATGATGAAAAAGTTGAAATGTTTTGAATGCTTTTTAATAAAAAACTAACCTTTTGGGAAATTTGGATTGTAACTTTTGTAAAGCATAGAGGGCAATTAATTGTAGATCGATGTTTCCGCTGAGGATTTGGCAGAAGATATTTGTGGAGAAGAGCTTCTTCCTTTTCAATCATAGATTTTTCCGGATTCCTCTTGGTGTCTGTTGATGATGCAAGTTTGGTTTCCTAACAAAACAAATAAATAAGGGTATTCACGTAACGAGATAATTTTCTACTTTGCGGAAAAATAGAAAATTCCGCAAAAGATTTAAATGAACACCCCAACAGAAAATAGTTGCGCAAACAAGGGAAACAAACAGCTGTTTGTTAAACGTCAAAGTGAATTTGTTCAATTCACGTCATTCGATAATTTATGTTAAAGTGATTCTTTTTTCATACTAATTACATTTTAATTTTCGCTCTTCAAGATGCCAAGAAGTAGTTTTAAAACAAAATTCATTCATTCATTCATTTGATTATTGATTCTGATTGACTTTTTTTTTGTTGATTTAATTTGACGAGAACTTCCCGCTTATGTCAGTTCAGTTGGAGAAAAGATGAAATAAGCGCCAAATTAAACTTCAAAATAAACGTCATAAATTTTATGAGATTCTTTTCTGCAGTTTCTGCTTCAAATTTGTGAGATAAAATTCTACGATTTGCAGAAAATTTTTCTCATACAAATTTTGACAGCTCATTTCTAACGATAGAAAATTCTACGGTTTCTATGGGTTTTCCGCGTTTTCGTGAATACCCCTAATATTTATTTGCAAAATCACAAGAATAAAAAAAAGACGGTAAAGAGGACGGTAATGAAGCCCGGATCTTTGTAGTACTTAGCATTCACTGTGGTCTTAATCCACTTTTAGAAAGCCTGTGGATTGGCATTCGATTGCAATTGCAAGAACGCCAGAGAGCGATCGTCAAGAATTTCAGACAAACGAGTCTAATTGCGATCGGCCTCGGAAAGACTCTTCATCAAATCGATCTTGCTGTCTCTGAACATCTCTTCCAAACTATCACGGACCATCGACTTGTGCAATTGCTGCAGAATCAACGAAAGCCATGGATAATGTTGGCCATTCTCAGTGAAAGCGGCTGAGTGATTGCTTTCGATAATAGACATGCAACCAGAGTAGCAATACGCAGGGTAATAACTTCACGCTCATTCATACGATTGACAACTTGCTTGAACACATCAAACACCACATTTCCTTTGATGAGTGATTGCATACGCAGCGAATGCAAGAACCCAATTAAACGATCAAAGTACTGATCGAGTTTGTCAAAAACATCCATACTAAAATTGATGCAGACATCTTTCATGAAGTTCTCTGGAACCTTCAGCTGGACAAATTCCTCAATAACATTGCTGGTTTCCTTCTCGTCGGTGTAGAAATTTTCCTTGAAGAAGGCCGACGTTAGTTTGAGGACTTAGTCCTTGTTGAAGGCCTTATCCTTCTTTGCCTGCTTGCCAGATCCTCCTCCATTTGGAGTTGAGTTCTTAATCTGATGATCCCTTATTGGCAGCATTGGCGGCCTCACTTCCATCGCCGCCGTTTGATGATTTCTTGTTCGATTGAGAACTGACCAATTGCTGTCCGTTGTTGTATTTGTTGTAGCGATTGTTGTAGTTGTTGTGACGCTTGTTTCGACCGAGAAAACTTATCGAACCACCTCCCATGGACCCTGAAATTACAATTTTCAAGTCAAAACCATATTGATATCTCCGCGAGCTTATCATTGTCAAGTCTTCTTATGCATTTTTGTAGCTTTGGTTCCCAGATCGGTTTTGCTCGCCAGAACCCAAAAAACAAACACAATTTGTAGTGCAGCTGTCATGTGCACGCAACTGAACAGACCTAATATAAAAACTTGTTAGCACTAAGCTGAACTCGGCTGATGCCACACACGCGCTTTTTTGAATTAATTGTTAACGACGCGTGGCTGTGAAAACTTCTCTCCAATAAAATAAAGATTTAAGTTTATTTAACATTATTCAAAACATTGTTTTATTTTGCCCTCTTGGCAAGCAAACACTACATGGTGGCAGCGGTAAAAAAAAACATTATTAAAGAAATAAAATAGAAAATATGCCTGTAGAAGACGACCAATTGCAAATTGAGAACATCTTCGTCGCGAATATCGTTCTTCCAGAACCTTTTAATTTCGCACAGCCAGAATCTTGGGCAAAATGGCGAAAAAGGTTCGAACGATACATGAATGTTTCTGGACAATCAACGAAATCCCAAAAAGGCCAGGTAGATCTCCTATTCTACATGATGGGCGAAAAAAGTGAAGAGGTGTGGTTGCAGCTGGGAACTACACCAGGAACCTTGAAGGATGCGTTGGATAGGTTCGACAAATATTTCAACCCACAGAAAAACATAATTTTCGAGAGGTTCAAGTTCAATTCACGTGTTCAGAGGCAAGGTGAACCTGTAGACAGCTTCATTACGGACCTACATGCTTCTGCCGAAAAATGTGATTACGGCACTCTAAAAGAAGAACTCATTCGTGACTGAATTGTGGTAGGCATGCTCAACACTAAAGTCAGTGAGCAGATGCAGCTTAAATCGGATTTAACCCTCAAAATGGCAATAGATACAGCACGTCAAGCGGAGATCCAGATAAAACAAACCAAAATAATCAAGGAAGAGACGAATGTTTGCAGTATCCAGACATACAAACCGAGTGGCGGTGAACGAGGTCATGGTGGTCAAAGAGGTGGTCCGGGTTCGAATATGAATGGTAAGAGTGATAATTATAATAGTTTCAAGACTAAATGTAATTACTGTGGCAATAGACCACACAATAGAAAAGATTGTCCAGCCAAAGAAAAAAATTGTAATTTTTGTAATGTTCGAGGACGTTTCTCAAATGTTTGTACAAAGAAAAATGAAAACTCTTTTAAGAAAAAGTCAAACAAAAATAAAATAAATTCAGTTCAAGTCGACAATTATTCACAATCAGAATGTAAGACTATCGGTTGTAAGAATCACGAGAACGTTGAGTTATTTTTGGGTAATATAAAAAAATCCGGTGTAGATTCATGGTACGTATATTGTACGATTGCCGAGTTTAAAAAAAAATTAAATTTTAACATATAATTGCACAATAATTTACCAATATTTGTATCAAAAATCTCAATAAATCTTAAAAAGAGCACAAGGGACATACAAGGAACATACAATCGTGCGTGTAGTCTCGTACATAGAGAATATATAATACCTAGAGTCGCGACCTTTTCCTCCCTTGCCGAAAACACCCTCAAAATTTTTCTGAGGTGAACTCTCACAATCCTCCCTTTTTTTCGTATCCGTGAATCTGTGTAAGATGTGAACTCTCACAATCCTCTCTTTTTTCGTGTACGTGAACCTGTGTAAGAGGTGACAAAAGAGTGAGCACTCAGCCGTGACAAAATTTTTTTCCTGATGCACAAACCCAAAGTGACAGACTTCCACCACAGCAAATACGAGACTAAACGCACGACTTTTTTTTAAGATTTATTAAGATTTTTGATACAAATATTGGTAAATTATAGTGTAATTATGTGTTAAAAGTGCAAAGAAACAATATAACGTATTTATTTTTCATATTACATGCATTTTTTTTATGTTTAAGTTTTTTTTGAAAATGCTGAGCTCAACGGAATCTTATTTTCGAAATCTGAGCCCATGAAACCCACCTCGACTCCAACCTGCGCATTGTATCTAACTCAGTGCGAATGTATGGGTGCAGTTTCTCATTTAAAAAGCATTGGAAAACTAACACATTCTCACTGGGTTAGTACAAAACGACCAAATTGCAGCTTGTAGGCAAAAAAAAGAGCGAACACCCGAAGTCGTGACTCTAGGTATTATATATTCTCTATGATGAAGAGTCTGCGGTAAAACAAGAACCTAACAGTTCATTCTTGTACATGGCGAACAATAAAAAGAAGCAACACAGTAGCGGTTCTTCTCAACACCTGCAACGACATCAGACTAGCCCAGTGGCAAATTTCCCAATTTTCACCAAGGAATCACCATGCGATTCACCAAGGAATGGAAGCTTCACTCATGAATTTGAAGGTGAATCATTTGGTGAAATTTACACAGGGCTGTCATTGGAGTTCACCAAGTGAATTTCTTGGTGAATATGCATCAGTGAAATAATTGAATAAAAGTACCTATTCTTTGTTTTCATTTGTTCTCTAACTCCGATGAAATGTTAAGTTTGAAAGTTGAATTTTCCACTACTTTTTTCATGACTGAAAAATATTATGAAAATGCAACTGTGAAATCAAAAACCACCAAATGTAAATATCAAAACGTTAATATTTCTGAAAAGAACACAATATTGTTTCAAATAATAATCTGGGTCTTCTACTGTTTCTTTCAATTGTTTGCCGCCAAACGACTCCTTTTAAGTTGCTCCACAATCCAGATTCCAGAATACCTTTAAAAATGTTAAGATATTTAGTTTAATTTCATTTCTATATATATAGAAAATAAAAACCTTTTTACACTCATGTTTTCTCCTGTGCTGTTTAATTATTATTGATTCACCTTTAAAAATAACTTACACTGATGTGAAGAATTCACATGAACTGTCTTTAACTAAGATTTCGATTGCACTGATTGAACATAGAAAAAAACATTTTTTTAACGATCACAGACAAAAATAGTGGAAAAAACCAAAACCATTGCGTCGTCACTGGTCGAAGTCGCGTCGTCCTCGAGCAATGAAAGTTGAAAGTAGTACATAATGTTTATGTACACGGATTCTTGCAGGTCATTTCCACCCTTAAAAGAAAATAAAAAAACTATCAGCTGTTGGGGGGGCTATTCGGCGAAATCTTTTATTCTTTTATTCTGTTATTCTGCTATGAATTCCCATACAAAAATTTAAGTTGTCAAAAAATCTTTTATGAATAACAGAATTGGTATTCGGCAAGCCAAATCTGTTATTAAATCTGTTAAGAAATCTGTTATGAACTGTCAAAAAATTCGAACATACTGAAAATCTTTTATAAATCGCCTATTTGGTATTCAGCAAGCCAAAATCTTTTAAGAAATCTGTTAAAAATCATAAAAGAATAAAAGACAACTTTTCGGGACTTTTGTGATAAAAGATTTCGATAAATTCAACGTTTTCAGTTAAATATTGCATTTCGGCTTGGTTGATCCATTTTTTTTATCTTCAAATTTAACACATCTCGTTCATAGGTACACGAAATTGTTATATTTCATGTTCAATCCTAAGTAATGGTTTTGGCTAAAAGTGAAGTGTTAGCTGTGTTAGTATGTCCTCCCAATCTTCTGCTAGTGTTTTTTTTTTTTTTTTTTTTTTTTTTTTCTTTCACACACTATCAGAATTGGTCGTATAGGCTTATAGCAAGCACCATATTACGACCAATGGTTTGCCAACACAGGGACTGTGTTATACCACCGGCTCATCACTTAGTGTGGTGTTAGTTGTTAGTAAGCACATAACGAAACTAAAACAAATAACACAACACACATAAATAATTAACATAAAATAGAGACAAAAAAAAACGTTACAAAATCAACATAAAACATTAAGAAAGTGGAACACTGGTTTTCAAAATTAATTTGAGTTGAATTTTACTTAAATTAAAGTCAAAGGCGCAAAATTATAGTCCGCTAATGAACAATTTTAGTGTGATACTAGCTTAAAATGACGTTTCAGACATGACTCAAACGTCATTTTTAGTATCACACTAAAATTGTTCATTAGCGGACTATAATTTTGCGCCAAAAAGTTTTGAGTTCCAGTTTATAAGTTTACCCATACGTGTCAAAGGCTCATGCATTCCATAATTAGTACGGTGAATAGGGATCTTAATCAGATCCTGACTACGGAGATTATAACCTCCCCCTCGAGAGCAAAACAATATTTTACAGAGAAGGTCAGGAGCATCAGTGACTCCAGTTATAATTTGATGGAAAAATACAATATCATTATTATTTCTTCTCTGTTGTAGTGTTTGCATGTTAAGGATTGACAAACGATTTTCGTATGGAAGGGTATTTAGGGGATCAATCCACTGCAACCCTTTTAACAAAAAACGGGTAAAATTCCGTTGCACAGATTCCAGTCTTTCAATATGAACATCATATAAAGGAGACCACACCTGCGATGCATACTCTAGATGGGGACGAACCAAACTGTTGTACAAAGCACAGGTGACATTAGGATCCCGGAATTCCTTTGCCCATCGCTTAATAAAACCTAACATAGAATTAGCTTTATTGACTATGCCGTTAATATGCTCAGAAAAATCTACATTATGTGTAAAAAGAACTCCTAGGTCCTTAACAGTAAAAAAGCGAGCTAAAGTGTGGTTTGAAATGACATAGTCATAAGATGAAGGTGAACGTTTTTTAGTGTTGTCAAAAACCAGTATGAATGGAACAAAACGGAATGCATGTTCTGGTATAAACATTTAAACATTTAAAAATTATTATTAACGAACAATTTACCAACAGATAACGATTCGGGAAATAGCGCAACTCTTACACATGTAATGGAGATATGCAGTGAAATGCGAGACAGCTCAAACTCTGCGCGATGCTTAAGTTCGTCTGCAGGGATCAAATATTTCACAGATGTGGTCCACCTGTTTATTAATCAAAAAGTGAAATGATTTTTTTTTTTTTTCAAAATGCTGCATAAGAGTGTAGGGACCAGAGATTGGCTGAATTACTTAGAACACCTATCTGTTCGGACCAATATGAAACGAGTTGTCGAAGAGCACTAGATCATTGAAAGCGTCGTTGCTAACTTGCACGAGCAAGGGTCGCACACCCAGCAGCGATTCAAGCCGCAAAACGCATTTCAGCAACTTCACCCAATCGAAGCAGCAATATTGATCGAATTGGTCGAACTACACATCATCCCAATTAGAATCGAGTTAAGTGTCGAATATCCATCGACTGTTTTCGGACCGAATCGATATTTTTACATCGGTTGAATTTTCAATTATGTATGTCCATAAGTAAATAGAATTTATTTTTAATTAAGAACAAATAAATACTTAATTTTAATTTTCTATTTTTATCATATGAACATTCATTTAGATTACAAAAAATATTATTGCATTTCGTTTTCAATATAGCTATATCAGAAACAGCTCATTAAGGCGATAGCAATGTGAATGGCATGTGTACGGTATTCCTCAGTTCGAGATAGGAATTCAATTCAAATTGTCCATTAAGCGCAAGAACCTGGAAGTACAGATGATGTCGTTCGCCGGCATTGAAATGTTTCTCGCCGTATTTCTCCAAAATCATTGTTTGCAGCCCGGATCATGTTGGTATTCAGAGTGTTTTTGGCAACTTCGAGATGTTGTTCGTTTATTTCGCTACCGGCAATAATGCAATAGACCTGAAAGGGAGGAACAAGGAAGTCTGCAGTTGGAATAAACAAAATCCCGTATAACAACTTACTGTTTTTTAAAATTGATCAGTGGAGTTCTTGATTTTATTACAGTTAAGCAGCTTGAGTTGAGCTTCCAACTAATTTTCTGTTCGGGTTTTTTTATTTCCTCTTCAAGTACTTGAATGAAATCTTCATGACGGGATTCCTTGTCGTGCTTGCGTTTCTTGTAGATCATTTCGATGTTGTCGAGTTTCACGAATGCAGCCTTGTTTTTTTTCAGGGGTCGGTCGCTTGCGGCTCTTAGTGATGGATTTCTTGATGTTGGCCATGTCGATTCGTTTGAAGTCTTCATCGGTGAAAATTCGTGTCAGGGCGAATTCTTGGGCGGCTTGTTTTTCATTTAGAAGTCTTACTTCCTTCGGAAGCTTTTGTTTCTTTTGTTTGGGTTCGACTGTTGGCTTCTCAGATTTCAATTCTTCATCCGCCGATTCTGCTTCATCTTCTCTAGAATCCTCTTCGTCCTCCTCATCGTCTTCATCATCATCATCATCATCTTCCTCGTCCTAATCCTCAACGTCAATATCGTCTTCCGAGTTCGGCTCCTCCTCGGCATCAGGAACATCGACCCACTGGCCATCGGTAGAATCCGAATCTTTATCATCATCGCCCCAATCGATAGTCTTGGATTTCCTTAGCAACATCTCAACTCCAGGAACACTCTCATGCGCCTGAATCTTTCCGTACTCTTTGATTTTTCGCTCCGCTTGAGCTTCTGTATGTCGACCACGGTCCTTCTTGTGCAACAGCTCTGGCAACTGTTCCCGATATAGTGTGATGAACATCATAACTGGTTTTTCCTTGTAGGCCTTGTACATAACCAAATCTCGCAGCAATTCCTCACCCATTGGAAGAGGACATCTGGTGCATATTTCTCGTATGGCGTTCAATCCAATGGCCATCACATCGCTGGAATTACGCTCGGTTTGTTTTTTTTTTTTTTTTTGGTTGTCTTGAGAATTGCTTCCAAGACATCACCGGGTACGAGTCCGTGGGAAGCCTGAGCAGCGAATTGGAGAACTCTCGTACTTGACGCTGAAGCGGCTGCAAGAACCTGGTGATATACTCATAGAAACTGAAGAGGAGAGGATCGTACATACCAATGACCCGAGATATAAAGTCCAAATTCATGAGTTTCACTTCGAAACGTTCGTTTCCCGATTTCCTGGGGATTATGGATGTAATGGATGCCAGAAAAGTTGAAGAGTTCTGCATTCTTCTTCTTCTTCGACACCTTGACAACTTGTATCTTGACCTGTGCCAGCTGCTTTTGTCGTTTCTTGGTTTTCTTATTGAAACGATTCACCATCAGAGCGCTTTTCAAATCAACTTTATTCTGACGACCCAATTCCCCCGACTCTTTGGTTTCTTCGTCATGACCAGGGAAGAATTTCAATGAAGCCACTTGAACCTGAAAATGGAGTTTCTTTGTAAGAGAATTTGAAGAGCAAACGGAGAACTTACTTTAGATATTTTCGAGAAACAGCCACCAAGGCTATTTTTTAAGAAAACCGGCCATTCAAAACACCAGTTCCGGAAAATGCAGGGGCTGGTTTCTGGAAAGATGACATCTTCTTATAAAATAAATAAATTAAAACTGAATTGAATTTAAATTAAACTTACCATCAGTCTTGGTTTTCCATATTCTTTACAAATTCATTCACCAATTAAATTCAGATTGTTAAATCACAAACAATTTATTTAAGTAACAGCTGATGTATGACAGATGTCTCATAACAGATTTCTTTTTCGAAAAATTCATAACAGAATTTTATAAAAGTTCGAAGTACTGAATACCAATTATAAAAGATCTTTTATTTCTAAATCTTTTATGATTCATAACAGAAAATTCATAACAGAATAACAGAAATGGCAGAATAGCCCCAAATATTTTTGTTTCTTTTTTGTTCGTTTATTCTTCTTCTTATGAATACAACACACAGTGCTCAATGTCAATGTCAATTGCGAACTCGTGAAGCTGTGCAGGACATTTCCTTACTGAAATCACAACGTTTAGGTATGCCAAGAAACGAAAGCGTTAATAGAACAGAAAAATTGTACAGAGGAAAAGGGCATTACTTTATTCCTATGAAATGATTTCTTTATTTTTCCTCTTAAAAGTGTGGAATGAATTCCTTGCTCTTTTCACCAAAATTTTTCACCAAGGATGAAATTTGCCACTGGGAGTCGACGACAACAACAGCAGTCCCATCGACAACCACAGAAACAACAACAGCAGCAGCAGCCGCAGCAGCTATGTACAGTGTGTGGATATAGTAATCATGCAAGTTAACACGACACCTTCCAATGCCAACGTTAGGCAATAACCTTTCCTTTACCCACTTGCTTACCTTAACATTTTCTCCTTCTCCCACTATACTTTCCCATTAACATACTTAAAATGCAAGCTTTGTAAAATAAATAAAAAAGAATTCCCCTTCTGGGAATTCTGTAAATCAAAGGTGAACATTCCGTATTCCGGTAATAATAATTAATAATTGCAAAATAATCAAAATAACAAATTTAAAAATGCAAACTTTGTAAAATAAATAAAAAAGAATTCCCCTTCTGGGAATTCTGTAAATCAAAGGTGAACAATCTGTATTCAAGTAATAATAATTAATAATTGCAAAATAATCAAAATAACAAATTTGAAAATGCAAACTTTGTAAAATAAATAAAAAAGAATTCCCCTTCTGGGAATTCTATAAATCAAAGGTGAACAATCTTAGTAAGTAAGACAAATGTATTTAGCAAGTAAGCAAAACGTTCTTATAAATATTACTGCAAAAAATAAAACAGTCAGTCTTCTTCCAATAACCAAACCAATCGTGTTTTTTTTTACCTAAGCGCAGAACGCTTAGATAACTGGCGCCCGAGCAACCGGTAACCTCAAAGGTGTCAACGTAAGAACCACCAAAGTGCGTTATAAACCCGAGCAACTTAAAACCGTAATTTTTTTTTTCTCTGAAAAAATAAGAAAGGTGTCAACGTAAGAACCACCTTCGTGCGGTATTGAAATCCGAAAATAGAAAGTGTAAAACATTAGAACCACTTCTAGCGCGGTACTGAAAAACAATCCGAAAATAGAAAGTGTAAAACATAAGAACCACTTCTAGCGCGGTATTGAGAAACAATCCGAAAATAGAAAGTGTAAAACATAAGAACCACTTCTTGTGCGGTATTGTAAAAAAACCCGAAAATAGCGAGTGTAAACCATAGGAATAACTTCCTGTGCGTGTTGGAACATAAACCCGAAAAGAAGGTGTTAAAACTTAAGAACCACCCCTGGCGTGGTATTAAACCAAGACTCTCAAGTGCGGTTAATTGGACAGGAAGTGCATCAAACAGTGGACTCATCCGTCCTCTAGTAGCTGTTACAGTAAACGAGATTTACACGGACCCCCAGCGATGCAGGCTATCTTTCTGTAAGACCAGACAAATAAATCTTATTCTATTTTTTCAATATTATATTATTTATTTTTTTTTTTTTTACTCAAACAAACATATAAACAAAATTATTTTTAAGATATACACATCTTTTTTGATTAAAACAAACATATTGTAAGGAAACATAGTGACAAAAACGAAAATTGATTGATAATAGCTCATTCTGATTTTAAAAAAAAAAAAAAGCAAATTAATTATTAAAAGAGATTATTAAAAAATAAACATTATTCCTTTTCACAAGAGATAAAAACAAACCCAAAAAACCTTTTATTTTTTTACTTTTTCTTCTTCTCTCTCTCCTATTACCAAATTCCTATCCCAAATAAGAATGGAAAATTTGACTGAATTAGTGAAGCAATTAACGGGAGCAGTAAATGCCCAAATAGAACAAATAAAAGTTATAAATAACAGACTTATGCAAGTCGAAAGTAGAGTTATCCCACCCCAAAACCAAACAACTACTTTAACTACTCCTAAAACGGAGCAAGATCTAAACGAAATTAAAAAACTTCCTGATTGTGTTAGAGACATTCAAATTTTTGATGGAAGCGCGGTCCAATATATTTCATGGGTCCACAATGTGGAATCCATTCTCAGTGACTACGAAATAGTCAAAAACAAACCCATTTATAGAGCCATATTACAACATATACGTCAAAAAATCAGAGGTCCAGCCGATGCTGCCCTCGTCTCGTATAACATTTTTGACGAAGAATGGCCAATTATTAAACGATGTTTGTCATTACACTACGCCGACAAACGAGATGTTCGAACATTGGAACATCAACTCAATCTACTGACTCAAGGTCGTAAGTCAATAGACGAGTTTTACGCTAGGGTTAACCATCAGTTATCCCTACTTATGAACAAAATTAAAACAGAAGACTACTCCCAGGAGACAGTCAATGTTTTAACAGAGAATTACCGAAATAGAGCACTTGATATTTTTATAAGGATCTCAATGGGGACGTTTCTAAGATGTTGGTTATTCAAAAACCGCAAACACTACCAGAAGCTTATACTTCGTGTTTGGAATTCCAAAATCTCAACTTTCGGAATTTTCAAATCCATCAGAGAAATTCCTATAACACCATTACTTCTCCGATAAACCAAATGTTCTCCACTAAATACCAAACAAAACCTATGGAGAAAAATCATTCATACAATCAAAAAGTGACGCGATCAACATCACCACCTCCTAGGCCATCCAATCCGAAATCTCCTCAACCCATGGAGGTCGATCAATCAATTCAAACAAGGAGAATCAATTATATGAACCGACCCGCCAACAACGACGATAACACTAAAAGACCAAGTGGATCTGAAAATTTACCAAGAAAACAACAACGACTTTTTGCTACAGATGTTGTAGAAGAACCAGAAGAGGATCCAGAGCTAGACCAAGCATACTTTCATGCTTGCGAAGAAGGACCATACGAAGATACAACGGAAAGCATTGAAGAAGATTCTCCAGAGCTAAATTTTACAACGCAAGCCTCTCTAGCGTACCATACTTAGAGTACACTACAAAAGATGGCGAAGCTTTAAAATTTTTGATCGATACCGGGGCTAACAAAAATTTTATATCTGAGAAAATAGCCCTTAATAGCAAACCAGTTACCTTTCCATTCAAAATACAATCTGCTGCTGGCCAAATACAAATAACAAAAAAAATAAGTGTCCCATTTTTTAAGCCAGTCAAAAACGACACTCTTATTGATTTCTTTGTCCTACCCGGTTTAACGTCATTCGACGGTATTATAGGTGACGATACCCTTAAAGAATTGGAAGCTGTAATAGACAGGAAAAACAATATCCTCATAATATCCCCTAACATTAAAATCAAACTTAAGGAAAAAGAATCTAGACAGGTAAATAATATTCAATCCAATTCTGACGAATCAGATAAAATTCAGGATCTCTTAAAAAAATATAACTCTTTATTTGGACCAATATCGGGCAGCGGTACCGTAGAAACAAGTGTTCGCGCAGAAATAAAAACCACATCTGCAGAACCTATTTATACGAAATCGTACCCATATCCTGCTAATCTACGATCAGAAGTCGAATCTCAAATCAGCAAAATGCTTGCCGATGCCATCATACGACCATCTAAAAGTCCATACAACTCTCCAATTTGGATAGTCCCAAAGAAAGCAAACGCAGCAGGCGAACGACAATATAGGCTAGTCATTGATTTTAAACGAATCAATGCAATAACTATTCCTGACGCTTATCCTATTCCAGATATAACAAATACCTTAGCGAGTTTAGGAGAATGCAAATTTTTCACGACCTTGGACCTAACGTCCGGCTTCCATCAGATAAAAATGAAGGAAAGCGATATTCCTAAAACCGCCTTTTCAACAGCAAATGGTAAATATGAGTTTACTCGATTACCATTTGGCCTGAAAAATGCACCTGCTATATTTCAGCGCATGATCAACGACATTCTTAAACATCTTATAGGAAAAACGTGTTACGTCTACATAGACGACATAATCGTCTTTGGAAAAAGCGAACCCGATCATTTGAAAAATCTTGAGGAAGTTCTTTCATATTTAGAAAAAGCTAAGCTCAAAGTAAACTTAGAGAAATCTAAGTTCTTAAGAACGCAAGGGATTCGTACAGATCCAGGAAAAATAGCGGCCATTCAAAAAATCCCACCTTCTAAAAACTTAAAAGAACTCAAGAGCTTCCTAGGGCTTGCATCCTATTATCGGAAGTTCATCAAAGATTTCGCAAAAATAGCAAAACCTTTGACAAACATAACGAGAGGTCCAAATGCACAAGTAAAAGCTAATCAATCTAAAAAGGTCGCGATTAATTTCGATGACCAAGCTATGAAAGCATTCAAAAACCTCAAAGAAATGCTTATATCTTCTGACATCCTTATATTCCCCGACTTCGAAAAACCTTTCATCCTAACGACAGACGCCTCTAATTTCGCTATTGGAGCCGTTCTATCACAAGGTGATATAGGTAAGGATAGGCCAATCACTTACATATCTAGATCATTAAACAAAACTGAAGAAAATTTTTCAACGATCGAGAAGGAAATGTTGGCTATTGTATGGTCCCTCGATAAGTTGAGAACGTTCCTTTACGGTGCAAAAAATATCAAAATCTTCACAGATCACCAACCCTTAACGTATGCATTGAGCAATCAAAACAATAATGCAAAATTAAAAAGATGGAAGGCAAGAATGGAAGAATTCAATTATACTCTCGTTTACAAACCAGGAAGGTCGAACATTGTCGCAGATGCTCTTTCGCGACTTCCCGCAGTCAACATGCTTACGTCATCTTCTGGAACTCAACACAGTGCTGAAGAAGATAGCAGTGATCTTATTCCACACTGCGAAGCACCCCTTAACGTCTTTAGAAACCAACTTATCTTCTCGGAAGGCAGCGACATGACTTGTCACGAAGAGCCGCATCCGAAATATCAAAGGCATTACATTAAAATCCCCAATTATGACGAAAGCACGTTAACACAAATTTTAAAAGAAAAACTAAATCCGAACATTTTAAACGGTATTAAAATTCCCGAGAAATATATTTCGTTGTTACAAGAAGTTTACAAAACCACGTTTAGCCAATACAGAATAAGAATAACCCAAAGAGTAGTTACAGATGTAAGTAATGAAGAAAACAAATTTAAGATAATACAAGATGAACACAAACGTGCCCACAGAAACTATATAGAAAACAAAAACCAGATTTTGGAAAAATACTATTTCCCCAAAATGACAAACTTAGTGAAAAAATTTGCAAATTCTTGTGACGTTTGTCGTTCAAATAAATATGATCGACACCCTCATAAACCAAATCTACAACCTACCCCTATTCCGACGTACCCAACTGAGATATTGCATATGGACATAATAGAAGTAAAAAAAGAAAAGTTCATAACATGTGTTGACAAATTCTCTAAATTTACGAAATTCTTTCACATAAAAAATAAATCCGCCTTACATATTCGCGACAAGATAATTAAACTTCTCCATTTCTTCACTGTTCCTAAGATATTGGTAACAGACAATGAAAGTAGTTTTATGAGCCCTATAGTCCTAAACTATATCGAAGGACTAGGGATTAATGTATATCTTGCTCCACCACAAAAAAGCGAGGTTAATGGCACAATTGAAAGAGTCCATTCAACCATTATCGAAATATTAAGATGCCTTCAACAAGAGCATCCAGACCTAACAATAAAGGAAATTATTAACATTGCAACTGATAGGTATAACAACACAATTCATTCAGTAACCAAGAAAAAACCTGCGGACATCTTCTTTGGGAGGACGCAAAGAATTAACTATCAAAACTTAACAAACTTCAGGGATATTGTCAATACAAACTTAAAAAACGAAATAATACGTAACCAAAAGAAACGATTGAGCAATCATAACAAAAAAAGAACATCGCCCAAAGATTACAATCCGGGTGATACTGTATTCAAGAAAGACAAACAGATTAAAGGAAAAGACAAACCTATTTTTCAAAAAGAAACTGTAGGATTAGACAATAAAGTTACCATAACAACCACAAATGGTAAAAGAATCCACAAATCACACCTTAAAAACATATCCTCTATTACAGATTAAACGCCTTCTTTTGCGCCTACGCAACTATCAACATTTACGAGTATCAGAGTCCCCTCATTACAATCAAACAGGGCAATGGAAGGATTATTAACGGAAATTATAAAATCATCCATTCTATAAATCTAACGGAATACGAAACTGCACTAGAAAAAATCGAAGCAGACATTAAACGTAACATACCAAAAACAAGCGCTTATCTACCACAGATAGACCTCCAAACATCGAAAATTAAAAACCTCTTAGAACAACTCCAAGATAGTAAACCAAAAAAGGAAAAACGGTCAGTCAACTGGATTGGATCCGCCTGGAAGTGGATAGCAGGTAATCCGGATGCAATGGACTGGGACAACATTTTAAGCCAAAACGACAAACTGGCAAAAAATAATAACAAACAGTACCATATAAACCAATATTTCAATAAAATAACTGATTCTCTCATCGATAAGTATAACACAATAATAGAAGAAATTAAAGATAAAGGGACATATGAACAAATCATATTTAACAAACTCAGAATGTTGAAAGAAGAATTAGGAGGAATAGTTCTTGCAGGTCAACTTGCAAAAAAAGGAATTGTGAATTCTAATTTGTTAGACAAAATAGAAATCGCAGATATCCTCTCAAAAGTAGAAACACTTCCGTTTAGAAATGAAATTCAAGCTATTGAATACGCTGAGCCAATGATGCTCGTAAAAAATTCAATCCTTCTTTATGTTATTTGTTTACCTCAAACCGAAAACACAGCGTTCAATAACATCATTGTTAGATCTACAGTTAAGAACAATAAAAGAGTGCACTTAAACTTCTCAAACTTATTCATTTCTCAGTACTCAAAATATGGAATTATAGGCAAATGCATAGAAATCGAAGAGACTCTGTTATGCAAAAGATCACAACTTCAAAGGCTTAGCCCAACGGACTGTGTTCCCAAACTCTTAAACGGAGAACAGGTTCAATGTGACTTCAATTTTGAAAGTAGGCCGGTAATAGAATTAATCAACCAGGGAACACTATTTCTTACCAATTATGTTGGTAATATTACTTACGGAAGTCAATTCCAATTCCTTAACGGAACATTCTTGATTAATTTTTCCAACGAATCCATAGAAGTAGGAAACACCAAGTATACAAATTGGGAAAGTAGAACCTATCACATATTGCCTCCAATACTCCAAAATAACCTCACTGAAGGCGAAATAAAACTTGATCTTCAATATCTACATAAGCTGCATCTAGAAAATGTGGAAAAACTTTCGAAAATGTCCTTAAATACTGAGTTATTTTTAGGATCAGACTGCACCATTCTGTTCATAGGCTTAGGAATCAATTTAATCCTGTTCTTTTTTATAAAACAACAATCAAAAAATAAAAAACATTTTTTTCCGTCTTTAGAATCTATAAAACTCAATATTGCTTCATTTGAGCCTAGCACTATCCAGATTCCCAAAATTGAACCTATAGCATCTAAAACATAATCTGCGGGACGCAGATACTTAAGAAGGGGGGAGTTAACACGACACCTTCCAATGCCAACGTTAGGCAATAACCTTTCCTTTACCCACTTGCTTACCTAAACATTTTCTCCTTCTCCCACTATACTTTCCCATTAACATACTTAAAATGCAAGCTTTGTAAAATAAATAAAAAAGAATTCCCCTTCTGGGAATTCTGTAAATCAAAGGTGAACAATCTGTATTCCGGCAATAATAATTAATAATTGCAAAATAATCAAAATAACAAATTTAAAAATGCAAACTTTGTAAAATAAATAAAAAAGAATTCCCCTTCTGGGAATTCTATAAATCAAAGGTGAACAATCTTAGTAAGTAAGACAAATGTATTTAGCAAGTAAGCAAAACGTTCTTATAAATATTACTGCAAAAAATAAAACAGTCAGTCTTCTTCCAATAACCAAACCAATCGTGTTTTTTTTTTACCTAAGCGCAGAACGCTTAGATAACTTGCATGTAATAGTTGTAAATTTAAGAACTATATATGTAACAAGTGTCAAAAGAGGGCGCATTTAAAGAAAATGTGTCCAGTTGAGAGAAATTTAAATTATATAAATAATGATGGAATATGCCTATTTTCGTTTTCGGGTAGCAGCAGTAACTGTGAAGATGGTCCAATTAAATTAAGAGTAATGGTAAATGAGACTCCACTTGAAATGGAATTAGATACCGGTTCAGAGTGTTGTGTTATCTCTTTATGTACATATGAGCGTTTCATGATCAAAAAGACTGATATGATTTTAAGGTCATATAATGGTGTTATGATTAGTCCAGTTGGGATTTGTGACGTGTGCATGGAATACAACGGCATGAATAAAGTCATTTCTTTAGTAATTATTGAAAATGGTGGTCCTCCACTACTTGGTAGAACATTTTTACGATTATTTAATTTGAATATATCCAACTTTAATTGCATGAATAGGACAACAAATAAATTAGGAACCGAAGTTATTGAAAAATTTGATTCATTGTTTGATGGAACTTTAGGATGCTTCCGGAAAGGCAAAGAAACATTGCAAATAAAAGATGGAACAATTGCTAAATTTTTAAAACCGAGACCTAAACCCCTCGCCATAAAACATAAAGTTGAAAAAGAAATAGATAAGTTGGTAGGGCTAGGAGTATTAGAGTCAGTAAATTTTTTCGATTGGGGTACGCCAATAGTGCCGGTGTTAAGGAAAAACGGAGATGTGCGAATATGTAGCGGCTTTAAATTCACCATAAATCCCAGTTTATTAGTGGAAAAATATCCTCTTCCGCGAATAGAAGACGTTTTTGCAAAATTACACGGAGGTGAGGAATTTACAAAACTGGACTTATCAATGGCATATCAGCAAATTGAACTGGATGCATCATCGAGGAAATTTACAACAATTTCAACTACGAAAGGCCTGGGGTGGAATCGTGTAAGGTGATTTGTGACTATCACCTTTGTGACTATCAAATGTGATCACATTTTATTTTCCTTCTGTGTAAGGTGATCACTAAAAATTATTCGCAACTTGGCACTACTTCCAAAAATAAACATTTGACGTTTCGTTTTTGACCTAAGAATCCTTAGTATGTATATGGCAAACTAGCAATCGATCATCTCGCCATCTAGTTACAAGCTGAGAAAGCTATTTTTTGTACATAAGTTGGTATTGAGTAGTGTCCGTAGCTTAGTGGTTAGGTGCGTTGGCTGCTAAGCAGAACGTCGTGGGTTCGAATCCTACTGGGGCCCAAAGTTTTTATTTCATCTTTCACGGACACTGCCTCTTGCGAAGAATTGACAAAACTTCCAAGAGTATCATCTGTCATGAAAAAGTGCTTCTCAGCTTGGCCGTTCGGAATCGGCGTAAAATTGTAGGTCCCCTCAATTCTTCACACGCACCCAGAGAATTGTTGATGAGAGTAAGCCACTTAGGCCTTGGCTCTTCAAGAGCTGTCGCGCCACTCTATTTATTTATTTATAAGTTGGTATTGAGAAGAAAAGAAACACGATTCTCGATAGTACTAGATATTTCATATACACAGGCACAGCAGTTGTTGACTCCGATTTATTCATTGCGAGGTTACATTCAAATTTCAAATACAAAATTACAAATCCAAAATTTGGGGGTATAATATGAAAACGTTTGCATATATATTGTTTTTCAGAAGATCATAATCTGCGTAAACACAAAACAAGCTTTGTACTTGGAAGTTCAAACAAATTTATTTTATTTCGCAGGTTAACCCCTTTTTTTGTTCATTTTCTCGCTATCCATTATTTTAATTTTTTTTTAAATAATTGTACTGGAACAGACACGTTCACTTTGTACGAAAATTTTGGAAAAAACCATAATAATTTAAAAGCGCGAACAATTTTATATGAATGTGATAACAAAATAGTTGTCACAAGAAAAAGTATCAATTTGGTGATTGTCACATGTGACTATCACCTTACGCAGACAAAATTTGTGATTTGTGACTATCACCGATCACAAATCACCTTACACGATTCCACCCCTGTTTCAATACACCCGGCTCATTTAAGCAAGGCATACACGGCCAACATGTTGGTGTGATTTGTTGGGCAGCGGTTCGCCATACACGGGCCAACATGTTTATAAACTTCGTTATTTGTGCGACTGTCGTGAAGTCAAGATGTGCGATAAAAGTGCGGATGATGCAATAGCATGTTTGATCGTTTATATGTGCACAAAAAAAAAAAAAACAAAGAAAACGGAAGTGGACGAAAGAATGGCTTCTTAACAGAAATTCTCGGTCACATATAAATTTATTAAAACATGTGGAGATAACTTCTCCTGAAGTTTATAAAAATTTCCTCCTTATGGATGCAAAAAGCTACGAAGAACTTTTAATGTGGACAGCGCCATTAATAAAGAAAAAAATACAATAATGCGAGAATCAGTTTCTGGCAACAGGACAAAGTTTTGAGGACCTAAAATTTTTGACAAACATATCTGCCCAAAGCCTTGGACGTATAATTATTGAAACATGCACAGCTATATGTTCATCATTGAAACAATTTATTCAAGTAAGTACTTATACAAAATTATCGAAAAGTATGGTTATTAAAAAATCCTTGAAAAGAGTTGTGAGGAATTATACTTTCATTTGCAATAATTTGTACGCTTTCATCCCCTGATGAATGGTCTATTCTTTCATCAGAAATAATATGAACTCCGGCTGGTGTATGCGGTAAATATGGTGAACTTGCATATGATGAAAGAGTAGATGATGGGCGACTTATTATTTGTTGCTGTCTTCCAAGGTTTATGCAGCTTGACATTGTTAAATGTCCAAATTCTCCATGCATAAGTGTGTCATCTATTATACGCTTGGCCAAAATTTTTTGCGTTCGGCTTAATTTCCGAAATGTTACCATCCAACTTTCTGCATAAACTTCTGCTTCGTCTTTTTCTTTTGTTGGTTGATTTTTGGACCGCTCGAGGTGCTCAACTGCTTTTTGTAGGAAAACATTTGGATCTATTTTGGCTTTCTTCGCAACTGTTGTCTAAATAAAAATATAAAATGTGTATAAGATTAATAAATATAGAAAATTCAGAATAATTCATAATAAAACTTATTAAATAATAATAAAAACATTTTTACAGATGCCAAAGAATGCGCAGGAATGGAAATCAGTTGCAGAAGAATTTGAAAATAAGTGGAACTTCAATCACTGAATCGGCGCCATAGATGGCAAACATGTCAGCATTGTGAAGCCAGCAAAATCGGGTTCATATTTCTTCAATTATAAAAAGCAATTCAGCATTGTTTTGATGGCCTTGGTGAATGCAAAATATGAATTTATTGCAGTACATGTGGGAACAAATGTCAAAGTTTCTGATGCTGGCGTATTCGGAAATTCCAAGTTTAAGGAAAAATATGATGACGGAATGTTCAATTTGCCACAAGAAGAAAAATTACCATTGTCTGACGATGTATTGCCATATGTATTTGTAGGCGACGACGCATTCCCTCTTCTTATAAATCTCATGAAGCCTTAGAGCCGCCATCATCTCACAAAAGAAGAAAAAATGTTTAACTACAGGCTATCGAGGGCACGTCGAATAGTTGAGAATGCATTTGGCATTTTAGCCAATAGATTTAGAATTTTGCATACTACTATAAATTTATGTCCCCAAAAAGCAACATTAATAACATTAACTTTTTGTTATTTGCATAATTTCTTATGCCAAAAAAATCGGGAGATTTATTTGAGAAGCAGTACTGACGACCATGCAGAAAAGAATATGGTAGATTTGCAGACAGCGAGCTATGGGAGTGCTACAAGGGATGCAAAAAACGTCAGGAACAAATTTTGCAACTATTTCAACACTGTCGGCGCTGTAGCTTGGCAGAACAATTTTGTTTAAATACCTACATATTTTTATTCCAAATTATAATATGTATTAACATTTAAAAAAGTAAAATAAAAATAAAGCAGAAATTTACTTACATTTTCTATTTCAAACGATTCATCAAAGGTAACAATGCTCTCCAATTGGGTTTCCTGATCTCTCACGAAATCAAATTGATCGAAATACCACAATTGGGGAACATACATATCTTCTGCGCCTGCTCCAGATCGTTCGCTACTGCGAACTTTTTGAACCTCCCTCTTGTAGCAGGCCCGCAATCCATTGTATTTTTTTTTATAAAATCGAGAGTAGCATTTGGCTCAAATTCTTTGGACTTTTCCAGGATTCTATCCCATGATTTGTTTTTTTCAATTTTGTTCTTGTACAAATCGCATTTGGAGTTCCAAATTGCTGGTTCATATTTAATGTATTCAGTGAAACTTTCCGTGAATAGTTTGCATTGCGACATGTTAACTCGTTGAAAATAACTACACAAATGACGAATTGTTGTCACACAACGCCATACACGACGAACATGTTGATAAATTACAAAATGTGTTGTAAACTTGCCCATACACAGCCAACATGTTGGCCGTAAGTTCACGGTTTACAAAATATTTCATAAACCGTGGATTTGTTGGCCAACATGCCCATACACGAATAATTTTCAGCCCAACCCCAACAAATCACACCAACATGTTGGCCGTGTATGCCTAGCTTTATGGGTTAGCTTCTGCACCTGCCATTTTCCAGAAAATTATGGATGGACTATTGATGAAGTTAGAGGGTGTTGTTGTATTCCTCGATGATATCTTAATTACTGCTCCAAATAGGAAATTGCATATTGAACGAAGTTTTAAGAGGTGCTGGGTTCAAGTTAGCGAGCGATAAATGTCAATTTTTTCCGAAGAAAATAAGTTATTTAGGACATTTTATTGATAAGGATGGTCTACATACCAATCCAGAAAAAGGTAAAAGAGATTCAAAATATTCCGTACCCTACTAATTTTAAGGAATTACAGGCGTTTTTAGGTGTTATTAATTTTTATAGGCGTTTTCTACCAAACGTTTCAAGCATAGGCGCTCCTCTTTACAACTTGCTTAAATCTGGTCAAAAATTTGAATGGTCAGAGAAGTGTAAAAACGCCGTAGATGAATTGAAGCTAGGTTTGCAATCAGACTCTTGTTTAGCTCATTATAATCCCGAATTCAAAATGCTAGTCCAATAGGGGTAGGAGCGATCTTATCGCAAGTTTCACCTGATCGTGAAGAGCGTCCAATAGAATTCGCCTCCCGAAAATTGTCAGTTAGGGAGCAAAAATATTCGCATTTGGATAGGGAAGCTGTTGCAATATTGTTTGGTGTAACAAAGTTTCATCATTACTTGTTCGGACGAACTTTTATGCTTGTTACTGACAACAAGCCATTGCATCATATTATATTTAATCCTAAGAAAGGCATTCCTTTGATGGCTGTAAATAGGTTGCAGCGTATAGCTATCACGCTTTCGAGATATAATTTTGATATCGTTCACGTTAGATCAGAGACTAACATCACGGATTATTTTTCTAGGTTCCCTTCTTCAGAATGTAGTATGTCTGTTTGTGATTAACCAAGTGATGTTCACTTAAACTACTTTCAAGAAGTTAATAAGGTTCCGTTTAACTTAGAGTCTATTAAAATCGAAACGACTGCAGATAGATTGCTACAAAAAGTTTTAGAGTTTGTTAATACTACATGGCCTGAAAAATGTTCAGATAAAGACTTGCAACCATTTTTTAATAGAAGACTGGAACTGTCACAAGAATCTGGATGTCTTTTTTGGGGATATAGAATTATAATTCCGACAGCGATTTGAAATGATGTGTTAAAGTTTCTTCATGCTTCGCATAATATGGGTATTAACAAGATGAAATCGATGGCGCGTGAATGTTGTTGGTGGCCAAGTCAAAACAATGACTTAGAGAATATCGTAAAAGGATGTACTGCATGTCTAATGACGCGCTAGTTAATACCAGAAACAAACAAGCAACCCAAGATACCATACGTCGAACAGATGTAAATTCAAAAAATCCCAAACAATTCCCAAACAATAACCGTAACCCGAACCACCATATGTCAACAGCAACCCAAACATCATCGTTATCTCGAAAGATACCAAACGCTGACCAGATGGAAGTATGTAATAAAAATAAACAAGGAAAATTCCCAAGGAATGGCTTGGCTTCATCGTGAGCAAAACAACATATAAATATAGGTTCAGGACAAAACGAAATTGTCCTTAGTACAGTTAAATTATTGTGAACAGTAAGATCGACTTTGATCAGAACCAGACTTACATGGTTAATAAATAATAGTACTAAGCAACCACTGTAACTTTGTCTGAGAGTAATAAAGCAAATAAAAATATAAAAATAAAAAAAAAAATATTTTTTTTTAATTCTTTCACGAAGGCTACAGTTTAACTGGGGGCTCAACCGGGATACCAATTTAACGTAATAAATTAATTGGAAATCGAAAAACAGATATTTTTACATATCTGCGGTAGTTATTTTTTTTTAAAAACATTTAAATAATTCAGTGTAAAGTTTAGTCGCGATTAAACCTTTTCACGTCGGCACGAGTATAAGCTAACGGGCTTTTACATCCAACACGGAAAACTGTCGATATTTCGATTTAACCCAGCCAAACAACAAAAGAAGACAACTTTAAAGTCAACATATCCACAAGGATTCAAAAGAAGAAAAAGTAAGAAGTTTAAATTTAATAAAAAAGTGAAGTGTCAAATTATCAAAAAATCAAGATGTCACAAGAAGATAAAATCAATCAGCTTGTTTCCCAAATGGAGGGAATGCAACTTATAATAGATAAGATGCGAAAGGAAGCAGGAGAACGACTCATGAAACTCGAATCCCACGCTAATATAGGGAGCAATGTGACAGTGTACTCAGATATAGTACCGAATTACACATCCCCCAACGACATAAAAATGACGTTATTCCAAAGTTTGCCTCAATTCAAAGGAGACATAGACGAGTATAGAAGCTGGAGAAAACAAGTATGGAACGCCATGGACAGCATTAAAGAACACACAGCTCATAACAACTATTTCGAAGCATTGGGAATAGTTCGAACAAAAATCACTGGCCCAGCATCCCACATATTAATAAACAGTGATACAAAAAATAATTTCTATGCAATCATAGACCGCTTGGACTTTACGTATGCGGACCAAAGACCATTATATGTTCTTGAAGCAGAAATGTGTGGAATCGAGCAACGTAACTTGTCTTTGCTAGAATACCACGACAAGATTACACAATCTTTGAATTTAGTCATCTCTAAAATAGACATGACTTATAAAAATCACGAAGCAGCAACTGCATTAATTGGTGAAATAAAGACGAAGTCAGTAAGGACATTTATCATGGGAATAAACAACGGATTTACAAAGAATACGTTATATCAACATAATCCAAAGAGTCTAAGTGAAGCCTATGCAATCGCAAGCACAATATACCATGATAATAAATATCAGAAATTAGAGACAAGCAGCAAACCAATGATAAGAAGAGATACCCAGCATTTTGTGCCAAATGCTACGAGATACCCACAGCAACATATGCAGCCACAAAGGAAATTCGAAACGCCTCAACCAATGGAGTTAGGGTCAAGTACATACAGAAGACCTTTTCAAAATAATAATAACCAAAGACAACAATACAACGATCAAAGAAATAATTATTATAACCCATTCAGAGGACATCAAAATAATCAATATAGAAATAATAATTCCTATCAAAATAATCAAAGTGATGTGAAACGAGAAGCAGATAAACGAAATCGAGATGATACTCAACAAAGTAACAACAACCATGTACCCAACAAGTTCCAGAGAGTGAATCATCAGGTGAAGGAAGATTTAGATGACAACGCATCAAACTACTCAGCAGAAGAAGATCTGGATACAGCTTATTCCGAGGAATATCAGTTTTTTCACGTTACAACGGACTCCCTTGCCTAAGTCCGAATGATAAAAAAACGGGTAAGAAAATAAATATTTTAATTGATACGGGTTGTACAAACAATTATATAAGTAAAAATTGTAAGATAGGCACAAGTGTTCCAATAAAACAAGTTATTAGTAAAAGTATACACGGTGAAAGTGTTATTAAAAGTAAAAAAATATTTAAATTATACGGACATACTTTGAACTTTTATGAGATGGATAGTTTAAAAGAATTTGACATGATTCTAGGAGATTCAGGTCTTAGGCAAATGAAAGCCAAAATAGATTTCTTTGCATATAAATTTACATATTCAGTAAAACATAATCTACAATTAATAAATTATATAACAGGAGACACGGAAGGTAAACATGAATATAATAAGAAAATAGGCTTTATAATGCAAAGAAATGAAAACACTTCTGAAGGATTACCCTTTACTACAACCATAGAGGCAACAATTAGGACCTCAAATCCAGATCCAATATGGACAAAGCAATATCCGTATCCCATATCGGATAATGATTTTGTCAATAAAGAATTGGAAAAATTAAACAACTATACCCATACATAGAAGAAGTCATGACAGATAACGAAAATATCTTTTGCATGCCTACAAGTAAAATTATCTATAACCGCTACTCGATTGAACATAAAACCAGTCCTGTATTGCATTCTCAGAGTAACGCCCAAATAGAGAGGGTACATAGCACAGTAATAGAGCTAACGAGACTCCTAGCAGAGGAAACATTGGAACATAAATCCAAGGCCAGTGACGAAATTTACAACGCGGTGAAACAATATAATAGTACGATCCACAGTGTCACCGGGAAAAGACCTAACGAATTGTTCTTCGAAAGGCATACTCATTGTGAAACAAAAGATTTACTTAAAAACAATCAGGACAAAGTGCTTAAATATCACAATAAAAATAGGGTAAATAAAGTAGTTGAAAAGGGTGATAAAGTGTTCGTCAAAACAAAAAACAGGAACAAAAATAAACCTGTTTACAGAGAAATAATTGTGGAAGAAAATAAAGAGAACGTTATTTTAACAAAAAACAATAAAACATATCATAAAGATGACATCCGCCAACGAATTATTAAAAATAATAATGTGGTTAGTAATGGTAATATACCTAATAAACCGCATACAGGGCCAAGTGGTTCAAAACAGTAATACCGTTGAAATCCTTCCTCTTAAAGAAAGTAAATTCGTGCTTTTAGAAACTGATCCGGTCTATTTATTCAATTCAACAAAGTTCTTATACCATATAACAAACATAAGTAAGTTGTTAGGACCAGTCCCCGATCATGTTGAAGTAGTTAAGCTCAATGAGGAGGAAAAATATTTAATAAGCAAAATAGAACATAATATTGAACAGTTAGAAACACACCACGAAACAAAAAGAAGTTAGATTTCATTGGAACTGCAGTAAAGTTCATAGCTGGAAATCCAGAAGCTTACGATTTAAAAGAAATCAAAACAACATTAAATAACATCATAGAAAATAATAATAAGCAAGTAATAATAAACGAGCACTTTGAGGAATTCTTCAAAAATATCCGTTCTTATGAAAATCATAGAGTTCTTATATTAAGAGAAACATTAGAACAAATTAATAACTTATTGGAGACAATAAACTTTGCTAAAAAAGGAACATTTGTGTCTAAAAGCATTGACATTAAAGATGTAAGAGAAATTGTAAAAAATCAAAAAATAAATGTACCCGTAATCAATATTTTAGAGTATTCAGAAATTCATATGCTAAAATATCAAGACTTATATGTAACAATATTCAAATATCCTATAATAACACACAAATGTAAATTTTTCAAAGTTGTCCCTTTAGAATTCAGACATGGTAAACTTGTTCTAGATTCAAATATTGCACAATGTAAAAACTTCTTAAGAGTAAATAAATGTAAGGAATTTTTGAATTCCAATATATGTAAGCTTGTAAAAAATAAAGACAATTGTATAACAAATGTGTTAGAAAATGAAGAATCCTATTGTAAAGTGATTCAGGAACAAAATGAACAGGTCAGACAATATACTGACGACTCAATAATAATATCAGGTTCGAATAAAATAAATAATGAAACAGTTTTTGGAACCCATTTAATTAAAATAAATAAATCAGTTATTATAAACGATATAGAATACAGGAATGAAAAAGAAACAATATTACAATATGCAAAAAATAAAAATCAAGATAATATTTACATAAATGAAATACTGGAATCAGAATCAAAACTTAAATTTAATAATATAAAATCACTGAACAAATTTATATTGCCACTGGAGCAACACCCAATACTATACACATTTTATACAATAATCCTAATAGGTATAATAATGTTTAGCATATCAATATATTCAAAAATACAAAAACGAATAAGTGAAAAAAGAGCTGTTCAAAACCAAGTAGAATATTTTAAAATATTAAATAGGTTTGGAATAAATGATAGTGAGGACACTATATTTTAACCAAGGGGGGAGTTAATACCAGAAACAAACAAGCAACCCAAGATACCATACGTCGAACAGATGTAAATTCAAAAAATCCCAAACAATTCCCAAACAATAACCGTAACCCGAACCACCATATGTCAACAGCAACCCAAACATCACCGTTATCTCGAAAGATACCAAACGCTGACCAGATGGAAGTATGTAATAAAAATAAACAAGGAAAATTCCCAAGGAATGGCTTGGCTTCATCGTGAGCAAAACAACATATAAATATAGGTTCAGGACAAAACGAAATTGTCCTTAGTACAGTTAAATTATTGTGAACAGTAAGATCGACTTTGATCAGAACCAGACTTACATGGTTAATAAATAATAGTACTAAGCAACCACTGTAACTTTGTCTGAGAGTAATAAAGCAAATAAAAATATAAAAATAAAAAAAAAATATTTTTTTTAATTCTTTCACGAAGGCTACAGTTTAACTCGCTCGACCCCTCTAAAGCAAGAACTTATTAATTGGGAATGGCCCACACAACCATGGTGTAGGATGCATATTGATTTTTTTGGGCCAATTTTTAATCGCTGGTGTTTAGTTGTAGTAGATAGCTATACCAAATGGGTTGAATGCGTGGATATGGGTAAAAGTACTACCAGTAGTGCGACGATTAGCGCATTAAAAGATTTGTTTTCTCGTTTCGGTTTGCCAAACACTATTGTTTCGGACAATGGCACCGTTTTTGTGTCAACAGAATTTAAAAGCTTCTTGAATAATAATGGTATAGAGCTTGTTACAATTCCAGTTGGACACCCCGCAACAAATGGACAAGCGGAATATGTAGTTAAAACCATTAAAAATGCCTTAAAAAGAAGCTTGTATAACACAGAGGTATCACAATTTAAAAATGTTTTAAGCCGATTTTTGCTAGATTACCGGAATACAGAACATATGAGTACAGGAGTTTCACCAGCTAAACTCATGTTTAAAAGACAATTGCGAACTCGATTAGACCTGCTCAATCCAAAACGAAAAGTTGCATTACAAAATGAAAATACAATTCAAAATAATGTTAAAATGCAAGAAAATAGCCAGAAAAAATATTATCATGGTTCTAAAAATACTGTTTTCAATTGTAATGATTTAGTTATGAGTTATGACTAAAGACTATTCAGTACCTGGAAAGTTTTCATGGAATAAAGGTATTATTTTTAAAAAGATTGGTACACAAACATACATAGTTTACTAAAATAGATACTTAAATGAAATAAATACTATTCAAAATTTAAAAAGTAAAGAAATAAGTAGGTAAGCATTGAAATATTATTTTCCAACATTGTTATAAAGTAAGAATTGAATTATTATCTAAGTAAACATTTTTTTTTTGCTATACAAATATTTATAAATTTCATTTGTAATATTTATCTTGTTATAGCGCGTTAGTCAAATATGGTATTGTATTTTAATTATTATTTTTTGCGATAGTAATTTGAAATATGAACTTGTACCCATATGAAATGTTAACTGAAATTTTTAATGATATACTTATGTTAATAATGAAAATTTCAAAGAGGGGCATATGTAGTAGTTGTATGTATTATTATTTATTACGCAAGAACTTCAACACACACACTCATTACATAATGCATACTATCTTGTATTATTCTAAATAAATCAGTCCCTTACCAACCTTTGAAGCGTGTTTTACTCGGTTATTACATATATAACATGCATTTTTTGTATGTTAAAGTTTTTTTTTGAAAACTTTTAGCTCAACGGAATCTTATTTTTGAAATCTGAGCCCAAGAAACCCATCTCTACTCAAACCTGAGCATTCCCAGCAAACATTTTTCTGAAGGTCCAGATTTTATTCACTCAAAATGATTCACTAAGGCGGAGAATTTCTGAACGTGCCAAAAAGGGATATAAAAAAGAAAAGAAAAAAAACTTTACTTCAGTTTTCATTCACGTATTTGATCAAAACTGGATGTGCACAAGTAAGCATGCCTTATAATAGGTCATTTGCAAATCCTTATTCTAAGTTTGTAAGCAAATTGTCTTACACCAGAATCTTTTTCGTTCTTTTCTTATATATTCTTGCATATGAGACACATTGGGTTCAGCTGCTCTGCACTATGTACGACCCTTTCTATGCAAAATGAGAAAACACATCTTTATTTTAAGGATTTTTTGTTGTTGTTGATTACGGGATCTTGTCGCAGCAAAATTTCAAATTCGAAATTAAAATATTCACTTTGATCAAGTTTTCATATAGTGAGGAAGTGAAGCAAATATATTGTTGTGACTTTGTGAGTTAAAAAAGATTAAATGTTTTTGTGAAATAAAAAGTGTAAAGTTTAATTAATAAAAACAATTAAAAAGTGTTGGAAAAACAAAATAAACAAACAGTGTATATAATTATTATTTTTAAGTGCATAAAAATATGTATTGTATATGTATATATACAGGGTGATTCACGAGCGTTGTGCCAAAAAGCTAGAGCGTGTAGGTTGAGTTGAGACAAGAAAAAAATCGTATGGGAGGGGGGGTCTATTCCCCCCCGTTTAGCCGGGAGGGGCAATTTTCTGAAAAATTGACTTATTTTATAAAAAAAATATTAAAAATCAACGGCTTCAGTTACAACACCGTGTTGTACCTTTTTGAAAAGCCAGAAATATCTTCTTTCATTTGGTTTTTAAATTAAATTGTTTTAACGAATAGTTTAAAAAATATTAATTTTCAAACTCAAAATTTTCAAAAAAAAAACAAAAAAATCATTTATGAACCAAGTTTTTTCAAAATTTTATGTAATTAAGTACTAATTTTGTTTTTAAAATTCAATGCCATTGTTAATTTTTAGTCGAAAACAGAAAACCGGATGCAAAAATGTCTTTTCGTTTTTGAGAAATAAAAAAAAGACCAGGACCACTTCTCTCTAAGAAAATCTTTGTTTTTATTATTACCTATCTCGACTTTTAGTTTTATTAATTTATTATGACACATTAACCTTTCTTTTAATATTTGTTCTGTAATTGGAATTTTATGAGGCCTCAATAAAGTAGAAAAGTATTGGATTTTCCCTGGATTAATCATTTTGTTCATTGATAACCACTGAAAACTGACCTGAAATTTTTCTTATTATGCCTGGGGGCCGTGGGCACCTGTCGTTGAAGGGTTCTACCTGTTAGGAGCCTAAGATGATTAAACCGCAATTTTTCTTGAACGAAAAGACCTAAAGGTGAATAAAAGGCATCGCATATTTAGTAAACAACCATTTCCAATTGAAATATTGACTCATCAACACATAACAATGTCAAACTCATAATCTCGAGAAGAGTTAGCGGACATGCACTTCTGCTACGGTTTATTGTTTTTTCATTCAAGAAAAATTGCGGTTTAATCATCTTAGTCTCCAAATGAAAGAAGATATTTCTGGCTTTTCAAAAAGGTATAACACGGTGTTGTATCTGAAGCCGTTGATTTTTAATATTTTTTTTTATAAAATAAGTCAATTTTTCAGAAAATTGCCCCTCCCGGCTAAACGAGGGGGAATAGACCCCCCCCCTCCCATACGATTTTTTTCTTGTCTCAACTCAACCTACACGCTCTAGCTTTTTGGCACAACGCTCGTGAATCACCCTGTATATATATAATGTAATTTATTTTTTATTTTTGAATGAACTGTTAATTATTATTTTAATTATTTAATGTTCTTGTTTTACTGAATTATCGTCTTTAATCTTTTTTGTTAAAAATAAATCAAAATTTAAATAAAAATGGAATTAACTAAGGAATATTTATATTTTTATTTCTACTTCAATATTAACAATTTTCTGAAGGACTTACGATTGACATGTTAATATAAACTGAGCAAGAAACAAGTCTTAAATTAATTCATTTTCGCTTAAGATACACTTTATTTAAATGGATGTTAGGTGCTTGTGTACATCCACAAATATGGAAGATTTTTGAGTCGTAAATGAGTATTTGAAATAGCTCAGAAAAGAGTAAATTATTGTCCACATATATGAATATATAATCGCTTGTGCACCTCCATTTAAATGAAGAATTTCCGCGTCGAAAATAATTCATCAAAAAGGTTCAAAAATGTGGTTCGCTACCTACGAGGATGGACCCAAATCGGATCAAAAATACATTCAGATTCAGGTGTTTTCTTCACTTAAGTGCATCAGTATTTAGTCAGTTATGAAGAGAAATGTTTGCTGGGTTGTATCTAACTCAGTGCGAATGTATTGGTGCAGTCTCCCATTTTAAACGCATTATAAAACTAACACATTCTCACATTAGTACAAACCCAGCAAACAATTCCCTTCAGAAACGAATCAGAACTGATTCATGTAAACGAAGAACATAAGCGAAAAAGAATTCATTTATGATTCGATTTGGGTATATTTCACTGGGCCGCGAAACACATTTTTGAACCTTTTTCCCGACTCATTTACGAACCGGCTGTTCTTCATCAAAGTGGACGCGCACAAGCTCTTATATATTCGTTTACATGGCCTAATTATGAATCCTTTTCGAACTAGATAAATGAGCTCAAAGTGGTTCATTTATGATTCGATTTGGGTATATTTCACTGGGCGGCGAAACACATTTTTGAATCTTTTTATTGACATAAAAGTGGACTCGCACAAGCGCTTTCGCTTTCATACTTGCTTGAATAGTAAATCGTCTTAGATATGCACTTTTAACTACAAATTAAATACAGGGTGATCCTTTGCCAGCAAACATTTCTCTTCTTAACTGACTAGAAAATGATTCACTTAAGTGAAGAAAACACCCGAATCTGAATTTATTTTTGATCCGATTTGGGTCCATCTTCGTAGGTAGCGAACCACATTTTTGAACCTTTTTAATGAATTATTTTCGACGCGGAAATTCTTCATTTAAATGGAGGTGCACAAGCGATTATATATTCATATATGTGGACAATAATTTACTCTTTTCTGAGCTATTTCAAATACTCATTTACGACGCCAAAATCTTTCATATTTGTGGATGCACACAAGCACCTAACATCCATTTAAATGTATCTTTAAGTGTATCTTAAGCGAAAATGAATTCATTTAAGACTTGTTTCTTATTCAGTTTATATTTACATTTTATTCGTAAGTCCTTCAGAAAAATGTCAATATTGAAGTAGAAATAAAAATATAGCTATATGTTCCTTAGTTAATTCCATTTTTATTTAAATATAATTGTACAGTAGATCACATTTTGATTTAATTTTAATAAAAATAATTAAAGACGATAATTCAGTAAAACAAGAACATTAAATAATTAAAATAATAATTAACTGTTCATTCAAAAATAAAAAATAAATTACATTACATATATTTATATATAATACATATTTTTAACCACTTTAAAATAATAATAATATACACTGTTTGTTTATTTTGTTTTTCCAATACTTTTTAAATGTTTTAATTAATTAAACCTTACACTTTTTATTTCACAAATGTGTTTAACAAACAGTTGCACTCGACTTCGTCCCCGCCTCGTCACCAGCCAGAGGGGGTGGTAAGTCGAAATTCTTCTTAGCTCGAAGTCTTCAAATATGTATAATTTTTACTGTTTTAAGGAAACTTTTCAATGATGCTTTGCTCTTATTTTTCGCAGCTTAACTTTGTATAGCTTAAAGCCTTCCTCAAATTTTTCAATTTTATTTAGCAGTTCCTTAGATCAGCACGTTCAAAAAAAAAACAAAAAATAATGATTTTTTGCCGTTTTTCCACATTTTCCACTGATTCTTCGATCCTATTGGTCACTGCTTAATGTTATGTAGCCTTAAACCTTCCTCGAATGGATTATCCAACGCAAAAAGAATTAAACAATTCGAACCAGCAATTCCTGAGATTAGCGCGTTCAAACAAACAAACTATTAAGCTTTATGTATTAGTATAGATTAAATTGCTTATTTATTTGGTATTCTCTTATTTAGAAGCTTTACTTACTTATCCAGCTCACAATCTATGAAGGATATCAGCCTGAGATATTGCAGCTTTCCATCGTCAACGGTCCCTCGCATGCGCTCTCCAGTTGCCGAAACCAAGAGCTCTGGCATCCGCAGTCACTTGGTCCTTGTACCGTAGGTTCGGTCTTCCTTATCGTCTCGAACCTGTGGGCTGGGATGAGAAGACTTTCTTGGCTGTAGCGTTGTCGTCCATTCGCTCGCTGTGGCCGAGACAATGTATTCGTCTTTTCTTGGTCTTCTGGACTATACATCCACATCTTGGTACAGCACGTTCAGATTTTTGGTTGAACCTTCTTCTTCATTTCGAAAGTGCCCAGTATCAATTCCCCTTTTTTACTTATCGTCCAGCACTCGGCGCCGTAGAGTAAGACTCGTAATATCAAAGTTTTGTATAGCAGACAGTGAGGAGTTTTGAACCGAAACCGAAACCGAAGCAGCAAAGGGTAATTCTTCTTCGGATCTCCACTAAGGTGTCGTTTGTGAGATTGATGTTGGTTCCAAGGTAAGTGAAGTTCTTAGCTACCTCGAAATTGCTTCTACCAACAGTGACGTTTTGTGCTAGTCTGTGGACAAATTTTGCTTTATTTGTTGATAGCATGTACTTTGTTTTGTCCTCACTCACTTCAGTATCAACAAGTGTCGCCTGTTCTTCAATCGCTGTGAAGTCTTCAAGCACAGCTCTGTTTGATTGACCTATGATGTCTATGTCGTTCACATAGCCATAGCTGGGTGGACTTGTTGGAGATAGTGTTTTCCGTGCTCACACCTGCCTTCAGAACTATGCTGAAGAAATCATGACAGCGCATCTCCTTGTCTAAGCCCTGCGCATGTTTGAAACCACCCGGATGAGCGTTTACCCATTTGCACACTGCACTGCATATTGTTTAGCGTCATGCGGCACAGTTGGATCAGTTTGTTCGCGATCCTGAATTCAGACATCGACATCATAAGCTCATGGCGGTGGATGATATCATAAGCAGCTTTGAAGTCGATGAAAAGATGGTGGGTTACGACTTGAAATTCGTTTGTCTTTTCTAAGATCTGCCTCAGTGCAAATTTTTGGTCTATCGTTGTCCTGCCTGGCCAAAAACCACACTGGTACGTGCTGATTATTGTAATGCAGAACGGTTTAAGACGCTCACACACTACAGTACGGATAGGATTTTGTATGCAACTGAACTGCGTTTAGTATTTTTGCTTGTTCATAAAAATATTGAAATGTGATATGTGAATATTTAAATAAATGTTAATGAGTAGTATGAGTTGTACGAAATATTGAAAAGATGTACTTGTGTACATTCGAAAATGCAATTGTACGGATTTTCATGCAATAGTAAGCTATTTTTCATCCCTGTTCTCAATGCTACAAGAGAAGCAAGGAAAAACAACGGCAACAATCAACATGAGACCAGTCGTCAATTGCCAAATAAAAATTTAAATTCTGAATAATTTCTTTTGCAAAGTAAAGATTAGAAATACATTGAAGTCTTGTGAATTGTAGTTTATTTTAAACCCCATGAATAACTTTTACATCCAAACTTGCTTCTCAGTCCAAGAAATTACCTACTTTGTTTAACAAGGAATAAAATCACCTGGAATACTAGTTTAAGAACAAAAATTATATTAGCAATAAAGATTATTTTATTTACTTGAACTATCATTGATACGATACTCATGTACTACTGTGCCATCTTTAAACTGAGTAGGAATACGTAATGATGTACAGTTTGGGCATTTACGGCTCAATGCTGGTCGCTGCCTAGGACTCATGCAGCGTAAGGCCAAGCGAAATTCTGTTGCCATTTCTTCGTAAGGAGTTTGTTGGTTACTTCGGATAATATCTTGAGGACAGATATTAGTTGTATTTTTTGGTGAAGACATTACTTTTTCCTTATGCTGCCGAAATTCATAAATTGACATGAAGACTGCAATTATTAGTCCAAACACAAGCACAACGAAAACACCACCTGCGTATAATAATTTTGCAAAAAAAAAACTTTATTAACTTAAGTATTGTCTATAATTAAATGATTTCTAATTTATGATTCAGAATTAAACAGTTCATATCCATGTATTTACCAATATTATCAAGCCCTAGTGCATTTGCTTTTGATTGTTTGCTTTTGTCTTTTCTCACACAAGTTTCGCCGACATTTTTCCACCATTTGTCATACAACATTTGAATTTCACCTTTTTCTTGGAGTTCAAGAATTGTAAGTGAAATTTTATCACGCCATGGAGAACCCATTGGTGTTGCAATTCCATAACCTTTATTATTTGCATGAGGAGTTTCGTTACTATAGATACTCTTACAGTACACTCTGTAGTTACCTTTTCCATCTAGAAGTCCTCCAATTTGCGTGAGATTGCAATCTCTTTGGACAATATAGTCTAACATTGTTGATTCCATCAAAAATGCATAGTTGCCTTCTAGTACGCGTTTGATACCTTCTTCGTAAGTTGTTGTGAAGACTGACGGTTTTCGGTTTTCCATAAATCGCCACATTTTTTTATAAGTTTCTATCATAGAGTCCTTTGATTCATTTAAATTAACCAAATCAATTTTTATTTAGCTAACAACTTTTTCAGCAGGAGAAACCTTACCCTGAAAAAGGTCATAGTTGAGCCACTTTCTAATGTCCCATAGGATATGTCAGTTTGTGATGCTAAATCATCAGCATTTTCTATCGGTGTAATCATACGTTCGACAGTTAAAAATGCCGCTAGATTTGCCGTATACGACGATACCATAATTAAAGTAAAAAACCACCAAATCGCACTAACAATACGTGTCGAAACCGCTTTGGGATTGTAATCTGATCCTTGTTGCATAAGCGTTCCAATAGCAAACCAAAAACTATTGCCCAGTGTAAAGTGATTCCCAATTCGTGTGTTTTCGATGTCACATGGATTCAAAATATGTAATTCGTACGGTGAAAATCTTGCAACAACATATATTGTAAGCGAAACTAAAACATAAGCTACTAAAACATAAATCCAAATTTCAAATGCCAAAGGATTCATGAATGAAAATAAACGTGTTGGCGGTGTACTTGGAACCTGCAAGACATTAGCAAAACTTTGTAACTTCAATAAGACCTTGAAATTTTTACTAGCATTTGCCTTAAAGAGAATACTGATGCCCAAGTTCATGAATGGTTTCGTAAAATCAATAACACTTTCCCTGGCGTAGTTTATTGTCATTGACCCAACAGCTAAATCTGCATTCTAATGAACAACTTTTTATTTCAAATCTCATCTAAAGAGCTTCAGGTCAAAGGCATCACTCACGTATTTCATCAATTGTGCAACCATACCATTCCATTCACCTGTTATAGGATCTTTGACACCATATTTTCGATCAGGAACCAAGTCTAAAATATAATCAAATCCAGTTTCACGCGCAACCAAATCCAAAATATCAACACAAAAGCCGTAAAAGCGTTTGTTTCCGGTAAAATTCTTTCCATATCGCATCATGACATACGGGGTTTCCTTAATGAAATTCAAAAAAAAAAAGTAATAAAAACAATTCTTGCTGTGGATACATACATACTATATTTCATCTTACCAAGATTGTAATGACCACCAATGTTACATTAATAGTCCCGGATTCAAAGAATTTCGATTGATCTGTGATGTTAAGTCCTGATTGGGGTGACCACTCACCAACTTTTACTATTGAATGTTGCTTTAATTTAATCATATCTAGTTTAAATTGAATGCGTTGACCTTCTTTGAATTGAATTGGACCAGTAAGGCCTTTCCATTCAACCTTAAATTATCATCATCTGGTTTTCAAATATTGAACTTTAGGAACGGAAAAGATTTACCGAATTAATATAATTTATCAAGCTTAGCCCACCATCCCAAGGACTTCCTTCGGAGCAGGATAAGTTTGACAAGCTAAGTGTGTGAGACAGGTCGAGAGTTTGGAGTCCTAGAGCGAAAATGTAGACTGAGTCATATATCAAAGCAGGCTCTGTCTGAAATTAAAAGACAATATTTTGTTTAAGCGCAAGGTGTCCGCACATCCCGAGGTGCCAACATCGACTTAGACTACTACCTTGTTTTAGCCAAGGTACGAATGCGGATATCCCGATCAAGGCCAACACGCGAAAACGCTATTAGGAGGAAATTCGACGTCAAAAAGCTACAATCGCAAGAGATTGCTAGATCCTTTTCTGATCGTGTCTCCGAAAATCTAATCAGAAGTCTTTTGCTGCCAGCGCAAAATATAGAGAATCAGTGGCAACACTGCCAAGCAGCCATCAGAGAAGTGCTAGGGTTTACACGGCCACCACAACGAAACTACTGATTTGACGATGAGTGCCGACGAACACATGCAGCTAAACAAGAGGCATACAAAGCGGCAAGGCCGTAGCCAGGGGGGGGTTTAAGGGGTTCAAACCCCCCCCGAAATTATTTCAAAATTCTTTTTATACTTTTCCGCATCAGTATGAAATTTGTACGCACTCTGTGCTACAGTGAAAAATAACTTTTGATGCGACTTAATGTGGTTGGTATGGTTGAGTAGGAACATCATATTAATGAAGAAAGGTATTTGTATAGTAGTGCATAAATATCATGTAGGTACTCAACCATACCAATAACCTAAACTAAGTCACATCAAAAGAAGTTACAATTTTTATTTTGTAGCACAGTTTAAATATTGATTATTTTCAAGATTTCTGATTTTGGCTTTAGCCGAAATTTTCGATGAATTAAGTAAGGTAACTCTGACAATTTTTAAATACAACCCCAAACGAAACAGCTCCAGGATGGCACGTAACTTTAGCTTGGATTCCACATGATATATGTACATTTGTACATACATACATCTAAACAACTCAAGAAAATTTAGTATACCTTGATAGGTATGTACCTATACCTACATGAAACAATTTGTTTAGTTTGATGTATTTTTATTTTCCTTCCTAATAAACAAATGGTTTCTTTGTATGCGTTAGTTTTCAAATTCTTTATTTCACTTCAATTAGTAGGTATAGCAGCATTTTACCCAGTTTATTGAATGCGTTTCTATTCTCTCGCAAAACCAATACCTAGGCAAAAAGCCAAAAAGCAACATAAGCAACGCACTTCTAATTTTTTTCTTATTTTTACTCTCCCATACTTACACATTTCCAGTGCAAAATCACAAGCATAAGCAGAATGAAAAAAGTACCGTTACCGCTACGGCTACTGTGCCCTTAGAATAAGAAAAACACACTCGGTTTTGATAGTAAGTAATTATAAAGAAAACAAAAATTGGTGTATTATTGCTTTTGTTCACTACCACATTGTAAAAAATCTATTTTTTCCTTTTTGTGAGTTGTGAGTTGTGACACCTTTGAACATTGAAAGCCAAGAACGCGAAGCGGTCGGTCGTATATTCAATTTTGATTTTCAAGCTCAAAAATAAAGTTTTCTTTCAGACAAGTGAAATAGGTAGGTAGATATTTATTTATTTCATCTGGAAACAATTCGTAAAAACTCAATCAGCACGTTTCCAGCATATTCAAAAACCAAAAAAGATTTGAATGAATTCAATCATGAGAGCCTTCCTAAATTTTAAATTTAACTGAAATCAGCTTTGTCATTAGCGAGAAATTCTGATGTTAAAATGCGGTTCTGTAGGAGCTCCCATTTGAAGATAAATCATGCAAAACCCATTCTTACCAAAAGGTAGACTGTTTTATCTAAATCGTGAATGCTGTTTTTAGAATAATTAGGTTTTAATTAGCTTGCGAATCGGCCCATCCATTTGGGCTGCAGATTTGCGAAAAGGCAGAGGGACAAACAGAATTTTTCAACCCTTTTTTCTACTTCTCACCAATCTATAAAGTGCATATATAGATAGTATAGTATCATAATCCTAATTAAAATATTCGTGTTTGATCGATCTTCGGTTAAAACGGACTGTATCAATTTTTTTTAGTACATCTACCATTTAAAAAGGTACACACTGATTGGTGTATTGGATATATATAACCCCCCCCCCCGAAATAATTGTCTGGCTACGGCCTTGCAAAGCGGCCCTAAAAAATAGGACACGAGCGTAAGCTCTACTAGCAGAAAAGGAGAGAGGAGCATAAACTTCTCAGAAAGAAAAAAATGTGCACGACTGGGTAGTACGAACTTGCTCCTGCCTGCTAAAACTAAATATTTATGATTACTTAAATTGCAAAAAGTAGTGTTGAAAAAAGAGATCTAGTTTAAGCAATTCTGATTACACTCTTACTTACAGCTCACACTTAAAAATAATTAGAATTTATTAAAAAAATTAAAATTTGGAAATGTACCTCGTATATACATTTGATTCCAAAAATTTAAATGCCAAACAAATTCAAACCTTATTCTTGATTTATTGAATTTTTTTTTTGAAAATCGTGGGAGCCGTTTTTTTTTAAATTAATTTTTTATATATAAAATTTTTCAAAAATATCTTAAAATTAATTTGGGTATGCAGTTTTCAAGACCATATAAATATACATATTACACTCTAATATGGATTTTTAAAATTGATCCGTTTTTGACATACAGAATTTTGAAAAAAAAAGTTAAAAATATTTTTAAAAAATCCAAACAAAAATTTGAAATTTTTTTGAAAACAAAATATTATTTGAACAATATATACGTACTTTCGAAAAAAAAACTTACGCTGATCGGACTTTCAGTTTTCGAGAAAATCTAATAACAAAAAAACGGTTTTATGGGAGGTACCGTTTTGGAGCAATACAAACATTTTTTTTTTACATAAAACACATGAATGTTTAAAAAAATTAAACTCGAGGAAGTTTAAAAAAAATCGTTCGGGCCGTTTTTGTGAAAAAAAAATGTTTTGGTTTTTGGCCAAAAAAAATCGTATGGTGGCTACCCTAAATTTTGATCTTAAAACAAAAATAAAAAAATTGGGATATGACTTTTTGCTCAAACCTCTAATTTCCAAATTTGAAGTCAATCGGACCAGTAGTTAAGGCTGTAGATGCCTGTAAACTTTCCGACAGACAGACAGACGGAATCGCCGGACCCACTTTTTTCGACTTCTCTATCATCGTAATATCATATCTCATCCTCATCTCAATTTTTTTTTTTTTTACGAATTCAATACTTGCCATATATTCTATATGTCGCAAGTAAAAAGAGAGCATGAGAAGTCCGAGTTATATTACATTATGATATTACATATATGTAACATAATATTTATTTATAACTGTACCAGCTGGACTATACAACATAAACTTGGAAGCCGCATATCAAACCAAAATAAGTACGATACTGCGATACATTATGCCTACCAGACGCCTCCTTAAGATACCACATCAACAAGAGATTATTATTTGTTCATTGAATTGTATGCATCGATAAGAGTACGATGCTGATTACATTTAGGTGTTATCAGGTGTGTATCCATCGATTACAACCCAAGCCAAGCCAAGTTAAGCTTTGGTACAGTATATATGTAATTTTAAGTTAGTTAGAATTAGAGAAGCAAATAATAAGGTTGTGTTTAAAATAAACTCTTGTTTTTTCTCGCTGAAAATTAAGTAAGCCTAACTCTGCTGAAATAAAAACTAAGCTTAAAAGTTGCTGAATACATAAGTAAGCAGTAACTCGCGCGATCGAGGAGATATAGGGATGTCACAACAGGAACGACGTTCGAAAGTTTTACAAAAAGGTGAAACAAACATCCAGGGCTTATACATCCCGAACTGAAGCCTGTAGAGACCATTATGAGAACATCGTAGTGGAACCGCAGCCAGTGCTGAGGATATGGAAATACCACTTTTCCAAGCTGTATAATGCCGATAACGAGCAAAACTCTGTCAGCAATACAGAATCGATACCTACCATCTTTTCATCGATTTCAAGGCCGCGTATGACAGCGTCTATAGAGACCAACTATATAGAGCAATGTCTAGTTTTGGCATCCCAGAAAAACTCGTCACTCTGTGTAAGATGACGAAAGTTGATGAAAACTCTCGCTGTTCCATCATGGTCGGAAAATACCTAACGGACGTTTTTGATGTCAACAAAAGGTTAAAGACAAGGCGATGGGTTGTCATGCGATTTCTTCAACATCATTCTTGAAATGATAGTGCAAAGCTCCAACGTCAACACCAGAGACATAATCTTTCTAAAGTCAGTCCAGCTACTAGGATACGCAGACGACAATGACATAATTGAAAGAACACAGCGTGATGACAGTGGAGCGTTTGTGAGTCTTGAAAGGGAGGCCAGGAAGATAAGTCTAGCGGTTAACGAGGGCAAGACCAAGTTAATGCTGTCGACAAGAAAGGACTATCAACATCGACGTCTCGGAGCAAACGTCAACAAAGACAGATTTAACTTTCGAGGTAGTTAAGGACTTTGTCTACCTGGGATCCGCTATCAACTCAGACAACAACACCAGCGCTAAAATAAAACGAAGAATCACTCTTGCCAATCGCTGCTTCTTTGGACTTAGAAGGCAATTGAGCAGTAAAGTCCTCTCCCGAGCAACTAAAGTGACACTCTACAAAACCCTCATCATCCCGGTATTCATGTATGGTGCAGAGACATGGACCATGACAACATCTGATGAAAATGCTTTGGGCTGCTTTGAGAGAAAAATTCTTCGAGTGGTTTTTGGTAGATACTGTCTGCATTAATGAAGAATGGAGACGAAGATTCAACCAAGAACTGTACGAGCTGTACAGCGACACTCACCTAGCCAGAAAAGTTAAGATCTAACGACTTAGATGGTTGGGTCATGTTGAGCGAATGGAAAATTACTCCGGCTCGTAGAGTATTCAAATCCAACCCGGAAGGACGTCGCAGAAGAGGAAGACCGCTGATCAGGTGGAGCACACAGGTGGTAGAGGACCTGAGCCAATTTGGCGTGCGAAACTGGAGACAGCTAGCCAGGGACCGTGCTGGCTGGAGAAGTTTGTTGGGTGAGGCCCTGGTCCGACCTGGACTGTAGCGCCACCATGAGTAAGTAAGGGCAGCAGTAAACAGCGATCGAAAGCTCACCATCGAGAGAAAAGCATAGATCGGAGTTATTCATCACAGCCACATGGATCGAAAAGTAAACAGCAGAAAGGCAAGGAAGCAGCAGAAAAACGACAGCGGGAGAGGTCCCGCTAGAGAAGACAGTTGAGGTGTTTGAAGTGCGGAAGGACGGGGCATTATGCTAGAAAATGTTATAGATCAGGGGTGGAATCGTGTAAAGTGATTTGTGATCGGTGATAGTCACAAACCAAAAATTTTGTCTGCGTAAGGTGATAGTCACATGTGACGATCACCAAATTGATACTTTTTCTTGTGACAGCTATTTTGTTATCACATTCATATTAAATTGTTCGCGCTTTTAAGTTATTGTGGTTTTTTCTAAAATTTTCGTAGAAAGTGAACGTGTCTGTTCCATTACAATTATTTAAAAAAAAATTAAAATAGTGGATAGCGAGAAAATGAATAAAAAAAGAGGTTAACCAGCGAAATAAAATAAATACGTTTGAACTTCCGAATACAAAGCTTGTTTTGTGTTTACCAAGATTGTTTATATTTTCTGAAAAACAATACATATATTTAAACGTTTTCATATTAAATCCCCTAAATTTTGGATTTGTATTTGAATATATAATGTCTATGTTTTTATATAAGGCCGTGTCCGAATTCGATGAATTGTGGTTAAAAATTGATGAATTTTTAACCACTACTGTCATATTTTAACTTGCTCCACAGCTAGTCTAATTTTTTCATTCAATGCGAAATGTCAAAATTTAACCAAACGTCGAGTTTTAACCACTTTTTAACCCAATTCGGACACGGCCTAACCTCGCAATGAATAAATCGGAGTCAACAACTGCTGTGTATATAAAATACCTAGTACTATCGAGAATCGTGTTTTTTTCTCAAACCAACTTATGTACAATAAATAGCTTTCTCAGCTTGTAACTAGATGGCGCGATGATCGATTGCTAGTTTGCCATATACATACCAAGGATTCTTAGGTCAAAAACGAAACGTCAAATGTATATTTTTGGAAGTAGTCCCAACGTCCCAAGTTGCGAATAATTTTTAGTGATCACCTTACACAGATGGAAAATAAAATGTGATCACATTTGATAGTCACAAAGGTGATAGTCACAAATCACCTTACACGATTCCACCCCAGGATACAAAATGAATAATATTGGAAATGATGAAATAAATAATAATGTTGATCTGTGCTACATGAATTGTATGTTTAATGGAAAAAAACCTCTATCTATTCAGTTACATATATATATTGAAAATGTAAATTGTGAAATGGAAGTCGATTCGGGTGCGTGTGTGTCTGTGTGCCATGTTTCGGAGTACATGAAATATTTTTATCATTGCAAATTGTTGGAAGATAATAACCCTTTAAAGCTTTTATCAGGGGAAAATGTGAGCGTGGCCGGTAAGATAAATGTGAGAGTAGAATTTAATGGTGTTCTTCATAATCTCGATTTGGTCATATTAAATAGCATAGCATGTGTTTAGGGCATGTGGGAAGGAATTGGTTGGAAGTGCTGTACCCTAGTTGGAGATATTTTTTTTGTGAAACCAAGATGTGAATAATATGTAACGTAGATGAGTTGAATGAATTTTCCTCAGTTTTATCAAATAAGTATGCACAGATTTTTTCTAAAAGTAATGAGTCGGTTATTAAGCAGTTTGAGGCTGAGAAAGATCTTGTTGAAGATGCCTATTGAAAATGTAAGGCTTATACAGTACCGTTTGGTTTGAGAGACAAGGTAAAATATGAAATAATTGAGAGGCTTTGCAAGGCAGGGGTTTGCATTCCGGTGAAGAATAGTAAATGGGCAAGTCCAGTAGTCATTGTGAACAAAGGCGTTGGGTCGATAAGGTTATGTGTGAACTGCAAAAGAACGGTGAATAAACTCGTTGAAATATAACACGCAGTGATCCCGAGAATAGATGATTTGCTGGCTGGGTTGGCTGCCTGGAAATGGTTTTGTAAATTAGATTTGACGGGTACGTATTTACAAGTGCATTTATCGAAGAGGTCCCAAGATGTTAAGACAATTAGCACACATATTGGTTTATTTCAGTCGACCAGATTAGTTTTAGGATTGAAAACAGCTCCCGAAAGTTTTGCGAAAATAAAAGGTGAAATCCTAAAAGGTGTCGAGAAGGTTCGCATTTATTTTGATGATTTATTGAAAGGGGGACAGGACAAAGACGAGTGTATGAAGAATTTATTTGAAGTTTTAGACAGACTACTGGAATACAACGTTAAAGTTAATTTAGGTAAATGCCAATTTGTTGAACAGAAGATAGATTATTTGGGTTACTGTATAAGTCCTATTGGAATAAAGCCCAATCCTAAAAAAGTAGACGCTGTTTTAAATGCCAGAGAACCTATAAACAAAACACAGCTGAAATCATATTAAGGCATTATAAATTATTACAATAAATGCATTCCCAATTTGTCTGCAGAGCTTTCAGTCTATATGAATTAAAGTCGGTCACTGATCTCTATAATACACTGGATAGTGGATTCCATACAAATTATAACACTTTTCTTGGCTCCTATTGAATTTGACATGGTACTCTTACACTTGTGCATCTCTTTCTATATAAACCGAAAAAGTGAGACAGAGTCATTGATCTCTATTATAGAGATCAGTGGACAGAGTAAAGTGATGAAGAGATTGCTTAGTTTCACCAATGGCCTGAGTTTATAATTTAAAATAAATTTACTGAAAAATTGTTATTTTTAACTAAATGGGGCCAACCAATAATTGAAATAAATCATTATCATTAATTATCATTTAAGAAGTTTCACAGCACAGCCGTATTTATGTTATTTTTTGCAGCTCTCAGTGGGGAAGTGATATATTTTGGTTTAACTGTTATACATGGATGGTACCTTTACAATTATAACAGTCTTCTATGAGAGTCAAACTTTTTGCTCCTATCCACTATCCAGTTATAATAGAGATCAGTGAAGTCGGTTAATACACTGATCTCTATAATACACTGGATAGCGTATCCATACAGAAAAAGTGACTCCATTTGAAGATTGTTATAAAGTCGAAAAGGGAAAAATTCGTATAACAGTATAACAAAAATAAACGACAAAGAATCCCTTATCTCTATATTACTGATCTCTGTATCGGTGCAAAAAACAGAGTAGTTTGTTTTCATTTATAGGCGTTTTTCTTTTTTTAGTTCGGAGCATTGTGTATAGAGAATTAATATTAAGGTTTTTTTTTCATTTTTATAATTGTATTAATAAATGATATAATCGACTTTTATTAATTACAAAACTGATATTCTCTTCCATAACAACTTGTTTCCTTCACCATTTAAATTATTCGAAACATTTCTATTCATTGTTCAGACTCTGTTCAGATGTAAAAAAGAAAAACGCCTTAGTTTTTGCATTTTTTTTTTGTTGGTTAGACGTCAAAAAGTCGAAAAGGGACATTGACTCTCATCTTCAAATGGAGTCAAGAAAAACTATTAAACTTTGTAGGTAATACACTATCCAGTGTAATATAGAGATCAGTGGGTACAAAAGTTCCACAAATATATTTATGGGCTAAATTTTACGATTTACAGTGATCATCAACTGTTACAGGCAATTTTTGGGGATAAGAAGGATGTGCCTTCAGTCGCGGCTAACAGACTTCAGCGTTGGGCAATTTTCCTTCTTATGTATAACTATTCGATAAAATATCAAAAGGCCTCGCATATGGGAAATGCGGACGCGCTATCAAGGTTGCCTCTGGCGGCTAAGACGGATGTAGAAGTGATAGCATCAATACACTAGACTTGTCGAATTTCCCTTTAAAACTTGAAGACATAAAAGCAGAAATGCAAAAAGATGTTGTTTTGTTAAAAGCTTATGAATTTGTTTTGAATGGCTGGCCAAAGGAGGTTTCGAAAGAACATCGCCCATATTTTTTGAAGAAAAGTAGTTTGGCTACGGAATCAAATTTTTTGTTTTATGGGGGGATAGAGTACTTATTCCTATAAATTTAAGGAATCAAGTTTTGAGCTTGATACATGAAGGTCACGTAGGAGTAGTAAATCGTATGTTTGGTGATGATGATATAGAGGTGTTTGTCACTTGGGAGCTTGGCCTATACACCCAATTTTCCGCTTGAGCGCATCCACATAGATTTTTGTAGCGTAGATGAGCATAATATTTTGTTAGTCTTCGATTCGTTCTCAAAGTGGATTGATGCATTTGTAATAAAGAGTTGTACAGCAAAGTGTGTTGTTGAACAGCTTAAAAGTATGTTTATTGTTTAGTACATTACCGAAAAGCATTGTGAGTGATATCGGTCCAACATTTGGTTCGAAAGAATTTCTATCGTTTTGTACTTCATACGGAATTCAGGTTTTTAAATCACCACCGTATCATCCCTCGTCCAACGGTGGTGCGGAAAGAGCGATGCAATCATTTAACAGCTCAATAAAGAAAATGTTAATAGATCCTTATTTGCGTGGATTAGATATGAACTTAAAGTTAAATATTTTTTTAATGATATACAGAAACACACCTTGCACTACTAACAATGCGACTTCCTCAAGTAAATTTTCGGTTACTGTCCCAAAACACTGCTTGATTTGATAAGACCAGATCAAAATAGAGAAGAAATAGTGCGAGAACAATAAGTTAAAAGACAGACAGACACACCCCAAAGAAAATTTTAAAAACAGCATCTTATAAAGTAGGTGATACGGTATTATATCGTAATATTTTCTCTTATTATATTAAATGGTTACAAGCTAAAATTATAAAGAAACTGAGTAAGTTTAGATATTTGATAATTGTAAATGGAATAAAAAAGTCAAATTAAATTGAAGAAAATAAAAACAAGTTCGATTTAGTGCTGCTCCTATAATAAGAAAAACTGATTATGGTAGATTAACTAGAGCTCAGAAAAAAAAAGATTTTGTCCACCAATTTCTGTATTGCGGTCCGACAAGGTGCTTCATGACGATCCAAAAATGTTTTAGTTTTATGAAATGTCTCTGCCAAATGTTCACCATTTTTAAAGTGAATTTTAATAATTTCAATGCGTTGTTGAAGCGTATATCGTTCCATTTTTATTAATAGGCGTTTTTCTTTTTTAGTTCGGAGCTCTGAGCTCAGACTCTTCAGAGCTTGCTGAAGAGACTCTGAACAAAGTTAGCTCTGAACATTTTCTGAACATTCCGACGTAATTTTGAAATACAATTGAGCACTTAATATTCAGGATTGTTTTATTTGTATAACTGTATTAATAAATGATATAATAGACTATTATTTATCACAAAATTGATATTTTCTGCCATATCAACTTGATCCTTCACCATTTGACATTTGTTTGTTCAGGCATTTTGCTCACAATGCTCGGTCTCTTTTTTCCGAGCGCGTCGGTCGAACTCTGAACACTCAAAATCAGTACTTTGAACGAAAAAACACAACTTTGATGCTCTGAACACACTGAACTAAAAAAGAAACACAATTTTTAGTTTGGCAGGTCAGGCTCTGTTCAGATGTAAAAAAGAAAAACGCCTAATGGCGTAGTTTCTACTTGTCAAATCACAAAAAAATGACAGCTTCAAAAGTGACAGCTACCAAAATAGCGGGCTATTCAAAATAACACCTCTTATGGGGGGTAGTTGAGGTCGTTTTATAATTTAGGTTAAAAAAGTCTTAAAATTAACTTATTTCAGAAAGATTTTTAATAAAAAGGCATATAATTCGTGTCGATATCTTTTTAAGTTATTTAAAAAAAGAAATAAAAATTGAAACTACTATCCCCGGTCTCTTCTAATTCGGCGAATTTATATTTCTCTCTCTATTTACAAACCTCTATTAAAGGATCCGTTCGAACGATTTTATGATTTTTCGTGTTGAATTGATGTTTGAATACTTCCATGTCTTTTAGAACTTCCTTAACCTTAACATCGCCGTTGTCAACAAGTCGAAAAGCTGTTATATTTACGAAATTGTATTTGAAATCCTCTAGTTCTAAAGTTTCGATATCAAAAGTGGTGAATAAATAATGGTATTTATATTCATTCATTTGTAGTTCAACGATCTATAAACAAAAAAATGCAAATGTATTGCGGTATAAAATGTAGCCCATTTATGGAAATTAACTTCTTTGAGTAGAACTGATATATTTGATAAGCTTGTATCAATAACTAAATTGCTTATATCCTTGTTTTTGAATTCATTCAATACATTCATATATGTTGAAGGCTTACATTCGCGAACGTGAACTTCTATCCCTGATGATTGTATAAATTCTCTTATTTGAATAAGCCCTATATAAAAAGAAAAAAGATGCAAAAGAATACATATATAAAATAATAGTAAAAATAAATTATATTTACCGTAGTGCTTCTCAAAAAGTATTCCAACTTTTGTCCAATTTAAGTATCTTATTATATCTTGAAATGCATGATTAATATAAAACTGAGATGGATGCAAGTTAATTGAGAACTCTTGAACTCTGTTTTCAACATCAATCTTCGTCTCCAAATGTGGAATATCAAGAGCATCGCATATTGAATGAATATGCATTCGCGAAACAGCATCGGACGGCCCAAAAATTGCTTGTACTCCTAACCTGACTTGTGAACATACTTTTCAGAAAATATACATCTTAATCGAAGTATTTATTTTAAAAAAAATATTCATTTACCTTTTTTGCTTGTACGAAATGAATCGTTTTTATAAATATATTGGATATCATATTCCAACGTTGTATGTGGTAATATTCCTTTGTCACGATTGATACTATGCACAGCATATTTAAAGGCCAAAACTGCTTCACCGTGTCTTTGGGTTTCTTCAAAAACTCCACCTGAAAAAGCAATTTTTTTTTACTTTGACTTTTATAACAAGGTAGTGTTCCCTTTGTAAATAGTTTTTTTTTTAACATTATAATGGTATTTCCTTTTTCTGTGAACTATTGATAATTTCAGTATAAAATACACATTGTGGTAACGCTGAACTCAGTTTACACCAAATTTTGCTAATAGCCGTCTATTGTATATAGAAAATATGGTAGCCTGCTAATTTTGGTGGGTGCTTAGTAGTCTGTCCCGTCAAATTATTTTTTGGGATATCTCAACGAAAGACCCCAAAAAAGTTGCGTATTGAATAGCAAATAACGGAACAGGAATTGAAACAAAAATCGGAAGGTACTTTTGGGCTTCTACCGACCGCTGAAGTTTTGAAAAAAAGTAAATTTTTCCATATTTTTATTTTAATAAATTAAAATTTTTTTCATAAGCTCAATGAAAAACTTTGCAATATTTGCACATTGAATATCATACAACGAGGTAAAAATAAAATGGAATAGTATTTTGGGCCTCTGAAAGAATTAAAATTAGCCATTTTTTAACGTTTTTTTCAAAAAAACATCTAGTTACTAACTGAAAAATAATTTATCCATATATTTTTCTATTCATTATTTTTAAAATGATTGGTGTTTGATTTGCAAATCTTAGAAGCCGTAGAATAACATTTAAATTTCAAATTGGCACGGGTTACTTGTCTGGTGTATTGTTTTCTCAATTTTGTCAAAAAAGCTTTTATCTTTGTAGTCACTTTGTATTTTCTTGTGTTCAGTTGTTTTGTGTGAAGTTCTCTAAAAAAAATGTTGAGCGTTAAATCAAAATGAGTTCTGGCCCTCGTCGACAAGAAGCAAGATGTAACTTTTTCGTCCACTTTAGTGAGCTTAAGAAAAATAAGCTGCCAACAATAAAAGATGTAGTAAGATATATATCTACTTTTCATAAAAAGTGATCTCAAGACAAAATACAATGGCAGAAATCCATCTAATTCTAAAGTGTTTGTTATTGCTAGTACAGAGATTGAACAGATATGTAAGACCGCGTTAATTCCAATTGTGTCTCATAGTCGAGTAGTACAAATAATGGAAACCCACTATAACAAATACATGGCACTTAAAATATACCCAAATTTGAAAAAAAAAATACAAGCTTTCACAAGCGATTAGAAGATTTTATTGAATTTTCAAGTACAACATTGACATTGCATCGTGTAAGTGCGATTTCTTTAATGACTGTCATTGCGTAAAGGATAAACAAGTTCCCTTAAGTTAAAGACCTTTTTTAGTGGACCAGAGAAATGACAGAAATATGGTGATCGGTGTTATTGATAAGGTTGAAACCCAAAAACTTCAAACGCGACTAGATAGAAAGCGTAGTGCATTAGGTTGTCAACGAGCTGAACCTTCTATGGTAGAAACTTTTTTTGATACAGTACATCCAAACGAAGAGCAAGACAATCCAATGGAAGTAGAGCAGTCACACATCTTTTTTATGAGCCTTCGACATCAAAATCATCGGGTAAGCCGAATTTACTTACTCTTCCATCCGTAGCAAGAGTTTGTGATCGATATGGGATTTCCGTACGATCTGCTGCTGCAGTTGCTTCAGGATGTAGGGATTATTGATAATACTAATACCACTCTAGTTATCGATAAGAACAAAATACATAGAGCCTTGGAAAAATCAAGAGAAAGCCTATCAAATCAGTGCTACAATGTCTTGATTCGCAGTATTTATTTTGATTATCGGAAAGACAAAACTCTTAATTCCGAAATTAAAGATGGACGATACTATCGAAAAGAGGTTCTTGAAGAACATATTTCCATTCTTGCAGAACCGGAGTTCTGCAAGAATGGAAAGGAAATATGTATCTCAATGCTTGATTTTTTCAAGGGAAAAGGATACGATTTGAAAAAATTGTTTGGATTGGATGTGACTGCACTGCAACCAATACTGGTTGGAAAGGTGGAATAATTCGTCATATAGAAATGGAATTATGTCGACTCTTACAGTGGGTAATATGCCTACTTCATGCGGATGAATTACCACTTTAACATCTTTTCAAGTAGGTAGGTGGATCAACTTCGGGCCCTCGTGAATATTCTCGCCCTCTCGGTAAGTCATTGGCTGATTGCCAACTTATTCATATTGCTCAATTTTCATTTGTATCCGGAAATGTTACTGATATCGAGCACGTAATCTTCAATCAATTAAGTATTAAGAACAAAAATATCTTTACGAAATGTATGAAGCCATAAAAATAGGTTACTGTTTGCCAGCATTAGCAAATCGACAACCTGGTAAAAGGGCACATTCATCACATTCAAGATGAGTTACAATTGCAAACAGAGTTCGAAGACTTGACGTTGGTTCTAGCAACTCATTTGAGAATCTAATTTTTCTTGTGGAGTACATCATGAAAGTTTATGGCACCAGTGTGGTTTTGGATAAAAAAGAAACCCTTATTGATACATGGCCTGCAACATGTTTTTGCACATCCTGAAAAAAATTTATTAGCAACGCTCTTCGACGAAAGGGTCCATGTCAGAAACCTTGCTCTTAAACGCATAATAAAAGCGAGGAAAACCCATATAACAAATCGAAAATTTAAGCCACCTACGGACTACATAGACATAATTTTTTGGAATGAATGTCAAATTACTCCACCACCTTGCCTAGCTGAATTGACGGATGATGAACTTTCATTGCTAGTGCGAAGAAATGAATTGAAAATACCGGAATTTCCTTGTCACACGCAAAGTGTCGAAAGATGCATCAAATCTGTTACCGAAGCAAGCCAGTGCGTTATTGGAGTATTGAAGCATAGTCGAGAGAAGAACTTATAAGAAACAAGATTCTACCACGAAGTAAAATGCCCTCTTATAATTTCAAAGGTCAATTTTCAATGTAACTTTTTTTTAAACATTCTTAACTTTTTTGTAAAAAAAAATCATGAAAATACATCAAAAAATAAATAAGAACATATAATTTCTTATTTATTTCTTGATGTATTTTCATGAATTTTTTTCTTATTTTTTTCAACGAAACTTAAGTATAAATATTTGTTTTTTTTATCTTATCTTATCATTCAATGAAACAAATAAATAAAAAATAAAAATAAAACTTTATTTTAAGATCTTTAAGCCGTGGTAGAACCCCAAAAGGTAATGTTCAAACCAAGGACATATTCAGAATCTACTCGTTTATGCGCAAATTTTGATACCTCTTACGATAAAAATCTCGATATTTTTTTTTTCTTCATACAACGACGGGACAACGCTAGTGCTTAGTGCTTTTGACAAACTTTTATAGCAACATTCAGCATTTTTAGACCGTTTGGCTGGTCAGTGATTATTGTTAGAATAAGAAATAAATGGATACCCTATTCGGTTGCCATTTTGTTTTTTTTTTTTTATATCAGGTATTTGTTTTTATCATTTTGGTTTCGTTGTTTTATGGAATCCTGAAGAGATTACTATTCCTTGGAGGAAGCAGGAAGGCATTCCACTCCACAGATCTGCTAATCCTTCATTCTGTTCTTTCAATGTTTTTGCTAGTCAATTGTTATCATAGTGTTTTTGTTGTTGCATTAAGCAAATCTAATCACTTTCTAGTTAAAGACAAAAAGCGTGCTTCTCCTTCATACAACAATACTTCTTGCAACAAAAAGATAAAATTGAAATTACGAGCTTTTTGTGGCGAAAATTTAGGACGAGAATTAAGGTGCTCATAGGCACCTGGTATTTTCTAGAAACAATTTCTGATATTTAAATAGGCGCCCAAAAAGCGAATCTTGATAAAGTAAAGTGTTGAATTAAAGTGAAAAATCACAATGTTTGATTGTAAAGCAGTCATAGTCATAGCCAGAAAGACATTGTAGGAGGAAAAAGGCCGTTAGATATTGTTCGTGTCTTTAACTAAAGGTGGTGTTATTTATTTATTTCGATTTCGACTATGAATTTTTTGAAAAATGATGTTCTGAAACAACTACAAACTCAACTAAACGAGTAGAAGAAGCAAGAGAATGACCTCAAACAACAAGAAGCTCAATGAAATAAGCAAAAACGAACAGAAGAATGTTCTAAAGCAGTTTGATGAACAGAAAAAAAGGCGGGTTTGCGAACTTAGAGGAGAATATGAATATCCTCGACAAGCGCGTCGAAAAACAAAATGAAAATTGACAAACAAATCAAAACCATTACAAATGAACTGTAAAAAGTGCGAAAGTTGAAAGATCGACAATCTTTTGGTAATTGCTATAGATAGACAGCGGTAACACTGGTCAATGGCGCCTTTGTGAGAATTGAGACAGAACCGGCAAAAATGGGTTAAGCGGTAAATGAGGGAAAAAACGAAGTATATGCTGTCTTCGAGGAAGGACACCCAAAACCGACGGCTCGGGCAGAACGTCACAATAGACGCATATAACTTCGAGGTAGTAGAGGAGTTTGTTTACCTAGGCCCCGCTATAAACACGGGCAATAACACCAGCGCCGAGATCAGACGAAGAATAACTCTTGCTAATCGCTGTTTCTTTGGGCTAAGAAAGCAATTGAGTGGAAAAGCCCTCTCTCGAGCAACTAAGGTAAAACTGTACAACACACTCACCATCCCAGTCCTGCTGTATGGTGAGGAAGCATGGACCTTGACAAAATCGGATGAAAGTGCCTTAGGCTGTTTCGAGAGGAAAGTTCTTCGGGTCATCTTTGGCCCCGTGTACATTGGAGGGGAATGGCGAAGAAGATATAACAGCGAGCCTTACGGGTTGTACAACGACATGGACCTAGCCAGAAGGGTCAAGGTCAAGAGACTCAGATAGCTCAGTCATTAAGAGTGGATGGACACCAATGCTTCGGCCCGGAAAGCCTTCGACACTATACCCGAGGGACGTAGGAGGAGAGGAAGACCGCGACTCAGGTGGCGCACTCAAGTGGAAGAGGACCTCAATCAACTTGGAGTGCTAGCTGGCGGAGACTGTTGATTGAGGCCCAAGAGATGGATCAACAATATCCTGGCCATCAATAGACAGGGTAAGGCAATTTTCCTTATCTATAGATTTTCGATTGGTGATACAATTTATTACCTTTTCTAGAATTATGCTGAGCACTTCGAAATTTATTATGAAAATAGATTTCACGACTTGACTTATTTTCATATTTTACTTTTTCGCATAACGCTCTAAATCGATTTTTTAAGCTTTGATTCAACGGATGCATTCGAAAACAATTATCTTTAGAGTTTTTAAGAAAATCAAGATCTGTAGGGCTTAGATTCGTGCATGAACCATGACAATACAAATTACAATCAAACCATTTAATTAATTTCATCGTAGATTTTTTGGACTTCACATTGGTTTTTTTCTCAATTTATCGAAAACCACAAGACATTTTTACATCTTGTTTCCTATTTTGAACTTAAAATTAATAGATGATACAGCATTGAATTTTGAAAACGAACTTACTACTTAATTGCAGAAAGTTTTGGGTACCTACCTTTATTATGTCAAAGACACAGTGAGCGCATTAAGAAAAGATGAAGGGGTTTAAAAGTAAGTGTCGGTGTACATTGGTTTTGAATTTATCAAATTGCAATGATTGGAAAAGACAGAGTGTGGAGGGGAATTCCACATTCGCGTAGTACGGCTAAAGGAACGATTCTCTATACTTAAGAGTACGTCCGAAGTTGGGCTCGAGGGTAAACTGATGGGCATTCCTGGAAGCGCGGATACTACGGTTGATTTGTTTAAGGGGGGAATGCAACTGGCTATTTCTCTAGAGCACTTACCGTAGAAGTAACGATAAAACAGAGAGAGACACGAAACGTTACGAATGAATCAGTGATGTCTCCATTAATGATCATTCTTTCGGCCCTTCTTTGTATACCATCCAAGAGGCTTAAGTAAGTTACTGGAGGACCGGCCCAGTAAATTGTACTTAAGCATTGGACGGATATAAGTCTTGTAGATCCAGATCCAGATTGCCAGATCAGACGGGAGACAAATTTCTTGCACAAAAACCCAAACATCTTGCGCCATTTTTGGCGACCTTAAAACATTTTAATTTAAAAACAAAATGAAATGAAAATTTGCTTAGCTTTACTAAAAGGTATAGCACGGGTTTTGGGGATAAAGCAATTGATTTTTAAAAAATTTTTAACCCCCAACTATGCGAGGGAGAATAGATACAACACTTCTAAGATTATCAATCTGTCATAAAAAAAGTTCTTCTCAACTTTGCCGTTTGGAATCGTCGTTAAATTTTAGGTTCCCCAATTCTTTACACGCACTTAGGCCTTGGCTCTTCTAAAGCTGTCGCGTGCCAATCTATTTATTTATAATAACTTCAGGGCTCCATGAGAAAACGACTTTAATAAATTAATTTTTCGCACCTCAAACGTGATTTACGCATATAAAGCACGGAGTTCTATTTTGTGCTAGCAGTTGTCCGCGACTTCGTCCGCCTCTACCTCATCCACCGGTCAGAGGTATGTCTTCGACTTGTACATCATGCCCGCAGGAGAATTTTGTTGCAAGGTTATTTTAAAACAGTGGACCCTCTCTTAATTGAAATTGTTCTTAACTCTAGGCGACACTTTTCACTGATGCTTTGCTCTTATAATTCGTAACTTATCAGCGTAGCGTTTTATAGCTAAAACCAGTGGCGTAGCTAGGCTGACAAGGGCCCGTGTTCAAAATTCAAATGTGGGCTCCAAACTATTTTTTTTTTTTATTTATTATTTTATAAACAAACCATGAACAGTATTACAATTATAAAATTCATTATAATATATATAATAATATTTATTAATTGTATTTATAATAAACTTATTAAATGATATTTTTACGAGCTTTAATGGAAGCGAATGTATCTATGATCTCATCCAAGTCTATTTCTGAAGCCACCTCATTTTCAATTGCGATTAATGATAAGCTTTTAAGACGCTCTTGAGTCATTCTATTTCTTAAGTAATTTTTTATAATTTTCAATTTACTGAAAGACCTCTCAGCAGATGCAGAAGTAACGGAGATTGTATAAAAAATTAAGATTGCCGTGTAATATTTGGATATATCGCACTCTATTACACTAAATTTATTTATAATTACGTTACAAAAATCGTGAATGGATAACTCTTCAGTTAAATCATTTTTAAAAAGAAGGTAAATGTTTACAATTATGTTGTATAAAATCAGAACACTTTAACTGAAAATTATCGCATTTTACCTTCAATACATTAACATTTATATCTATCAATACTTTTGGATCTAGAAAATCAAATGTTTTGCAGACTGTACGCTTACCACGAAAACGCTCTTGTAATTGAGAAATTATTATGTCCAAAACTCTATTAAAAATGTTAACTTCAAACATTTTTTCTTCATTCTCAAATCATGTATCATTTGCTAATACGTCAAAATGCTTCTTAATTTTTTTTAAACGTTGAACTTGAAACTTTGGCTTTATGCCATATTTTTTCGAAGTTTCAATTGCCTTATTTTTAAAAGAAATAAAATTATGCCTGTAGCCTTTTAAACGTTTGTTAACATTATCCGAAGCACTACAAGCAACATCTAAACAGTTATCAATTTTTTGTAAAAATGAAACGTAATTGATATCGTTGAAAACGGTATTAAATATTTCGAAAAGCAACACGAATTCAAATTTAAACATTTTTTTCTAATAACCTCTGCCTCGTTGCGTTCGTCTTTCTTGCAACTTTTTAAAATTATTTCAGAAAGCGCTTTTATTATATCAAAAAAACGTAGGTTGACCGCGGCTATTGTGTTTATTCTACTAGACCATCTAGTAGGATTTAGTTTTTTTAAGGTGGCCTCAGATTCGTCTGTGAATTTTGCTAAAACGTCCCAGCGCTTAATGCTGTTTCCAAAAAAGCAATAAATTTCTTGTAAAATTGGAAAAAAAATGTGTGCTTCAATACAACCTCTAACTGCGTCGTTTACTACTAAATTCATGTTATGACAGGCGGAATGCACATATTCTGCATTTGGTTGAATGTCTTTTATTTTCTTTTGAACGCCATTGTACACACCACTCATAACATTCGCACCGTCCGTCATAGCCTTGACCCATACAATTCTTAAAATCTAATTTCTTTTCTTCAAAGAATCTTGTAACCTGATATACCAGATCATCGGCACGGTGTTCACTGACAGCATGGAAACCTAGAAATACTTCCTTCACTTCGATTTTGGTTGACTTCCCACTTTCTGTCCGGGCTATTGTTGCATACCTCACGACAACACTTAATTAATCAATCTTGGCTATGTCCTGTGTTGTGTCCAGAATAACAGAAAAAAATGGAGATATTTTTATTTTTCCCAAGAGACTGCTTTCAAGCTCAGTACCTAAACAGTCAATAACTTCATTTTGAATTGTTGGACTAAGGTATCTGGTTGAACCTAAACCGATATAAATATAATATAAATGAAATGTAAGGTAGTTTCTCATAAAATAATACACACCACTAGGCATTTCTTAGACTTGTCTTATGACGTGATCATATCTGACGATGAGTTGAACAGTATTTAAGAAGTTACCGTGGTTGACATTCAAAAACAAATGTTCATTGTGCCCTCTTAAGGCCACACAGTTTTTCGATAAGGTTAAAATTATGTCAAATATGCGGAGTAGTAGCTTCCAGAATGATGCTTCCTTTTTTATTTCACTCTGGAGTTGTTTGTCAATAATTTTCTCCTTCTTCCATGCTTCATAGATAGCACACGAATTCGTATGACTATTGGAAGCACTATGCCGTTTAACAAGTTGTGAGATATGATTCCAATCGCGAACTCCTGTGCACCATAGACTATCATAATTCATAACTATCAATAGAGTTGGAAAAAAGGCAAGTGGCAACTGGCAAGTGTACATTTGGCATACAAGCGTTTACATATTTGTTGTTATAAAATATAATGATGCGAAAATTTTAATTAATTTTCATTTTTGATTTGTATGAAAATTGTAGGTATAGATTTCTTGAAGGGCCCCTAAAAGCCGTGGGCCCGTGTGCTTTGCACGCCCTTGCACCCACGTAGCTACGCTGGCTAAAACTCTTCCTCGGTAAATGGACTATTCAATACAAAAAGAATTGTTCAATTTGATTAAGCAGTTCCTGAGATAAGCGCGTTAAAACGCAGAGAAATTAAACTTGTTTGCAGTTTTTTCCACATTTTCCACTTATTTTTTGCTCCTATTGGTCACAGCTTAATTTTAAGTAAATCCTTTCTCGATCAATGGACTATCCAACACAAAAAGATGTATTAAATTCGAACCAGTAGTTTAAGAGATTACCGCATTCAAACGAACAAACTCTTCAGCTGCATATAATAGTAGTAAGAGAAAACGTTGAACTTACCTATTCGAACCATAGAAGGTAATAAAATAACTCCACGGATAAACAACAATTGTAAAGGAACAACGGAAAAAATGTTAATCTTTTGTAGGTAGCATTTATTCAGAGCCATATTTTATTGAAAATAACAGTATTTTTATCCTAATATTCGGCACTTTTTTCACCAATATTACTGCCACTTAATTACAAAAGAAAACTTTAAGAACATAAGTCAAGTAACAGTAAGCGAAAATACACTTCGATGAATGTTTTTCCAATACATTGTAGACATTTTTATGGTTTCTTCCTCGAAAGCCCTCTAGACTTTTGCACATCGCATAGCACGAATTAAACGAAGAAATTGTTTCGAAAATTCTTACTTACTTATTATGTGCGCATGAATTTCGTTACTGACCTTTTCCCTCTAAATAGGCAAAATAGAAATAAGAAAAGAGCAACAACCTGTTGTAAATGTTAAATTCACTTAAATATTTATTAATCATAGATTTATGATTATAATAAAGTTTAATTTTCTCCTCATTAAAAGTTGTTCCCATCCAGGTCAACATGTAGTAGTTCGGTACTCTTAGTCTAGTTACGACCTTACTATCAAGCAGATTGATGCTGTTACATCATTTTTGCAGGGTGATGTTAATGAAATCATTTATATTCGTATGTTATTTTTAATTAGCCCTTGACTGCTATAAAGCAGATATAAGTGCCATCCAAGAAATGCGATGGGATGGTCCGGGCCTACGTAAAATGAACAACTGCGATATTTATTATGGCGACTGCTATCGGGAACAAAATCAGCGTCTATTTGGATATAGATTTGTAGTTGGGACTCGACTCAAGAGGAAGGTCTTGAGTTGCAACTAGTGAATGAGCGCATCACGACAATCCGTATCAAGGCTGAATTCACTAAAATCAGCCTCATCTGCGCTCACGCCCCCACCGAAGAAAAGAATGATGACACCAAAGACAGGTTCTACGAGCTCCTCGACAAAACCTATGAGCAATGCCCTAGCTATGACATTAAAATAGTCCTTGGAGATTTTAATGATAAGCTGGGTAGAGAAGAAATCTTCGGTGGAATAATCGGACGACATAGCCTACACGACACCACCTCCGATAACGGATTTAGACTAATCGACTTCGCTGCGGAGCGAGACGTAATGGTAGCAAGTACGCGTTTCCCAGATCTCGATATTTATTTATTTATTTATTTATTCTACGATATAAATACATCAACAGAATTGAATTCAAAGGAAAAAATAAGAAAACAAAAAATTAAAAATACAGTAATTTAAAAAATCATTTAAACTATACAATATTAGAATTAAATATGTGTACAATATATGCTAATCATAAGCGTTTAAAGACATTTCTCTCCATGCTAATGTCTAAACAATAATACATTTCATTGAATAATTTACAACAATGACTTATTGGTTCTCGCAATCCATAATTAGTTCTATGTGAAACTTCAAATAATAACGGCCTCAATCTTAAAGAACGTGAAGGAGCAAGCTTGAACAATCAATATAAGAACACAGAACATCCCGAACGAACATAACACTATACATATCTCTGCGTAATTCGAGAGGTTGCATTCCTAGAAAAAGACATTTAGTACGATACGAAAGCCTTGCATTGTGAACCCCTTTGGTATAATGTCTTAAAGCAAAACGTAAAAAATTTTTCTGAACTCTTTCAATTTTAGAGATTTCACTTTGAGTTGTTGGATTCCACACAACACAAGCATATTCCAAAGAGGGCCTTACTATGCCATAATAAAGCGATCTAAGGGTGTATGGATCATTAAATTCAAGAGAATTCCTTTTCAAAAATCCTAACAATGAGTTAGCCTTTGAAATTATTGAATTAATATGAAATTGAAAATTTAGTTTTTCATCAAATATAACACCAAGATCACTTATTTCATGGACAATTTTTATTTGAACATTATCAAAAGTATACAGAGGAACAATTGGAAACAAACAACGGCTATAAGACATACTACTGCATTTGTCAAGGTTGAGTTTTAAATCATTTGTAATGCACCAATTAAAAAACGTATTAAGATCATCTTGCATACGCACACTATCAGCAGAATTTGAAATTTCTGCAAAAAATTTTATATCATCTGCAAATAAAAGACATTTACAAAATTTTAATATATCAGGGATATCATTTACATGGAGCAAGAAAATGGGTGGTCCTAAGTGGCTTCCCTCAGGAACTCCTGAAGTTACAATAACTTCCTTAGAACCAATATCGTCCACGAACACCATTTGCTTTCGTCCAAACAAATAAGATCTTAGGCAGTCCAACAAAGGGTTTGAAATTCCATAGCACTGAAGTTTTTTAAGAAGAATGTTTAAATTCACTCTGCTGAATGCTTTTGCAAAATCTGTATACACAACATGAACTTGTCCATTTCTCTCCAAGGCATTTATTGAAAAGTTTGTAAACTCTACTAAGTTCGTAACCGTAGATCTACCTTTGCAAAAGCCGTGTTGAAAATCACTTACATGGCCTTTCAGCATACCAACAAAAATATCCTTGACAAGACAATCCAACATCTTTGGAATAATGGACAATTTTGAAACAGGTCTATAATTTTGAATGTTGTCTTTTTTCCCAGACTTAAACATGGGATTTATGACCGAAATCTTCCACTCATCAAGGAAAGTACCTGTGGATAATGATTGATTAAATAATTCAGTTAAGGGCAAAGATAACGATTCAGCACAGTGCTTTAAAACAATCGGTGCAAAATCCAATATATCCGGCTTACTTATTGGTTCTAATTCAGTAAGAAGCTTAAGTACATCATTAGAATTGATTCCTTAATCATACGAATTAAAAACAGAAGGAAGAGATTTAAAATAACCTTCATTAAACGTTACTGAATTTGTAGAATTATAAATAGTTTGAAAGTGATCAGCAAACATATTTGCTATTTCTTGCGGGTTAGAAGAGGATATATTACCAAGATGCATTGTCGATGGAAAACCAACACTCCTACGCTTTGCATTAATATAACACCAAAATTGATTTGGATCAGATTTCAGTTTTAATTCTATCGATTGCACATACTTGCAATGTAGGAACTTTGAAAGGAATATAAATTCTTTTCTTAGACGACAAAAAAGTGAATAGTCAACCAATGAATTTGTTCGTTTGAATCGCTTATGAGCAGAGTTCTTTGCATTCTTCAGTTTCTTAAGTTGGCTGTTGTACCATTTCGGACAGGAGTTAGCTCTTCTCCTAATTAAGGGAACAAATTTATTTAAAGCTTCACTTACAAAATATTTTAATTTGGAGAAGTTATTATATAAATCATTATTTCTAAAATGTGATATCCAGTCAACACTAGATAGATAGCTTTTTATTAAGTTCAAATTATGCGCATTAAATTTACGATAATATGACAGAATTGTTAAATTGAGTGAAATTATCATAAACATAATTAGATATAGAAATATGTATAGCTGTATGGTGGACAGAATTATTCAACAATGGAAGTGTTTCAGAAATATTTATATTTAAATCATCAGAGACAAATACTAAATCTAAGAGCCTGTTAATAGAATTAAAAACATCGTTTACTTGATTTAGATTTAAAGAAAAGAGATAATCACACATCATAATTTCAATTTCAGATTTTGATAACGCTGGTAATAATTTATTTTCATCTACTTTAATCCAATTTAAATTCCGCAAATTAAAATCTCCGAGTACACAAATATGAGCATTTTTATATTCTGGTAAGTTGGCAATCCTATCAATATTTTCTAGATGCTGCTTGTAGATGGAGTAAGCACTTCCAGGGGGAATATAGCTTAGGAAGATTAGAGTTTCCAGGCCAGCAAAAGTCACTCTTACACCGAGCTGTTCGATATTTACACCATTTATCTCTGACACCACATTAAATTCAAGTGCAGATGCAATTAAAGCGCTATGCCGACGCACTGCAATTAGTACACCACCTCCACGCGTTTTGCTAACATCAAAACGATCAAGACGAAATACAGAGAACGACATTAAATTGAAAAATTCCTCTGTCTTAATGTGATCATGAAGCCATAAGGGAACATGGAAATCTCATGACCAATAAACAGTCAACGAGATTGATCACATTGCGATCGACGCACCACACTTCTCTAGCATGCAAGATGTCCGCACATTCCGAGGTGCCAACATTGACTCGGACCACTACCTTGTTGAAGCCAAGGTATGTAGCGGGTTGTCTCGTGCAGTGTAAATGCATGAGTTGAGAAGGAAAATATATGGGCAGCACTTATGCAATTTATTGGCACTACCGATATTCTTTCGTTCAGTGAACGAAACCTATGAATGACATAGAAGTTACAACTAATTCCTTTGTGTTTACTCCTGGTGATATATTAGGAGAAAAACTTTTATGTATCTCATCACCTGCTGACAATGTTCATGACGCTGCTGTTGTTGACGCTGTTGATGTTGTTGCCGATGATGATGTTGCCGATGATGATGTTGCTGTTGATGCTGTTGCTGGTGGTGCTGCTAAAGATCCTGTTGACTACGATGTTTGAATACTATCATATGTAAATTTTCTTTGCCTTTATTTCGTTTAAACTTTTAATCAGAGCATTTACCTTCATTTTTGAACTTTTGTGAAGAGCATTATGATCAATTCGAATATGAATTATTTTAAGCGATCAAATTTAACTTTTTATATTATCTATTTATTTATTACTTTTTTCCCTGTATTTTGTATTTTGTTTTGTAATTCTATAGTGCAAATATTTTTCTCTTTTAAGCAGATGGTGATGGTAACTTTAAGCCTTCCTAAATTGTATGGTTATTGGAACAGATCCCGATAACATAAGATGTGCGCTCAATGTGTTGTGTGGTGCACGTAATGGTCTTAATGTTTGTTGTTTAAATGCCGAAAGTATTCGAGCAAAATATACCGTACTGTATCAAGTATTTAGTACGTCAAGGATGGATGTTATTATGGTGACTGAATCGTGGCTCAATACTAGCATCTCTGATGCATTAGTGGCATTACCGGGTTTCAATATGTATAGGTGTGACCGTAAAGATAGGGTTGGAGGTGGTGTCTGTGTTTATATTCGTGACAATGTATTAGGTTCTACCGTGTTCAAATCCACTGCTTCTTGTATTGATTTCGTCTGCGTTGAAGTGAAAAATGGCTTTGAAAAGTGTCTACTCGTAACCATATATAGCCCACCTAATATGTTTAATGAAGAAAACTTAATAGAACTTGAAGAAACTTTACTTAATATTGGCAGTAAATACAGCGACATATTGATCGGGGGGATTTTAATGTGAATCTTTTGGTAAACAATAATGTGACGCGACTATTTAAGCATTTTTGTGATAAAATGGGTCTAACGGTAGTAAATAATCGATGGCCAACTTGTTACAAGTCAACTAACAACCCTTCTCTGTTTGACATGTTTTTGACTACTTCTAAATACAGAATTCTAGGAAATGATCAAATAAGACCTACCTCAGATTTCATCCATGACTTCATTTTCTGTTCCTTTAATTTTGAAGTTGAAAGAACAAATATAGTTCGTTCATACAGTTTCAGGTCGTACCGTGATTTTAACTATGAAGAATTACAGATAAGTTTCTCTAGACTGGAGTGGAATGATATTTACTTTTTACCAAACGTGAATGATAAAGTCTCACTATTTAATAACTTGCTAACGCGACTTTATGATATCCATATTCCAGTGGTTACTAGGGAAATAAAGGCTTACAAATGTCCTTGGTTTAATAATAACATTAAACAACTAATAAGAGAAAGGGAACGTTTTTTCAGGAGATTTAAGAATAATCCTACTGAGTTTAATAAAAGACAGTTCATTTTTGCCAGAAATAAAGTAGTTTCAATAGTAAGAAAGTCAAAACGCGATTTTTTACTTAAAAAACTAGATCCTTCTCTCAATTCTAAAGAACTGTGGAGTAATATTAAGAAATTTGGTGTGAAAGATGATAAATACAAAACAAAATGTTCTTTTAGCCCTGAGTTGATGTCAAATGTTCTGATTCCCCCCGTGTCAAGTTCCCATACTCCTGAAGATATTTTTGTTATACCTGATAGAGATAATTCCTTCTCATTTAATTGCATTGGCGCATATGAACTGAACTATTTAAATCCATTAAATCAATAAAATCGAATGCAATTGGTCCCGATGAAATTTCTCCGAAATTTCTTAAACTTGTCTTCCCTATTGTTGTAAACTACCTAGTCCATATATTTAATTTCTGTATTTATAGTGGTCAATTTCCTGATGCTTGGAAAAGAGCATGCATTATTCCTGTTCCCAAAAAAGGAAATCCTTCCAACCCTTCAGAGTACAGGCCAATCAGTATCTTATCTTTCCCATGTAAGCTATTTGAAAAAATAATACATGATCAAATCCAGATCTATTTGAATGTTAATGCTCTACTCTCCAAATGGCAATCTGGGTTCCGTCATAACTACAGTTGTGAATCTGCAGCAATTAAAGTAACATCTGACATTCGGTTTGCTATTGATTCAGACAAGTTTGGTATAGTTGTACTTTTAGACTTTTCCAAGGCTTTTGATTGCATCGACCATTCAATTCTAATGTCTAAACTAAAGTTCAAGTTCAATTTCTCAAACTCATCAATAATGTTGCTGTCCAATTATCTTCAAGATAGAGTTCAACAAATCAAAACACAAATTGGCGTTTCGAATCCTATTTCTACTAATATGGGAATCCCCCAAGGCTCGGTATTAGGTCCTTTGTTGTTTTCGCTTTTTATAAATGACCTTCCAGAAGTCATCTGTAACTGCCAAACTCATTTATATGCGGATGATGTAATACTTTACATTTTTCGTAATACTGGCTTAAGGGAAGATTGTATAGTAAGATTAAATGAGGATTTAAGCAATATTCTCTCTTGGTCCAATGATAATAATATGAAACTTAATCCAACAAAGTCTGTAGCAATGTTGTGCTCTAGAAATGAACTCAACCCTTCAGATTTCCCTTCGGTTGTTCTTGATAATGAAGTTATCATGTATGTCAAAGAAGTTAGATACCTAGGTTATAAAATTGATTGCAGTCTAAGTTGTTGCAGTGCAATTTCAGATACCGTTAGGAAAATTTATTTTGGGCTACGTAGTTTGAGATCTTCTTCTAGTTTCTTGCTACCGAACATGAAGATACACCTAATTAAAACTTTAATCTTGCCTTATTTTACTTATAACTGTTCAGTCTATCCCATTCTGGACTGTGAGTGCAAACGTAAGCTCAATGTTGCCCTGAACGACTGTATCCGTTTTATTTATTGTGTTCCAAGATTCTCTAGTGTCTCACATCTACGAAACATTCTTTTTGGAATGGGTCTGGATGAGTACTTGAAACTCAGGCTACTTTTAAAACTCCATGGTATCATCCATTATAGATGCCCTGAATACCTTGCGAAAATTTGAATTTTGCCCAGTCTCAAAGAGGACTTAAACTCATTATACCGCGCTTCTCACACAGCATTGCAGAGCGTTCATTTTATGTTGCTGCAATTCGTTTATGGAATTCACTTCCTAATGAATTGCAAAATATTGCCGCACCTCCTGCTTTTAAGAGAAAATTATTTTTGCACTTTTTGAATCAAAATTAAATCTAACTATTCTTACTTTATTTTAACTTTTCTTCGAACTTTGTATATGTACATTTTTTAACAAATTTTCTAACTCTATTTCAGCTTTTTTTTTTTATTGGTTTTATTTTTCTATTTGTTTGAATACTGCGAAAATGTTTGTAACTCAAATTATAGATGCTCTAAAAGATTTAAATCTTAATGCGTCATTGTAAATGTAATATTCTTTATGAAATAAATGAAATAAAAATGAAATAAAAAAAAAAAAAAAAAAAACCTTTTTTTCATATTTTAACGAAGCGTCGGCACGCCATTCCAATTCAGGTCTGGAATGTTCTTTTGGATTTGGAATGTGCCCATGAGAACAACTTGTCTCCTTCCCAGTAAAAAGTAAAGAAAAATTATTCAAAAACAAAAAAAAAGTTGAAATTATAAATCGCTTCGCGAATTGACGGTCGATCAACAAAATACCTTTTGTTCGCCCAATCTGTAAGTATATGTTTTTTTTTTATTAGCCAACGATGGAAAATTTCATCATTTTTCCATAGTGTTGCGATTTTCAAGAAGCACATCTTGCTACTTCTGCTAAAAAGCTAGAGCAGCCAGTCGAGAGTGCGCGAACACCACCCCTGCCTCGGCCAGTCAGCCAAGGGCACTGAGGAACCCCGGTGCGAACCTCCTCGGGAGCCTTGAAAAACCCGGAAAGCACAGCATTATACTTACCTGCTATACCCTGATTGTAATTTTTTTTTACCTGACGTACCTACCATATATATTTAAATTATACCTAACTTAAAATTAATTAAAGAAAAGGAAAAACAAAAAAAAAATATCCCATCTAATGAGCCGTAAGGCATTTCCAAGTTCTTAAATAGCACCTCGAACAGTTCCCGCTTCATGGATCTTCGTGCGCACGGATTCCTGAGGAGCTACGCGAACCGATTAAAATGTTTGTACCTAAGTAAGTAAATTGTTCTTTCTTTTTCTTTGATTTTGATTTATCCTAACCACCTTAAATAAATACATATATTAGATTCTTAATATTTTAACCGTTGTTGAAATGGTACGCTTTTTTTTGCGATCAAGATTAAAATGATCGTTACTGACTCCAGTTTTCGAATGTACGAAACTGAGCTTTGTATAGTTTAGAGTTAATCGATTAATGAATTACAATAAAATTTAAAAAAATATGAACGATTCCTTTTGTCATTTTGGAGTGTAGGAAGAGATGAGTAGATAAACCTCAAGATCATCGGGCGATGGAACTATGTACGAGGGATGAGGTGATTGAGTATTAATTTTATTATTGGGGTCGTCCATTAAAATTCCGGCATCGGACGACCATGGAGTCCTGACCAAAGAGTCAGTGATGTAGGGTGGGAACAGCCTGGATCAACTCCATCGATCCACTGTAATGCTTAGTCTACGTTTAATTTTTTTTACTTCCGGCTTGTAGGCATGTTTTCGTCACAAAACTCGATATCGTGTTTTCATTCCTTTAAGTTCAACTTCTTTCTGAAATACATTTTTCTCAATTCCTATTTTGGAACGAAGTTCCCCTCTGCCTCCTCTCCCTTAGGCATAATCACGGCATGATTTATATTTTATTTTGTGGAAAGACAGCGGAAAGAATCCCCCCTCCGACGAGTTATAGCCGTGTTTAAAGGCCAGCATGCCGTGTACACCCCTGGGTGAAACAAATTTGGGTCCTTCCAAATTTGTTAGTACGTTTCTTCACCACCACATCACAGAATAAAAAAAAATGGCGCCCAACGTGGGGCCCGACGTTGCAAAAATTGACGTTCCCTTTTCCGCAACTCATCCTCAGCATATTTCATAATCATATCTAATTAAGACAAAATTTTTTGGAGTCCGACCCAAGGCTGTAGGGCCACGAAAGTGAACCCTGGAAATTTGTCCTTAATTCTTCGAGATATGTGTGAGTTGATAACAACCGTAACTAAAATTAAACACCTTTTCCTTCAAAAGTTGCAAAGGCAAACACCCTGGCTGTCGTTTGCAGGTTACATAATCAAAAATATTTCCTTCCTCGTTCTCAGAAAAGAAAAATGAAATCGTTTTCAATCAATCAAGTTTTCTTGTCGTACTTATCAGTACCAAAAAATCTGTTAGGACTCCGTTCCGCTGTAGAGTGGAAGCTGTTGCACTAGACTTTGAAGATTGAGAGAGAGTCGATAAGTTACAGACAAAAACTTTTTGCTGACGAAAGCTGCCTCGCCGTGCAATTAAAAAAAAAAAAAAAAATGTTCTCCCTTCTTGTTTTGTCAATGTTATTAACACCGCAATGCTCAATCTACCCTTACTTCACCATAGTGAAATCGCCCAACCATTTATGAAACAAAAAAAAAAACCTACTAACAAAGATCAGAAATATATTTTTATAATCACTAAGGAAATTATAAACCCTAAACGTCAAAATACGAAAATATATATATAAAATACACAATTAAATTTTTGCTTTACCTAATATCTTTTTTATCAATATTATTTTTCTTTTGGGAATACACTTACCGATTTGTTTTTACTTGAAATATCTACCTTTAATAAGAAAATATACAAACATGAGTCAGAACAAAAAGTCTCATACTGGTGCCATCCCTAAGTCAGGTAGACAATCTGCATTCGATAACAATCGTAGTAACATGATTCCTCCTAAAAGAGATAAAAATAAAAGATCTAATTACGGACCGAGCTGAGTTCAATCCTGTTATGCACTCACCTATGCCAATTATAAATCAGTCGGCAAGTAACGTCATTCATTCGCCAAACTTCGACTTATGTCACAATGGAAACGTTTACGCAATCCGTGGACAAAATAATGAAAACTTATTACTAGCACAACCAGACATATGTTCCTCGCGACAACTTTAGCTACAACCACTACAATTACGACGACATCTGTTAGCCCGATTATGTCAATCCGCGCAGACAATTCACTTGACGGATTATCTTCCTTGAACATAGGAAACCTGGTTCATCATCCACCTCCGAATCTTAATAGAGAAAGCCGAATACCGACGGTAAATTATCGACATTCTATAGTGAACTCCCAACCTCAAACCCAGTACACCTCTTCGAGCCCAGTACACAATCACTTAAAGAGTATAGTTGATGAGGGCCTTAAAGATATTCAGGAGTCTTTAATGAAACGTCTACCTGAGTTAATTCAGCAAAATATCGAGATAACAATGAAATCTGTACTACCATCAAGAGAACTTCCCTCAGAAATGGATAAAGAACCATTGGCTGCCACAGCCCACAAAGCTCATAATCCGAACACATCAAATATTTCTAGTAGCCTATCAACCAGTTCTCGTTTTCGTGAACTCCCAGATGATTTTAACAGACATTCCCTTCCTCCTAATACAAAATACGTACAGGGATTCTCTAATAGAAACACTCGCGAAACTACCACACCTCTTCCGAAACATTGGATTTCCAACGAATTCGAACCAAGAGAAACCCATTATCATGAAAATCCCCGCGTCCATTTTTCTCGATACAAACCAGCACCTGATTCAAAGTATACAGGCCATGATCCTATGAATTATAACACACCAGATGCAAATAGAGTACATGGACCACGAGATTTTTCCCGATACAACCAAGACCCAATGAATTACCATCAACCCATTCACAATATGCGAAACTATCCCATGGATAATCGACATGGTTTTAATCCTTCGTATGATAAAGGCTATACCCGGCGCTTTGAAACGCTGTGGAATGTGCGCTTCGATGACACCCCTAAAGGTATGCCCATCCGCGAATTTATCTCTCGTATCGAAATTTTACAAGACAAATATAATTGTCCTTGGGATGAAGTACTACGAAATTTTCATCAACTCATGATCGGAGATGCCTCCGACTAGTATTATGAATACGTAGGTAAAAATCGCAGAGTAGATTGGTTGACCCTGAAAAACGCCATGTTGAAACATTTTCAACGATACGAAAGCGATTTGGATATTTTGAAAGCCATAATGGATAGGAAACAGTTACCTCATGAACCGTTCGACGAGTTCTTCATGACTATTATCCATCTTAAAAGACAACTTCGAATACCATTGGCTGACGCTGATCTAATACCGATCTTGCGCAATAATCTAAACACTCGCCTTATGACCTTCATTTATCCAATGAGTATATACACCCTTGAACACTTTAGAGACGAATGTCAGAGAACCGAAAAAATGCTTCTAGCCCGCCATGCTCCTCAACCTAAAAACAACTTTTTTAGAAATGTTCACGAAATGCATTGGCCAGCCGCTACTGCGTTTGACGAACATTTTTATGAGCCAGAGAACGAAAACATTTCGGCCATCTCTTACAACCATCCTCAAGGATCATCTAGCAAAGATAAGAATCCTCTTGGCAACGTAAAGTGTTATAACTGCCAACAACTAGGACACATTTCGCCTTCTTGTCCTTCTAAGATTAGGAAACCTACGTATTGCTACAATTGTGGCTACGAAAAAGTTACAGTGCGAGACTGCCCTAACTGTACACTTAATAAGGGAAACCCAAAAACGAGCGTGATGCTTCCTGGGGAATCACGTTCGACCCAAACGAACCCAGTTTAAACAAAAAGAATGCCTGGACAAACACCCACACACCTTTAGATGCTTGTCAAGAACCCCTTTCATTCTCATTCTCAAAATCCACTGAGTCTGAGACCGAACTTGTTAAAGACCTAAAACCATCTGAATTTACCGATACTGACGGTGCAGATAAGTCAGATCCAAACTATGTCCAATCCGATTTCAAAACCATTATATTTCGTGAGTCCAAGGAAACCACAAACTTCGAACCACCGCTTCTTAAATGTAAATCGGACCCTGAACCTCTGACTTTGTATAAGAAAACCTTCCAAGAACGACTTAACAACTACAAAAAGATCCGGAATCGTATTTTCAATCTAGAAGAGATAAAACCATCAATTAAGCCAACCAAGTTATTAAAAACTAGACAAAGAAGTGCAAAAAGAACCGCATTCCGAACCTTCTTAGAAGAAACGACTCTCGAAAGAATCCTCTCGACATAAGACGTTATGCCAAAATCTCTATTAAAGGGCGAGGAATGGCAGGCTTACTCGATAGTGGTGCTTCTATATCCTGCCTCGGTAAAGGTTGCTTGGAGATCGTTAAATCACTGAATATCCCTATAACCACGTTAACATCAGAAGTAAAAACAGCTGATGGTAAAGGCCAAAGAATTGTAGGACGGATTTCTGTTCCGGTAGAATATGATGATGTAGTGAAACCACTCGACCTATACTTAGTGCCCGATTTACCTCAACCCCTCTATCTAGGAGTGGACTTCTGGTCCAAATTCCAAATCGCTCCGCATGTCATTAGCGAAATCTTCGGTCTTTCCGACCAGGAAAAAGGCGAACGTGGAAAAATCGACCCAAAACTCTCCGAATTTCAACTTCAAAGCGTTACAACCTTTATAAATGAATTATTCTGTCCTCCCGGTAGCAAAGAAACAGCAACCGAAGAGAGGTTAATGAAGTCCAACCCCCTATGCATGCTCTGACCGCAGAGCAGAAATGCCGCCTAGAGTCAGTGATCTCCCTGTTTCCATCATTTGCAAAGCTCGGGTTGGGTAAAACCTCCCTTGAAGAGCACGTGATCGATACAGGAGACGCTAAACCGGTGAAGCAACGACATTACCCCATGTCCCCGGCGAATCTGGAGATAATCAATAAGGAGCTGGATCGCATGCTCTCTTTGGGAGTGATTGAAGAGAGCCACATTGCTTGGAGTTCACCCATAGTTCTTATCAGAAAACCTGGTAAGGATCGAGTATGCTTGGACTATCGCATGGTGAACTCTCTTACAAAGGGAGATGCGTACCCGCAACCTCTTCTGAAGAGTCTGCTCAGCCAACTTGGAGATACGCATTACATGAGTAGTGTGGATCTCAAGGATGCCTTCTGGCAGATTCCTCTGGAGAAGTCGTCAAGGGAAAAGACCGCTTTCACTGTGCCAGGACGACCGCTTCATCAATTCACCGTCATGCCCTTTGGGTTATGCAATGCTTGATGGATAAAGTGATCTTCTCAGCACTTAGGGAATCCGTGTTTGTATATCTTGACGATCTTCTGATTATCTCCCCTGATTTCGAATCCCATCTGAAGATCTTGTCGTTGGTGGCGGAGCACTTGAAATCGGCTAACTTGACTATCAACGTCGAAAAATCATTCTTTTGTTTTAAAGAATTGAAATATCTCGGATACATTATCGGCCAGGGCCACGTAAAAGCTGATCCCGAAAAAATTTCAGCCATTAAAGGGTTTCCGTTACCAACGACTCAGAAACAGGTGAGGAGATTTCTTGGGATATGTGGGTGGTATCGTCGCTTCATCCGTAACTTTTCAGCTCTAGCCGCTTTATCTGACTGTCTTAAAAAGGGAAGTAAATTTCCCATTTCACCAGAAGCGAACGAGTCGTTCGAGGCATTGAAAGAAGCTCTAACGTCTGCTCCGCTTTTGAACACCCCAGATTTTAAAAAACCATTTAGTATACAATGCGACGCTTCGTCGAAAGGTATTGGTGCCGTTTTATTCCAGTACGACGAAGACGAAAACGAAAAACCAATCGCGTACTTTTCCGAAAAACTGAATGCATGCCAACAAAAGTACAGCGTCTCCGAGCAGGAATGTCTCGCTGCTTTACGAGCCATCCATAAGTTCAGACCGTATGTGGAAGGGAGTACATTCAAGGTAATTACCGACCACGCCAGCCTCAAATGGCTAATGAACTTAACCGATCTCAGTGGCCGCCTTGCACGTTGGTCGTTAAAATTACAATCATATACTTTTCATATAAAGCACGTCAAAGGATCCCAGAATCTGGTTCCGGATGCATTGTCCAGAATGCATATGGATCAGTTGACTTTATCTCCAATAACAGACTCACCGGAATTTAAATCAAACGAATACTTAGACCTAATCAATACCATCGAGATTAAGAGAAAAAACCTCCCAGATTTGAAAATTCAAAATGGTATCGTATATAAAAAGACCCCCTCATTCTCAAACAACATTGGAAGTTCAGTACCTTTGGAAACTTTGGGTACCAACAGGCTTACCGCTTCCGTTCTTAGCCAACCCAACAGCTGATTGCCCAAAACCATGACCCTCCCAATTGTGCCCACGGTGGCGTTCAAAAGACCTTGGGAAAAATCAAGGAAATTTATTTTTGGCCTAAAATGGCTCAGCAAGTTCGTGATTACATCAGTAAATGTAGCAAGTGCAAAGAAAACAAATCGCCTAACTTTATAATGAGAACCCCGATGGGATTCCACCACAACATAGAACTTCCGTTCCAAAAGATCTATATAGATTTTATGGGCCCCTATGTGCGAAGCAAAAAAGGGAATTTGTTCCTCTTCATAGCACTAGATAGTTTGACAAAATCCGTATTCTTGAATTCTTGAAACCCATGCATAGAGCCACCTCGAAACTTGTAGCTGACTTTCTCGAGAACGAAATTTTCCTGAAATATGGTGTACCAGAATTCGTGCACAGCGATAATGGCAAACAATTTGTGTCACAGGAATTCAAAAACCATTTAGCTAAGTACGGAACAACACATATCTATTAAGAATGCCCTTTATTCTCCGCAGGCAAACGCGTCGGAGAGGGTAAACCGTTCTATATTGTCTGCCGTTCGTACTTACCTTAAAGAGGACCAGAAAGATTGGGATCTGCACTTGCCAGAAATCCAACAAGCCCTATGCACTTCTGTACACCAGTCCATAGGCGTTTCTCCATTTTTTGCCTTGTATGGTCGTCATATGATCACCCATGGAAGTGCATACCAAATTCTAAAACAATTAAGAGCTCTTGGTGATGGAGAAATCGAAGTATTACCCTTTCCAAACATCCAGCAACTGACGCGAGAAAAAATCAAAGAGAATTTGCGTGAGGCACATAAACGCCACGAAAAATCCTATAATGCGCGGTCAGCCGTACGTGTATTTAAACCAGGTGAAGAAATTTATCGAAGAAATGATGTTCTAAGCAACGCCTGCAAAAATTTCAATGCTAAACTGAACCAAAAACGGTGGTCTAATTGACAATTTTGTGCTTTAAATTGATTATTTTGTTGTCAATTTACAACCAATGACCGACGTAGTCAATATGATAATTTAAGATTTTCAATTTAATGGCGTCATCAAGAAATCGTTGATTCGAAAACCGGGGTTGTCACATTGATGATTTGCGTTATCAAAAGGAAAACTATAGTCGTCATATTTAACATGGTAGTAGTCATCTTGAAAACCCAAGTTATCAAATTGAAAACCACGGTAATCCTAAAGAGAACTACAGTTATCAAATTGAAAATAGTTGTTGGAAAATGAAAATCGTTGTTGTCAACTTGAAAACAAAGGTTGCCAATATGAAAACCATGATTTTCTGTGGTTTTCAATATTACAACCACTTTTAAATTGAGTTTTTTTATTTGATTACCGTGGTTTTAAATTCTAAGAATGCTGCTGCGGCTGCGAAACATATCACAGTGGTTCTACAACAATATAACAAGTATCATTTTCCCTTATGTTTTCAATCCAAAGGATGTGCTCGTGTCCAGGAAACCATGAATGCACTCCTATACTTACTTCACCAAAGTTTATGAGTCATTCCTTTCATTCTGAAATATAATCTTTAAGAACTGTTTAAAACTAGATATTTTGGAAAAATTTTATTTATGTAAATAAATGTTAGATTTAAATTCATAACAAAAAGTTAAGTTAAGTTCCTAAATTATAATATAGTTTAATATATGAACAAAAAGTAAAAAGTTGATTGCTGATAGGCCATTGTCAATTATCCAATTTAAAATATTTCTTTTCATCGCCGCCGGCCGATTTGCACATCTTTCAAGAGCTGTCAATACCAATTCTTCGTCCTGTTAATGAGAATTAAGGGAAAAAATGTAAACTTAAGGATACAGAAGCAAAAATACAATATTAAGCTAAACGCTAAACGAATTCTCTATCTACATTGTTTGTATTATAATATGCTTATACTACATACCTTCAAATATCGGATAGAATTGTTTTTGACTCCAACTCCTTGCAAAGACTTTTATTTCATTAAGTATTCAACACACCACTTTTGAGCCTTTTTATTTTATATATTAAAAGTTAAAGTTTTTCAATTAATTGATCAAAGTGTAAGAAATATAATATTTTCATCTATTTAACTTTCTTTGAATTAAAATGTAAAATTATTTTTTTTTTTTTTGAGTTAATCTCACACAGAACTTTAAACTTCCGATTGAATTATCACGTTACTACCGACTGCTAACTCATGACATCATGTTTATTCGAAAATAACATTTGTTATTAAATTGACAACACTATTGTTGTATTTGATTACCATAGTTTTCAATGTGATAACTTTAAATTAACAATCATCGTATTGACAACCAAAATATTCTATTTGATTATTCCGGTTGTTAAAACGACAACTCTGATTTTCAAACTAGATACAAGAAATTGAAAATTTCAAATTGTCGCATTTACTATCAAGTTGTAAAATTTTGAGACGACTTCTGAACATTTACATCACATTGACAATTTTTTTCATCAATATGAGAATTTACGGTTAACAACCAGTAATTGTCAATATGACAACGGTTATTTTTTTCAGTGTAAACTGACTAAGAAGTTCGTTAAATGTAGAGTAGTGAGCCGAAATAATAATTTATATGAGATCGAAAATATGCAAGGGAAACGCATTGGTATTTACCATGCGAAAGACCTGCGCCGTTGATTCCCGAACCTCCTCCTAATGAATATCATCATATTATCGAGCTCCAGGACCACACTTTAAAGTGCAAAAAATCAACCAAAGTGACGGTAACTTTTGCAAAGCTCTTTTATTTAGTTTATTTTATTTTCATCAATCAGATAACAATCTTTAAAGACTAGAGTATATGTATAATAATAATAATAATGAATTTAGTTGGGGTTGTAGAACTGATAATATAAAATGTAAAAGCTAAAAGAACAGAAAAAAAAATGTTATCTATAACTTATACTGTTTACAAGAACAATATCATGAAAAAACAAGTAAAAAACTTTTAATATGTTATGAATTTATAGTGCGCATATTATTTAGTAAGTATGTTTTAAAAGTATCTCTCGAGACATCAAAGTTCAAATCAATCTTATTGCAAATTAAATTCAATTCCCTTATGCAGCGTGTGATAGGTTCATTTCGGCCATAATTTGTACGATGAAACTTCTCATAGAATTGAAACCGGCAGCACCTTGTTCTGGAACTCACATTTACATAGTTGATTAAAGAACTTAAAGGAGGACAATTGATATGTACCGTTATGATGTCCCTTATAAACAAAACTGAAAAATAAACCCGACGATGATATAGAGAAAGCATACCAAATAATAAACATCTGCTAGAATAGGAGGGCCTTTCAATCTTCCAATTAAGCTTGTTAAATGCATACCTAGTGAAGTTCTTCTGAACATTTTCAATTCGGTCAATTGAGTTCGTATAATATGGATTCCAGACTACGCTACAGTACTCAAGAACTGACCTTACCAGAGAATTGTAAATAGATTTTAAAGCATATGAATCCGAGAATTCCTTCGTATTTCTTTTTAAAAAGCCAAGCATTTGATTCGCTTTATTTATGATGAAATCATAATGAGGTAAAAAGGAGAGTTTTGTATCAAGGATTACTCCTAGATCTTTCTTCATATTAACACGCTCTAAAATAGTATTTTTGATCGTATAATCAAAAAATACTGGGTTAACACTTCGGAAACAAGATAAAATTTGACATTTTGAAACATTCAATAATAAGTGATTTTGTTCACACCAATTGTCAAGCCTTAACAGATCTTCCAAAAGAAGAAAACAGTCATTTTGACAAGAAATCTTCCGATAAAGTTTAAGGTCATCGGCGAAAAGAAGACAATTAGAGTGTCGAAAAATATCCGGTATATAATTTATAAATAATAAAAGTAATAATGGGCCGATATGGCTTCCTTGCGGAACACCAGATGACACCGAAATAGATTTCGGGAGCGAAGTTCCAATTTTAACAATTTGAACTCTATTTGCTAGGTATGATTCTAACCATTCTAGTAGAGAAGAGTGGATACCCAGAGAAGAAAGTTTATTTAATAAGATTTTATGGTTGACTCTATCAAATGCTTTCGCAAAGTCGGTAAAAGCAACATCTGTTTGGAAACCGTTTTCCATATTTGATATAATACAATTAGTTAATAATGCTAGGTTTGTAGCAGTTGACCTTCCTGACACAAATCCATGTTGAAAAATTGAAATATGATAACGAAATAAATGAGTCAAGCTATTACAAACTAATTTTTCAAAAACTTTTGGAATGCAAGAAATCTTACAAATGGGTCTGTTTAGAACCCGATTTATAAATTGGTGATATATAAGAAATCTTCCAGCAGTCCAAGAATCGCCCTTCGGCTAATGAGCGATTGAAAATCCAACAAAGTGGTTGAGAAATTGCTATACTACATTTCCTTAACAAAATTGCAGGAATTTCGTCATGCCCTTCGCTCTTATTAACATCTAATGATGATAGTATTTCTTCAACGTCAAAGGGACTAAAAACTAAGGATCCCACATTCACAACCCTACGTATGTAAGGTATATCATTGATAGGGGGATCATCAGAAGAGTAGACTGTTTGAAAATAATCTGCAAATAAGTTACAAATTGCCGAAACATCACTAGTTATTGAATTTTTATACTTCATACTGCTAGGAAAACCACTAGATATACGTTTACAATTTATGAAGCTCCAAAAACGCTTGGAATTTAATTTAAGTTCATTTTCGATAGAAATAATATAGTTACGATATAAGAATTTATTGAGGAGATCAAATTCACGGTGACGATTAAGATAAGCAAAACGGAGTTCAGCATTATTTTTATCAGACCTATACAATTTATATGCTTTGTTTTTCCTGTTTTTAAGGTTGATTAACCTCCGATTATACCAGTTAGGACATGAATTATTTTTATAAAGCTTTTTAGGTACAAATTTATCAATTGCCCCACTTAATACGCTTACAAAACTAGAATACAAACTTTCTATTTCGTATGTGCATAAAATATTGTCCCACGAAAAGGACAGAAGATAATTAACCATACCGTCGTAGTTACCTTTTCGAAAGTCGTAATTTAATTATATACCATAAATTGAGAATTTCTTAAATGAATATTATAGAGATCTAAGTTACTCTTAGGTGGAATATAACTCACAAAAATAAATAATTCACATGCACCTAATTTAACTTTTGACAATAAGTTGATCAATATCATGGTCAGAAGAAGTGGAGTCTGAAACCAATTCAACAAGGCTACAAGCTAGAGTAGCACGTACCGCAATCAGTACTCCACGACCTCTTTCCATGCCTGTTTTTGTTTTACACCTGTCTTTTCTGTATACATTGTACGAATTTGGAAAACATTCAGATGATAAATGATTTTCTGATAACCAAGTTTCTGTTAAAATTATAATATCATATGTTAGAGATGAAAAAGACAAAAATACATGATCAAGTTTTGTTCTTAACCCACCAACATTTTGATAGTAATAAGATAGACTATTTACACAACAAGCTTTCAGAAACATCATCAGGAACAATGTCGGCAGCCGCAATTCCACAATCAACATGATTGTAGTTCCAGTTTTATTGATTGATTGAAAGTTTATGAAAGACGAGTCCGCAGCATTTTGTAGACTCGATGTTAAATTAGATTGGCTGTTTGATGAGGTATTTCGTTTTTTTTATTTAGGACCAAATCAGCAAACTAGGGACGCTCCGACACCGAAAACCAACTGCGTAACGAAAAACTCTTGCGTTCATATTGTCTGGTTATGATATTTCATCGTTTCGTTCGTGTTAGTACGCCCGACACATCACATTAACAAGTATGAGCTCAAGAGTTATTTTAATGTTTAGGTAATGTTTACTGGTGGTCACTTATACTCATGCCTGTTCGGTGGCCCTCAAAGCGTAATATTTAAGGTGTGTCCGGTCCAGAAATCGCAGATTGCGTATTGAGAATTACAGGTTTTCGGTTCGTGAATAAAACCACTACCCATTGTAGGAATCAAAGAACTCGCTTCCCCTCAGGAATCTTAAGGTCACTATAAAAGAGAATCAGTTTAAAACTTGGTACGAAACAAATAGAATTTAAATTACCGACTAAAAACAAAACACCAAAGATGTCCATCTACGACACGACCGGCTCAATCAAAGACATTTTTTTTTACTGCTCTCTTTTTGACAGTTCGATAATCGATATATTTTCAACAGGGATGATATACGATTGAATTTAGTACAGGGATGTGAATCAGCAAGGAAACTCAAATTTCTTTACTAAAGCCGAGTTAACACGGCAGAACAGATTTGCTTAGCGTGAACATCCCATACTCCAAAACATTTTAGAAGATTTCTTGTAAGTTTTCTCAGGTCGTAGGTCGAAACAAAACCTACACCACGAATAGACCACCATTGTTAGTTTTTTTTTTTGTTGAAGCTACTCGCCGAACCGTTTTTCATGTCTTCGGTTGATACTAGTATCAACCTAATCCATGATTTTGTAGCGGGTTGTCTCGTGCAGTGTAAATGCATGAGTTGAGAAGGAAAATATATGGGCAGCACTTATGCAATTTATTGGCACTACCGATATTTTTTCGTTCAGTGAACGAAACCTTATTTTCATATTTTAACGAAGCGTCGGCACGCCATACCTATTCCGGTCTGGAATGTTCTTTTGGATTTGGAATGTGCCCATGAGAACAACTTGTCTCCTTCCCAGTAAAAAGTAAAGAAAAATTATTCAAAAACAAAAAAAAAGTTGAAATTATAAATCGCTTCGCGAATTGACGGTCGATCAACAAAATACCTTTTGTTCGCCCAATCTGTAAGTATATGTTTTTTTTTATTAGCCAACGATGGAAAATTTCATCATTTTTCCATAGTGTTGCGATTTTCAAGAAGCACATCTTGCTACTTCTGCTAAAAAGCTAGAGCAGCCAGTCGAGAGTGCGCGAACACCACCCCTGCCTCGGCCAGTCAGCCAAGGGCACTGAGGAACCCCGGTGCGAACCTCCTCGGGAGCCTTGAAAAACCCGGAAAGCACAGCATTATACTAACCTGCTATACCCTGATTGTAATTTTTTTTTTACCTGACGTACCTACCATATATATTTAAATTATACCTAACTTAAAATTAATTAAAGAAAAGGAAAAACAAAAAAAAAAAATATCCCATCTAATGAGCCGTAAGGCATTTCCAAGTTCTTAAATAGCACCTCGAACAGTTCCCGCTTCATGGATCTTCATGCGCACGGATTCCTGCAGAGCTACGCGAACCGAGGAAAATGTTTGTACCTAAGTAAGTAAATTGTTCTTTCTTTTTATTTGATTTTGATTTATCCTAACCACCTTAAATAAATACATATATTAGATTCTTAATATTTTAACCGTTGTTGAAATGGTACGCTTTTTTTTTGCGATCAAGACTAAAATGATCGTTACTGACTCCAGTTTTCGAATGTACGAAACTGAGCTTTGTATAGTTTAGAGTTAATCGATTAATGAATTACAATAAAATTTAAAAAAATATGAACGATTCCTTTTGTCATTTTGGAGTGTAAGAAGAGATGAGTAGATAAACCTCAAGATCATCGGGCGATGGAACTATGTACGAGGGATGAGGTGATTGAGTATTAATTTTATTATTGGGGTCGTCCATTAAAATTCCGGCATCGGACGACCATGGAGTCCTGACTAAAGAGTCAGTGATGTAGGGTGGGAACAGCCTGGATCAACTCCATCGATCCACTTTAATGTTTAGTCTACGTTTAATTTTTTTTACTTCCGGCTTGTAGGCATGTTTTCGTCACATAAACTCGATATCGTGTTTTCATTCCTTTAAGTTCAACTTCTTTCTGAAATACATTTTTCTCAATTCCTATTTTGGAACGAAGTTCCCCTCTGCCTCCTCTCCCTTAGGCATAATCACGGCATGATTTATATTTTATTTTGTGGAAAGACAGCGGAAAGAATCCCCCCTCCGACGAGTTATAGCCGCGGTTAACAGCATGACGTGTACACCGCTGGGTGAAACAAATTTGGGGTCTTCCAAATTTGTTAGTACGTTTCTTCACCACCACATCACAGGTACGAATGCGGATATACCGATCAAGGCCAACATGCGAAAATGCTAGGAGGAAATTCGAGGTCAAACTGCTACAATAGCAAGAGATTGCTAGATCCTTTTCCGATCGTGTCTCCGAAAATCTCCTCAGAAGTCCTTAGCTGCCAGCACAAAGTATAGAGAACCAGTGGCAAAACTGCCAAGCAGCCATAAGAGATGCCGCCTCTGAAGTGCTAGGGCTTACATGGCCACCACAACGAAACCCCTGGTTTGACGATGAGTGCCGGTGAGCACATGCAGCTAAACAAGAGGCTTACAAAGCGGCGCTGCAAAGAAGGACACGAGCAGCTCGTGAGCTCAACGAGCAGAAAAGGAGAGAGGAGCATAAACTTTTCAGAATGAAAAAGAGGGAGCATGAAAAGCGCGCTATCGAGGAGATAGAGGGATGTCACAACAGGAACGAGGTTCGAAAGTTCTACAAAAAGGTGAAACAAACCTCCAGGGCTTATACACCCCGAACTGAAGCCTGTAGAGGCAATAATGGGAACATCGTAGTGTAACCGCAATCAGTGCTGAGAATATGGAAAGACCTCTTTTCCAAGCTGTATAATGGCGATGACGAGCCAAACTCCGTCAGCAATTTGGGTGCAGAAAGCCAAGAATTCCACTCTTTTTTCCCGACATGGACGAACTGCAGATAGCGATGTCTAATCTTAAGTCGAACAAAGCCGCTGGAGCAGACTGGCTAGCCGCCGATCTATACAAAGTAGCTGGAAATGGTTTGGTTAGGAGCATGCACCAGCTCATCTGCAAAATTTGGTCAGAGGAAAGCATGCCCGATCCTCAAAAAATCAGATCCCCTGAACTGCACCAACTACAGAGGTATAAGTCTCCTTAACATCGCCTATAAGATCTTGTCTGCCGTGCTGTGTGAACGTTTGAAACCCTTCGTTAACAACCTGGTGGGTCGTTATCAGTGTGGCTTCAGACCCGGAAAGTCCACCATCGATCAAATATTCACCCTACGGCAGATCTCGGAAAAGACCCAGGAACTTCAAATCGATACCTACCATCTTTTCATCGATTTCAAGGCCGTGTGCGACAGCGTCTATAGAGACAAACTATATAGAGCTATGTCTAGTTTTGATGTCAGAAAAGGTTTTAGACATGGCGATGCGTTGTCATGCGATTTCTTCAACATCAGTCTTGAAAAGATTGTGCAAAGCTCCAACGCAAACACCAGAGGCACAATCTTACAATAGTCCTTCCATCTTCTAGGATACGCAGACAACATTGATATAATTGGAAGAACACAACGTGATGTCAGTGAAGCGTTCTCGAGCCGTAAGAGGGAAGCCAGGAAGATGGTTCTAGAGGATAACGCGAGAACAAGACCAAGTTAATGCTCCCAACAAGAAAGGACAAATAAAGAACGTCTTGGAGCCAACGTCAGTATATGTAGATTAAACTTCGGGGTAGTAAAGGACTTTGTCTTCCTTGAATCCGCTGTAAGCGCAGACAACAACACCAGCGCTGAAAATCAAACGAAGAATCACTCTTGCCAATCGCTGCTTCTTTGGACTAAGAAGGCAATGGAGTTATTAAGTCCTCTCTCTAGCAACTTAAGTGTCTCTGTACAAAACCTTCATCATCCCGGTGCTCATGTATGGTGCAGAGACATAGACCATGACAAAATCCGATGAAAATGCTTTGGGCTGCTTTGAGAGAAAAATTCTTCGAGTGATTTTTGGTCCTGTTTGCATTAATTGAGAATGGAGACGAAGATTCAACCAAGAACTGTACAGCGCACTGACCTAGCCAGAAAAGTTAAAGTCCAACGACTAAGATGGTGGGGTCATGTTGAGCGAATGGAAAATAATGATCCGGCTCGTAGAGTCATCGAATCCAATCCGGAAGCACGTCACAGAAGAGTAAGACCGCGACTCAAGGTAGAGAACCTGAACCAACTTGGCGTGCGAAACTGGAGACAGCTAGGTAGGGACCGAGCTGGCTGGAGAAGTTTGTTGGGTAAGGCCCTGATCCGACCTGACCTAGACTGTAGCGACACCATAAGAAAATAAGTAAGATTTCAAGTCATGTCATTTTTATATTGTTCCTGATTTATAAAAGATCCTTTAAAGTCGCAATGTTCAATCGGCTTTTATCTTTAGGCCATATTTTCTTTATTTAAGAGAAAACTCTTTCAATGGTTACTGAAGTGCCTATAGCAAACAAAAAAATGTACCCCATGAGTTTTACCAAATAATTGAAGGGAATATTGCTTTTCTGTAGTGCCCGTGGCGCAGTGGTTATGTACGTTGGCTGTACTGAAAACTCGTGGATTCGAATCCTTCTCATGCCCATAAGGAGCATGGAAGGACAACACTTCCAAGAATATCAATCTGTCATGAAAAAAGTGTCTCTCAACTTTGCCGTTCGGCAGCAGCGGTAAATTGTACTTATACGGCTCACAATCCATGAAGGATCTCAGCCTGAGATACTGCAGCCCTCATCGGGAACGGTACCTCGCATGCACTCTCCAGTCGCCGAAACCAAGAGCTCTGGCATCCGCAGTCACTTGGCCCTTGTACCGTAGGTTCGGTCTTCCTTGTAGTCTCGAACCTGGGGGCTGGGATGAGAAGACTTGCTTGGCTGGAGCGTTGTCGTCCATTCGCTCGATGTGGCCGAGCCAATGTAGTCGTCTTTTCTTGGCCTTCTGGACTACATCCACATCTTGCTACAGCTCATACAGTTCTTCCTTGAACCTTTTTCTCCATTCGTCATCGTCGCATACAAGACCGAAAATCCGTCGAACAATTTTTCTCTCGAAAGTGTCCAGTATCAATTTCCCTTTTTTACTCATCGTCCAGCTCTCGGCGCCGTAGAGTTGGACTGGTAAAATCAAAGTTTTGTATAGCAGACACATTGTCTTTCGAGTGAGGAGTTTTTAACCCAGTTGTTTGGCCAACCCGAAGCAGCAGCGGTTCGCTAGGGTAATTCTTCTTCAGATTTCCACTAAGGTGTCGTTTGTGGGATTGACGTTTTTTCCAAGGTAGGTGAACTCTTTAACTACCTCGAAATTGCTGCTACCAACAGTGACGTTTTGGCCTAGGCGGTGAACAGATGTTGCTTTGTTTGTTGATAGCATGTACTTTCTTTTGTCCTCGTTCACTACAAGTTACGCCTGTTCTTCAATCGCTATAAAGGCCTCAAACACAGCTCTCTTGGATCGACCGATGATGTCAATGTCGTCCGCATAGCCTAGGAGCTATGTGGATCTTAACCCTGTGCATGTTTGGAATAACTCAGGTGAGCTGTTACCCATTTGCACAATGCACTGCGTATTGTTAAGCGTCATGGTAAATTGTAGGTCTACTCTATTTATTCTTTTATAGTTATTGCTTTTCTCGATGTTCTTAAGATTTTCAACCCATCATCGTTGGTCAGTTGCAACGTTGTTTTCTTCCCATGACTGAATTTTTGCAACAGTAAAATTTTTACCCAGAAACTGTTATGATCGAAGAGTTCAATATGCAATATCGATGCAATGTACCTACTCTAACAAGTATAATGATTAAAAATATTTACCCTCTCTGAAAGACAATCGCACGTCACTGGTTAACACATATATTTTTAGTATGAACATCTTCGGGAGTATTTCCATGAGTAATAAACTAAGATGAATTCAATAATACATAAGGTATGATAAGCGAGATTATTGGAAAAAGCATATCTGAAATCAGATAATATAAAATCCTTGTCTCCATATCCAGACAGGATTCAAGCTTAAGCAAAATATTCTTCAATCAGAATTACTACACTATCAGGGATTGAGTTAAATGATATATGCATTTATTCACCTGTATTTTTAAGGTACTCGTTTCCATTGCAGAGTAGATATGCATTATACATTCACAAAAAAAAAAAAAAAACTATAAAATAAATTTCACTATCTGCTCCACAGTTCCACAGTTTTGATGTAGGTACTTACATGCATAAGAATTGAATGCTTTTTCCTTTCGTTTAGTTTCTTTTACTGCCTTCGATTGAGAGTCGATCCTTTTTCATCTTTGTCCAAAGAACAGCTTTAGTTTGCAATGAAAACTTATTCTATTTTATACTGGATTTTTTTTCGTATTAATTTCTTACTAAAAGAAAATAAAAAGTATTTCGTGACCAACCAGTTCGTGGCTTTAGCTCACGGCAATATAATGGAAAGGAATTTCGTATGTAAGGAGAACTTTAAAAATATATAAAACTTTGGACCTGATTCAAGAATAAACAATTTGATATTGCTTACATTTTTTTTTAATGCTCTCCAATCTCCATACATAAAATATAAATGACAGGAATACAAGATATGCAATCTTTGACATAATGGGTGGTAGGCAGAATGCATTTGCTCAGTCTCATGAGATTGAGACCTGAGAATGAGCTCAAGATAGTGAGATCACACGAAAAACATAAATGTAAGAAAAGAGCCAAGTTCTCTCGTACAAAAATTCTGCCTAGTAAATCAGCCACGAAAAGTAATGAGATCTAAAAGAACGCTAAGTTCTAAGATTCAGCGAATACTCGTAGGTGCATTGCAAATGTTTTAAGTGGACTAACATAGAATCAACTATTAGTTTTGGAAGAAACTTGTAAGCTAATGTAAATTAGTTATTTTTTTTTACGTTGCAAGTTTTACAAACTTTTTCAATTGTAGGTTACTAAAATAAAATACTACAATGTCCCAAAGGCAGTAAGAATTTTTGGTCATTCGTAAAAAACATGAAGAATTCTTCTTCTTCCTCGGTCCCTACGCTCGTTGGCAATGACACTTCTGTTCGCCGCCAACTCTTCGCTGCCAGAGAGTGTCATAACTCCGCCTGGACTGGAGCGCGCCAATGATTCCATGGGACAAATCTTCTTTCGCACTCGTGCTGTAGCGAGAGTCCTAAAGGATCTCAACATACATAAATCCACTGGTCCGGATGGTATCCCCGCTGGTAACCCTGCGTAAGCTTTTCCATCCGTCCAAAGCTTGAGTACAATTCCCACCTTTGGGCTGGTGCTCCAGTAACTTACTTGAGAATCTTGGATGGAATACAAAAAAGAGCTGTTAAAATGATTGGTGATAGAGAGATTACTGACGCATTCACTTCATTGGAACACCGTCGTAACGATTCGTGTCTCTCCTTGTTGTATCGTTACTTCTACGGTAATTGCTCTAGTGAAATAGCCAGTTGCATTCCTCCCCTTAAACAATTCAACCGTAATACTGGCGCTTCCAGGAATGCCCATCAATTTACCCTCCAGCCCACCTTCGGTCGTACGCTCAAGCATAGAGAATCGTTCTTTAGCGTACTACGCGAATGTGGAACTCTCTTCCACACTCTGTCTGTCTTTCGCGATCATTGCAGTGTTCAGGAATTTTAGACCAATGTACACCGGCACCTCCTCTCCAACCCTAAAGGGTAAAAAACGTCTTGAGTGCTAGCTTAACAAATAATGTGAGGTCTTCTTTGGTATAGAAGTTAGAGGGGTGTGGAGAATGCTCTAAGTTATTTCCTGTAAATAAAGGTGTAGTGCCAAAGTTGCTAGAGCAGTGTTTTTCAAACTTCTTGAACTGGCGACCCCCTTTATATACCAAAATAAACAAGCGACCCCTAATATATAGCCGGGAAACCGCATATAATTGCTGAAAATCTTATTTTACATGCAGCTCTAAACATGGTGGAAATAATGTTGGGTTGTCAGGAGAAAGAGAAGCTTAAAAGTATTTCACTTTCTGATAATATAATTGGGAGAAGGATAAGTGACATGGCAGCTAACATTCGAGAACAGTTGGTTGTAAAATTGAAGAAGAGCTAACGATTTGCATTGGAACTGGATGAATCTACAAATGTCTTAGATTGTGTACAGTTTGTTGTATTTGTTCGATTCGAAGCAGATGACAAGATTGATGAATAGGGTTCGGATTTTCATGCACATAAAAACTCAAAATATGCGCTTAAAATATGCACCCAAAAATACAAAATATGCATTCAAAATATGCACTTAAAAAAATGTTTTCGTTTCGATTTAAAAACACATTTCTTTTAGTTAATAAAAAAAATTCATTTTAATTAACGTTTAGTAAAAAAAATACACCTAACAGTTAACGTAAACAACCATAGACCACTGAATTTAAATTTAAAAACAATCGACTGCTTAGAATAACTAGTATGTATGTATGTATGTTTGTAGTGGCAGGAGCGAACATTTTATTTAGAGATGAAATAAAGTAAGGAGATAGGAAACAAAGCTGTCAAAATGGATTTGCCTACACCTACAAGCTAAAATTTACGGATTGCAAAGATGTGTGCTTGTTTTTTTTTTTAATTCAATCTAGCAATCTACTTTAAATTTGAAAATGCGAAGACAAACACAAGAGATCTGTAAACATTGAAAATCTCACCTCATATGTTTGTTTTTGTAATTGTAACTCAAGTCATTCATGTACATAAACGAAAAAGAAAAAAGTGAAAACGGAATGCCCGTCCCAGTAACCAACTTCACATTGGATCAAGTTGTAACGGACAAAACACTAGCCCTTGAAATTGCAAGCGTCTAGTAGATGGACCATTATTTTTTTTCACAAAGCTAGCGATATTAGATAGATAAATCAATATTTTTGTCGTTTTCTACTCCTAAAACCGAAAGCTCTACCTGAACAGTATTAATGAATTAAGCTTTTCTAGTAAGCAACTAGATGAAGAAGAAATAAGTATTTTAACGACTCGAGTTTTTACAAAATGCAATTGCTTTAATTTAGTTTTTGTTTTTTAATTATAATGAGCCGATAGAATCTATTAAAGTTCATACAGTAAATTCTGCGTTGTTTATATATATAGCGGGGAGGGTACATAGTATGGGGGTTGGGGTCGTTCAAGATTGTGAAATGAATCAAAGAAAAAGATGATAGCTTTGAGCTAAGGGGAAATCTTTTGCTGTTCAATAAATTTTTTAATAATATGCTCTAAAAATATGAAAAAAATATGCAAACTATGCATTTATAGAAAAATATGCAAGAAAATATGCGAAATATGCAAAATATGCATTTATAGTTAAAATATGCAAAAATATGCACTAACGTTTAAATGCCATTTTAAAGGAAATTTCATGATTCGTATACATAACTTACGGTTTAACTTCTAAGATAATCATAAAAAAACATGCATTTGCATGGAAATCCGATCCCTATTGATGAAGATAGATTTTGCCTTCAGAATTAAATTTCCTTTAAGATGTCATCAAGGTTGTAAACTCAATTAAAGGAAAAGCTTTGCAAAATAGGATCTTTTGTGATGAAAAGGGGTCCCTTCACTAAAACTTACTGTACCACACTGAAGTCAGATGGCTCTCAAGAGGAAGGGTTTTGACCCGGGTGTTTGAATTGAAAGCAGAATTATTGATGTTTCTTGAAGATTCAAACTCTGGATGTGCACATTTTTATTTCTGAACCCAGTTGGCTACTTAAATTGTCTTTTCTCGACCCCCCAGGGGGTAGCGACCCATTCTTTGAAAAACACTGTGCTAGAGAACCTGGCTGGTCACTACCGTGCCCTTTGATTGAGCATTTGCAATGAGACAAATATCAGTTTGGTATGCAAGAGGCTTGTCTCACCTTCCGATCCCAGTCTCAAAAGAATATTAATTATATTTTCAAAATGTCTTTTCAAATGAAAGTTGTGATTGTAACAAAAAATCCGATGATGAATACATTTCTTTTTTTTGTCAATTATATTAAAATAAATAAAGTTCTTTTGAAAAAACGTCAACAAAAATAAGTTTAGAAGAAAACATTGAAACAAATAAAAACAAATTTTCAAAAAAATGACTAATATTAAATTGAGATTAAAGGAGAAATATGACCGAAATAAAATGGGAAACAAAAAATTAAATTGCAGCCTTTTAATTTGATGAATAGAAAGCCTGAAACTCAGTGCTAAATAGGCTCGAAGGTAAAACTTCTTTCTTGCAAACAATTTTGTTAGCAACTTTGATAATGATTCAGGACACTGTACTTTGATTCACTCCAAAATCTTCAGCTTGTCCACTTTGGGAAACCAGGATCACCAACGAAGCGTTAGAACACCATCATTCTGGTTTTGTTTGTCAAACGACCAAACCGAAATGCATCACTGTTTTGAAAGAAATATGTTGCTAAGGACTTAACATATGTGTCGGGGTTGGCCTTTAAATTTGTTTATAATTTACTAGCTGACCCTGCAGACTTCGTACTGCCGCAATCGATAATTGCTAAGGATAACCCTCTATCACACTATCCAATCCACTACCGCCTTGTGCTACCCAGTACGTCCACCCATATCCGATACCCCATTGCAACACTACTCTTTTACCTGCTACCAATTATTTCTACACGCTTGCCGATACACCATTAGCCAGAAACCCACAACTTATTACCCGCAACAAATTTTTTTTTTGCATTCCAATTTTTCCTTTATTTTTTACTTTTGCTTGCTTACCAGTTCCCCATCACAAATTTTCCAGCTTTCCTGTGAAAACCAGTGAGTTTTCCGAGTTCCTTTCTAAAACCCATTTTTAAATTTTCCAGTTGTCTATTTGCATCAATCAATGCATTCACAATTTCATGCAATTTTCAATTTAAAAACCAATGAGTTTTCCGATTTTTACATCAAGAACTTTCTATTTTTCCATTCGAAAACCCATTTTGAACCAAAAATTTCCAAACAAAAAAAATCAAATTTCCGACCTTTGTTTGGTTTTTCCAGTTTTCCCACTCTCCCATGAGGTTTTTCCATTTTTTTTTGCACAGAAATCATCACAGAATATAACAGTATCAACCATGAAAATTTCACAAATATCTGTTGAGCCATTTCGGAGTCTATAAGAGACATACAAACAAACACACATCCATTTTTATATATATAGAGATTGTCGTATCAACTGGAGCAAAAATATTTAACAACTCAGCCATTGTGATTTCTCAGAGAGCTAATTTTCAGTCTCAACATTTTACGAGCCTTATATTATTTCTTTAAGACAAGACTTTTCTTCTGGATAAGGATATCTCAAACGAGATAGATCTCTAAACTGAGATCGATCTCATTTGTGCCAGATTTGCCTCAAAACTATTTTGCATACTATTGCTAGCAAAAGCTCAAAATAATGAGATTTGAGACTGAGATAAAGCATTTTGCATACGACCCATTGGGTCATATTCTAAAAGAAGAGCAAGAGCTCAGTCTTAGCTGACGGGCTTAAACTCACCTGTGAGACCGATCGATCAGGGAGGAATTCAGACTCATTTTTGTATGCAAAAAAAAACGAGTTCAAGCTCAACAGTTATTATTCGTTGAAATTAAGATCTATTTCAAAGCTCTTTTCGTGGCTTATTATTATACTTTATGTGAAGCGTGTGATGAAAAAATGTCGTCTGAAAGTGAAAATGATGCATATAAAAATAGTGAATCGGAAAATTTTAATTATTGCTTAGTAAAGGAACTTAAAAACAATAAAATTTTGTTAGAAAAATCGCAGTTGCCTATTCATAAGGCGAAGAAGAGTGATGCTGTGCTCAAAATAATTACATCCTATAAAAGCTAATTTGGAATTGACATCACCAACAAACAAATAACTAGCAAGCAAACTTCAACACTTGTAAACTTTTCTTCCGCATTGCATGAAGCTTGAACCACAGATAATAAAGTTACATAGATATCGCACCCAGTGCAAATAAAAATGACCACTTTTTTGTCCCTTATTTTCAAAAGATTTGTTATAGTCAAACCTTGCAACCAAAATCAACAGAACAAAATCAAACAAGAAGAACAAGATCCAGCTCATAGAGAATCTATTTACCTAGAGTCGCAACTCGCTCTCTTTTTTAAAAAATCACTGTCCAAAAAATGTTGTGGTGAGTCTCTCAATTTACTCTTATTTTTCGTGTCCGTGAATCTGTGAAAGAGGTGAAAAAAAATTCAATAAGGACATGACCGCACTGTTTTAAGGGTGAAATAAACTCTGCCAACGTGTTTAAATGTGTTTTTTTAGTTTTTTATTCGTAAATCATAGTTGGATTCCATTTAAAAAGCAAAAAACACTATGCACTGCACTTTGTACTGTTATTTAAATACTTAAAACATGAATTTCATACAATTATTTTTAATTTTTTTAATTTTTGAATTTAACTGACTCTTATTTTTGAATTTTGAGCGCAGGCTTTTAAAATTGAGCCTAGGCTTTTCACCTTATTGAGCCCAGCACACAGGCCTACCCATTGCAAATGTATTGGTTCGGCCTCCCATTTGAAATGCATTGAAAAGCCTATACATTTACATTGGGTAGTATATTTTATCAAATTTAATTTTTTTAGTCGAAAGAGAGTAAAATGCCTTGAGTTGCGACTCTAGGTATACCTCCTCTGTGATCCAGCTTCCAACCATTGAGGACATATATTACCTAGAGTCCCGACTTCGATGGTTCGCTCTCTTTCGGCCTACAAGCTGAAATTTTCACATTTATACCTTAAAAGTGCATAAGTGTTAGTTTCCCAATGCATTTCTTATGGGACCTCTCACTAATACATATGCACTTTTAAGGTCTGTGTGCTCACTCCAGTCATGGTATATATCTTAAAAAGAACACAACAAAAAGTCGAAATATTGTGCGTTAACCTTAAGAAACATACAATTGCGCCTTTAGTCTCGAATTTGCTGTGGTGAAAGCTTTGACAGCTAATGTCACCAATATTTGACGTTATCAAAGTCATATTCTCAATAATTGTCAATTTGGATTCCGGAAAGTTTAAATTTGTTTCTCTGTTTAAGAAAATATTAATATTTTTAAATATTTTTAGATTGTTTCGAATTTCGATTGTTCCGATATCGTCGAAATTCGAAACACGAGAAGATACTGCCGTGATACGAAACTATAGACAGCTTCTACTTCTAGTGGATACGGCAAAAATCTTTGTATATGAAATAGACTAGTACTACCAACGGTTTTGTTAATAAATAAAATTAGGTAAATCTAATTTTATTGAAAAGCGATAGGTTCGTTCGTTTGGCAGCCCCGGCGAACTAGGTTGCTTATCGCGGCCCTGAGTTTTTCTCACACCAAACGCATTAGAAGTTCGGTTTTTTTCTCTGTGTTAAACAGAAACAGCTGAATTGACCAGCTTCGAATCCCATAATTCTCGCCCCAAAAAAAAACTTGGGTCGTTCAGCAGTCAGCTCAGTGCAAAATCAGAGCGCCACAGAGCAACCCAAAGCACTCATCGAACAAACCTTATGATATTTTGCCTTCATCGCCCTCTTCTGTCTTGCCTTTGTAAGGAAAATAATAGGCGTGTTTTTTTGCACGCGTATATACGCTTAAGAAAATATTTGCATGCAAATGCAACAACAATAAATTTCTATATCCGCTTAGTTACCGGCGATAGTTATCCACGCTTATGAAATAAGCGGATATAAAAACAATGCTACCATATACCTTTTTCAATGAATTTTCAACAATTCATTCCGAAATTCATTCCAAATTCATTTCATTTAATAATTACCCAAGCAACAGGGCTGCCGTTTCAAATTTTCACAGAGGAGTATTTTCAGGTTCTAGAGGGGAGTGGTTTGCTATTGAAGGGAGTACACAAACAAACATTTTTTAACAGAGAAACTTTTTGATTAGGTAGAAGAAAACAAAATCGAGTTTTGACAGCTTTGAATTTACCTCGTGAATGCACATTTTGACTAATGAATCACAATCCATTTTCATCATGAAAATTCTCCAATTCAATTCCAATTCATTCGTATTTCTCACCCTAGTAGACCGGGGGTAGAATCGTGTAAGCTGATTTTTAATAGTTGTCAGTTAAATTCAGGAAAAAAAGAAGAGATACTTGAGTGTCAACTATCAACTATCAGCTTACACTATTCCAATCCGGCAATAACAAGTCGAGTCCAAAAATTTGAGTCAGTATATTCGTTCTGTAATTTTGCCTTTCGAAGTGCCGAAAATATTGCTGCCGTTCAGGCGTCCGTAGCAAATGATCGAAATCAGTCAATTCCATGGCGTTCTGAATGGCCAACGTTATCGCATCATGATTACCGATTATTTTTGGCTCGCATTTGAATTTATATGGACTTTGGCCACAAGTAGTTTCAACAAGCCACAAGGCACACCTCACAATCCCATGATTGAAGAGTAGGTTTGATGGGCGAGTTATCTCAAGAAATGGGAGTCTATTGCCCGCCTTGTTCCTGTGATTTAACACCACTAGACTAGTTGTGTTCGCTCAAATAATGGTATGATATATGTAAGCCCGGCAGTTAATATAATATAATGTTCCTTTAAGTTTCTAAGCGTCTGTTTCACAATGTAAAAGTAAAGTTCTGATTTAGTTAACCAGCACTTAAATTAGCTGCCAGTTAAATCCTCCTGTTAGTGAGTTTTACGTTTCACATTCATCCTTCTAATAAATTTGTGTTTTGGGTAACTAATTGCCAGTTATTCCAAAAACGACAAGGACAAAGATAATTTCCAGTAGATTTTGCTCTCAACTTAATAGAGTTCAGAACCACTATTAACTTTTGAGGGTGCTCGGAAATCAGAACTTATCTATGGCAGTGGCCTAATAGCGTTCAATGAATAAATACCAGCCTTTGAAAATTATAATTCTTTGTTTGACATGTGATTGTTGGCCATATCTTTAATCAATCGAATCATATTTCGTATTGTGGAATGTAATCGATCGAACCATGCACTATTTTGAATAAACCCGAAAATATTGCGAATATTTCTAATTTGGGAATTCTATGGTGTCCAAAGATTCCATGATAAGCGTTCTTACTCGGAAAACGCGGTTTCGTGGTAACTCCACAACGCGAAAAAACTCATAAAAATCATCGTGTCGAGAAGAATATCCATTTTATTGGAAAAAATTAAATTTATTTACGAATCCTTGCTTTTGAGAAATTTATTTTTATTATAATTTTTTTTTCCAGACTTTTAATTCTGTTAACTGCCAGTTAACTACTTTATAGGGCACTTCATCCTCCCTATAAAGCACTTGACACTTGAACTACTAGTTAGCTCTACTAAGTTATTGTGAAACGCTATTTTGAATTTTAACTGCTAGTTAGCTTTAGCTTCCAAGTAGCTTAGCTGGAATTTTACTTGTATAATGTGAAACAGGCGCTAAGGGGAGTATTTTCGAGTATAGCGGAGTATGGGAGTACACTGAACGCAAAGGGAGTACAAATACTCCCATGGTAGTAGTTCCGGCAGCGCTGCCAAGCAAGCTATGATTTTGCTGTTGTTGTATTTCAAATCAAAGGAAACCATTGACTACTTTTGTATGTTCTATGCCTTCGTATCTCTTCCTCTATCCAGATCTCTTTTCTTCATTCTCTTGGTTTTCTTCTTTGAGCAAGAGATTTTTCTGTTCTCTGGAGAAAAAATTCCCGCTGACGTTGCTCTTCTTTCTCTTCTCGTTTACATATCATCAACTTGTGATGCCAAATTGCTAAAACAAAAAATTTGTCGTTTTTTTGTGCACTGTTCATTTTAAGCGTATATACGCGTGCAAAAAAACACGCCTAATATGTACATTTTTATCTTGAATTGTTTTCGATTTGACGTTAATGTTTAATTTATATTTAAGTACAGCGAGAAAAGTATCATTTTTAACATTTGCACCATTTGCGATTGGAAAAGTATACATTTTGTTTGTTCTAAACTATCTACCCTCATTCCTCTTTAGTTTAGAGAAAAAATTAAGAAAATCGGTCAAGCGGTTTGGCCGGTTAGCGAACAAGCACAAAAATAAACTGTACTTTTATTTATATAGATTTATACTAATTAATGTGTATAATATAATATTATCTTATGAATTCAATGAAGTTTATTTGATTTTATTGATTTATTAAAACTTCAAAAAAAAATGAACGAACTATGTCTATCCCCCCCCCCCCCATAGCGAAAAGCTATCTACGCCACTGGTTCGGTGAGATAAACCATCAAATCACCAGTGGACCTGTTGCTGCGAAAGCCGTACTGCCGGTCATTAAGAAGCTTTCGGTCTTCGAGATATTTCTTGAGCTGATAATTTGTCAGCGTTTCCATGACCTTAGAAAGAAGGAACATAAATGCAATCGGACGATAATTGGAGGGAGAAGACGATTCGCCTCATTTTGGGATTGGCTGGACAAATGCTGTTTTCCAACTGCTCGGAACGATCCCAGGAGAGTAGGATAGATCTTACCCAAGGGTTTTGCCAGCGTGCAAGAACACCTCTTCAGAATAAAAGCGGGGATACCATCCGGACCAGTGGATTTATGTATCTTGAGATCCTCTAGGACTCTCGCCACAGCATGAGTGCGAAAGAAGATTTGTCCCATGGAATCATTGAGGCGCTCAACAATGAGTGGAGTCGTGGCACTCTCTGTCAGCGAAGAGTTGGCGACGAACTGCCTAGCAAAAGTTGAGTGGCAAAGTGTGCCGGTGATAATTTTTGACAAAACTTGAAAAACCTCACAATAAGAGCGGAGACCGTGGTCGCGTTCGGGTATACCTCAACTGTACTCGAACTACACACGGCACACAGCGTCATCTGCCCGGCTAAGTTTGATACGAGGCTCCTTCAAATAACATCAAACAATTTTTTTTTCACGCGTAATTTTTATGAATTTATTTTTGTTTTTTTTTTTGTCTTTGGGGTAAAACATCCAAACGGGGAGCCTCAGCAAGCAAAATTTAGATTTTTTAAATTAAGGTTCAATTGGGAAAAGTGATGAAGTTTTTGACTGGTGAGGAGGTGGTGAGTTGAAGCCGACCATCTACCATATTTGGGGAATCTTAAAATACCAAAGATTCCTATGGTGGGGTGGGTAATGGCCTCACTGCACTAAAAGATGATTTTTTAAGAGGTTTAGAACTTTAAAAAAAAAAAAACACAAAAATTCGAAAAAATGAATGAAATATTTATTTGAATCGATAGTTTGAACCTTGCAATTTAATGTTTAAAGATAATTTCATGCAAATGTTGACCGCGGCTGCGTCTCAGGTAGCCCATCCGCTGAGTCCAATTTTGGCATACTCTTTCACACATATCGGCCGGTATCTCACGAATGAATGCATGGATGTTGGCTTCCAGTGCGTCAATCGAAGCGGGCTTGTCCCTATAGACATTAGCCTTGACATACCCCCACAAAAAATAGTCTAATGGTGTCAAATCGCACGATCTAGGCGGCCAATTGACCGGCCCGAAACGTGAAATTAACTGTTCACCAAACTCGCCTCGCAATTGCGCCATTGTTTCGCGTGCTGTGTGGCATGTGGCACCGTCTTGTTGAAACCACATATCATGCAAGTCAAGAACTTCCATTTCGGGCAAAAAAAAGTTTGTTATCATCGCTCGGTAGCGTTCACCATTGACAGTAACGCTGCGATTCGCATCATCTTTGAAGAAATATGGCCCAATAATGCCGCCGGCCCATAAACCGCACCAAACAGTGGCTTTTTCGGGATGCATTGGTAGCTGTTGCAATGCTTCTGGCTGATCTTCACTCCAAATGCGGCAATTTTGCTTATTTACGACCCATTCAACCAAAAATGAGCCTCATCGCTGAACACAATTTTTCGATAAAAAAGCGGATCCTCGGCCAGCTTTCCAAGAGCCCATTCACCAAAAATTCGGCGTTGTGGTAGGTCGGCTGGCTTTAGTTCTTGCACCAGCTGTATCTTAAAAGGCTTTACGCCCAAATCCTTCCGCAAAATTTTCCACGTAGTGCTGTAACAAAGGCTAACTGCTGGGAACGGCGCCGAATCGACATTTCGCGGTCTTCTGTCACACTAGCTGATACGGCCGCAATATTTTCTTCACTACGCACAGTACGTAAACGTGTTGATGGTTTAATGTCCAACAAAGTAAAGGACATGGCCCACTTTTGGGCCCAGTGCGTTCATTAACGAAATCGGTATCAAATGAATGTGCTTGTGCATTATTAATTTGGATCACGTTTTCACAAACTTCTATCATAAAGCTTTTAAGATGTTCTCCACAATAAGAACGTGCTTGCTTGATTTGATAAGTTCCGAGTGAAATCTTTCGAAGCTCTGTCAAATCAAGCAAGGGAAAATTATTCAAATGCGGAATATGGCCAACACACTCATCATCCCAGTCCTGCTGTTTGGTGCAGAAGCATGGACCCTGACAAAATCGGATGAAAGTGCCTTAGGCTGTTTCGAGAGGAAAGTTCTTCGGGTCATCTTTGGCCCCGTGTGCATTGAAGGGGAATGGCGAAGAAGATACAACAGCGAACTTTACGGGTTGTACAACGACATGGACCTAGCCAGAAGGGTCAAGGTCCAGAGACTCAGATGGCTCGGTCATTTAGAGCGAATGGACACCAATGCTCCGGCCCGGAAAGCCTTCGAAACTATTCCCGAGGGACGTAGGAGGAGAGGAAGACTGCGACTCAGGTGGCGCACCCAAGTGGAAGAGGACCTCAATCAACTTGGAGTGCAAAACTGGAGACGACTAGCTAAGGATCGAGCTAGCTGGCGGAGCCTGTTGATTGAGGCCCAAGTCCACAACGGACTGTAGCGCCACCTTAAGTAAGTAAGTAAGAATATGGCCACTGATTGGACAAAACACTGATCTTGTTCTGTTAAGGTTGTTTTCTTTAACAAAATCCCCCAAATAGTTAGGAATATTTATCCTGTTCAAGGCCAATGCTAGAAATACGCTGGCATCATGTATGTCCCCTAATTAATGGATGAAACTTGTTTAGAATAGCAGCCACAATTCTAAAATCGTCCATTAATTGAGGAGATGCTAAATTAAAAAAAATTTGGCGTAACAGTTTAAAATCTCTTTTGAAACGTCCATTAACAGCCTCCACAAAAGTTTCCTCGTACACTATTGATTTTTACTCTTACTTGTAATAGTTCAATGACTTAAGGGTAGGTGTACCAGAACAGCCCAGTGGCAAATTTCCCAATTTTCACCAAGGAATCACCATGCGATTCACCAAGGAATGGAAGCTTCACTCATGAATTTGAAGGTGAATCATTTGGTGAAATTTACACAGGGCTGTCATTGGAGTTCACCAAGTGAATTTCTTGGTGAATATGCATCAGTGAAATATTTGAATAAAAGTGTTCCTTGTTTTCATTTGTTCTCTAACTCCGATGAAATGTTAAATGATAGTTCATTGGTGAACTCATCCCTTTTTTGTAAAGTTGAATTTTCCACTACTTTTTTCATGACTGAAAAATATTATGAAAATGCAGCTGTGAAATCAAAAACCACCAAATGTAAATATCAAAACAAATTTACTAATTAATATTTCTGAAAAGAACACAATATTGTTTTAAATAATAAACTGGATCTTCTACTGTTTCTTTCAATTGTTTGCCGCTAAACGACTCCTTTTAGGCTGCTCCACACTCCAGGTTCCAGAATACCTTTAAAAATGTTTAGATATTTAGTTCAATTTCATTTCTATATATATCGAAAATAAATACCTATTTAGGCCGTGTCCGAATTGGGTTAAAAAGTGGTTAAATTTTGACGTTTGGTTAAATTTTGACATTTTGCATTGAATGAAATGTGTTAAAAATTAGACTAGCTGGGGAGCAGGTTAAAATATGACAGTAGTGGTTAAAAATTCATCCATTTTTAACCACAATTCATCGAATTCGGACACGGCCTTACACTCATGTTTTCTCCTGTGCTATTTAATTATTATTAATTCACCTTTAAAAATAACTTACACTGATGTGAAGAATTCACATCAACTGTCTTTAACTAAGATTTCGATTGCACTGATTGAACATAGAAAAAAACATTTTTTTAACGATCACAGAGAAAAATAGCGGAAAAAACCAAAACCATAGCGTCGTCACCGGTTGTCTTCGCGTCGTCCTCGAGCAATAAAACTTGAAAGTACATAATGATTATGTACACGGATTCTTGCAGGTCATTTCCACCCTTAAAAGAAAATAAAAAACTATCAGCTGTGCTAGTAGCTAGACAATATTTTTGCTTCTTTTTTGTTCGTTTATTCTTCTTATGAATACAACACCCAGTGCTCAACGCCAATTGCGAACTCATGAAGCTGTGCAGGACTTTTCCTTACTGAAATCACAACGTTTAGGCATGCGAAGAAACGAAAGCGTTAGTAGAACAGAGAAATTGTACGGAGGAAAAAGGGCATTACTTTATTCCTATGAAATCATTTCTTTATTTTTCCTCTTAAAAGTGTGGAATGAATTCCTTGCTCTTTTCACCAAAATTTTTCACCAAGGATGAAATTTGCCACTGGGAGCGAACTCAAATTTCATGTAAATGAATTTGAATGTGTTAGTGAGCTCTACACTTCACCGATTCCTTCTTCTCATCTCAGACGAAAATTTGCAAGAACCAAGAACCACCATCACGATCACGCACATGAAGGAGAAAAAAAAGGCAATATACGCAGGCAAAGTCTAGGTAGAAAAGGAGCAAATTCATAAACATACCTACATGCAATAAGTGAAGAAAAGAATATGTGCACATTATTTCTTCTTTTTACTTGCGACATATAGAATATATGGCAAGTATTGAATTCGTACAAAAAAAAAAAATTGAGATGAGGATGAGATATGACATTACGATGATAGAGAAGTCGAAAAAAGTGGGTCCGGCGATTCCGTCTGTCTGTCTGTCGGAAAGTTTACAGGCATCTACAGCCTTAACTACTGGTCCGATTGACTTCAAATTTGAAAATTAGAGGTTTGAGCAAAAAGTCATATCCCAATTTTTTTATTTTTGTTTTAAGATCAAAATTTAGGGTAGCCACCATACGATTTTTTTGGCCAAAAATCAAAACATTTTTTTTTCTCCAAAACGGCCCGATAGATTTTTTTTAAACTTTCTTGAGTTTAATTTTTTTAAACATTCATGTATTTTATGTAAAAAAAAAAATTTTGTATTGCTCAAAAACGGTACCTCCCATAGAACCGTTTTTTTGTTATTAGATTTTCTCGAAAACTGAAAGTCCGATCAGCGTAAGTTGTTTTTTGAAAGTACGTATATATTGTTCAAATAATATTTTGTTTTCAAAAAAATTTAAAAATTTTTTTTGGATTTTTAAAAAATATTTTTAATTTTTTTTTTTCAAAATTCTGTATCTCAAAAACGGATCAATTTTAAGAATCCAAGTTGGAGTATAATATGTATATTTACATGGTCTTAAAAACTGCATACTCAAATTAATTTTAAAACATTTTTGAAAAATTTTATATATAAAAAATTAATTTAAAAAAAAACGGCTCCGACGATTTTCAAAAAAAAAATTCAATAAATCAAGAATAAGGTTTGAATTTGTTTGGAATTTAAATTTTTGGAATGAAATGTTTTTACGAGGTTCATTTTCAAATTTTAATTTTCTTAATGAATTCTAATTATTTTTATATATTGAGTTTTTTTTTTGTGAGTTACGTGTAAGCTGTAAGTAAGGGTGTAATCAGAATTGCTTATAGTATATCTCTTATTTTAACACTACTTTTTGCAATTTAAGTAATCATAAATATTTAGTTTTAGCATGCAGGAGCAAGTTCGTACGACCCAGTCGTGCACATTTTTTTCTTTGAGATAGGAATATAAACTGAAAAAGTACATGTAAGGAGGTACAAGGAATAAGGGATACATCATAGATATTGTTGTTGCACCTCGCGACATCGGAACGGCGCGGCGGCGGCGGCAGAGACGCGAGGTGATGAACGGTTAGGTTTTTATTTCTTTTTGTGTGTATCCAGTTGAAGAAATATAAAAAAGATGAAACCTTATGAGAAGATCATTTATTTGTTTCCGTGTAAATAAATAATTTTTGGAGAGGCAGGATAACTATGTATTTTTTATGAAATGGAAATTCTATTATTGGGTGATGATTGCGTTTGTAACAGGCAGGTAGCTTTTATCTTTTAGAAATATGAACGGTGTTCAAAATTGTCATCAACCTATTATTGAAATTTTTGAGTTCTCCAATTTATTTAGAATTAGGTACCTACCTACCTACACAAATTTTTGATCTATTTTGGACAAATTCTTAAAACATGAAACTTTTTGAAAATGTTTTTTCTTACATTATTTATATATTAATCTATTTATTTATTTAAATCTACAAGCAATTTAAAGCTAACAGTTTATGACTTAAATTAATTAATAATGACTGACTATTGTTTATATAAAATAATATATACAATAATTAAAGGATAAATATGAGCAAAAATCAATATAATGTCAAACTTTACTGAAATTATTAAAGCTCTAGAAACCTTAGTTTGTTCTATGAAAATGTTCGAAAAGCAAACAAATCCCTCACAAGCATCACGTCATCAATGGTTCGTACCATCAGCGGAAACAACAACAATTTCTTCATCAGCATCCAATATATCAACGAGAGCATCAGCATCAACTTCGCCAAAAAGATCAACAGGAACGAAAACAAGCTCAGGGCCCTTAGCATCAGCTTTGACTACGCAACATCTTTCGGTGGTAACAGATTTGTTTCTTACTGATTCGATATTCTGGATGTTAACTAATCAAGTAATCACCTATAAAAATTATATAAAAATAATGAATATTAAACTTTTTGGTGTAGTAATATTAATATTTTAATATTCGGCTTGGTCCGACAATTAAAACTTATTCACTTTTCAAATAAAACACAAATTCACTTTATTTAAATCACTCACAAACTTATTTATTTAACACTTTCAATTATTACTTTCAAACACAGTGTCTTAACTTTATAACAGTTCACATTCAATTAATTAAGCTTCGACACCGAGCGGGTATTTATATAACTCAAATAAGTTCGAGAAACTACTAGGCTCTAGTAGGCGCTGAAACTTCTCGATGCTTAACGAAGTTCTCCTCTTAACCACTAGAGTGTATACACAATTACTTACAACTACAAATAAAACTTTTGCTACATAACTATTCAGCAATTAGACAATATTAGAGTGACAGAGATAGATAGTGTTTACAAATTTAAGTATAGAGATATAAAGAGGCGGAGTTACAAAGTGTGTACACATTACAATAGATTGACATACAGAGATATAGAGAGGGAATAGAAAGTGTATACATATTACATTGCCCCCTCCTTAGGATTGATCGTCCCGAACAAATCCATCATTCTCATCACCACTGTAGCGATGTAGCCGGTCGCGATGTACAACTTTATGTTTTCCTCTGACCCCCTTTTGTATCCGGTACACGACGTCGTTGATTTTTGTAATGATGGTATATGGACCTTCCCAGTCCCGTTGAAGTTTCGGTGACAACCCTTTTTGTCGATGGGGATTGTAAAGCCACACTCGATCTCCTGCTTGGAACTCTGTTGTTGTCGCTCGTATATCGTAGCGTGTCTTCATTCGGTCACTGAACATCTTTATTTTCAACCTGGTATCGTCGTGGATCTGAAGGAGTCTTTCTTTAAGTTCATCCATGTAGTCGTCCTCGGCTTGCGGCTCCGATGTGGGATACCCAAATTTTATTTCGCTCGGCAGTCTGATGTTCTTTCCCATCAAAATCTCAGACGGTGTATGGCCAGTTGAGCTATGCCTTGCACTTCGATACGCCATCAAAAACAGAGGAATGTGCCGATCCCAATCTCGCTGGTTGTCGTCCACAACTTTGCAAAGATGTTCCTTCAGGGTTCGGTTGAATCGTTCGACCATGCCATCAGATTGTGGGTGGAGTGGTGTTGTTCTTGTCTTCTTGATGTGAAGAAGCCCACAAACTTCCTGGAATATGTTTGATTCAAAGTTCCTTCCCTGGTCGGAGTGTAGTTCTAATGGAACGCCGAATCTGGTAACCCAGTTGAACACAATTTGGTCTGCGACTGTTTTGGCTTCTTGATTTGGAATGGCGTATGCTTCAGGCCACTTGCTGAAGTAATCCATGACGACCAGAATATAACGATTTCCATTATTTGTTTCCGGAAATGGACCCGCCACGTCTACTGCAATCCTTTCGAAGGGTGCTCCGACATTATACTGCTGCATTTGACTGTGATTCTTTTTGTTCGGGCCTTTGGTGGCAGCACAGGTATCGCATTTTCGGCACCACTTCTTGACATCTTCCCTTGCATGTAGCCAGTAGAATCGCTGTCGAACCTTTTGTAACGTCTTGTTTACTCCTAGATGGCCTCCCGAAATTCCATCATGCATCTCTCGCAGAACGTCCCTAACCTTCGATCTCGGTAAGACTAGCTGCATTACATAAGACTTTCCATCTGCTGATTCCCACCTACGCCGAAGGACACCCTCTTGAACATGAAGCGATTCCCACTGTGCCCAATAGGCCTTCAGAGCCGGACTTCTGTCGGAGATATCAGCCCATTCTGGTTTTTTCTGGTGTTCCTTCCATGCGAGGATGGGTTCGATATCTGGGTCCTCTTGTTGAGCCTTCCTCAACTCGTCGTTGCTCCAGCCACAAATGGGATTGGCTCTGGTTCGTTGGACGGTAACCACTTCTTTTTCTTCTTGGCGTCTGCAATGCTTACAGTCTTGTTTGCATGGTCTCCGAGACAGTGCATCAGCATTTGAGTGCAGCTTCCCCTTCCGATGTTGGATTTCGTAATCGTACGTCTGCAGCGTCTCAATCCATCTCGCCACTTGCCCCTCTGGATTCTTGAAATTCAAAAGCCAGTTCAGTGCTCCATGGTCGGTTCGAAGAAGGAACTTCTGTCCATAGAGATACTTATGGAAATGCTTTGTTGCCATAATCAGTGCAAGAAGTTCTCTTCTGGTCACACAATAGTTTCTTTCCAACTTCGAGAGTACCTTGCTGTAATAGGCAACCACCTTTTCTTCACCTTCATGTACCTGTGACAATACAGCACCAATCCCGACATTGCTGGCATCAGCATCAATGATGAACGGTTTTCCAGGAGTCGGGTAGGTCAGCACTGGTGCATTACACAAGCGTTGCTTGAGCTCTTGAAAGCTGCGCTCGCACTCACCTGACCATTTAAACTGCTTTCCCTTTTCCGTTAGCTGATGTAGACTCTTTGCGATCTCAGCAAAGTTCTTGACAAAGCGCCTATAGTAGGTGGCTAGACCCAGAAAGCTTCGGAGTTGATGCTTGTCCTGTGGTGTTGGCCAATTCTTCACGGTGTCAACCTTATCAGGATCCGTCTTCACTCCTTGGGATGAGATGATATGTCCCAGATATTTCACTTCGGTTTTGAAGAGTGAACACTTTTCTGGGTTGGGCTTGAGGTGGGCTTCTCGAATGTCTTTGAAACACGGCTCTCAGATTCGCACAGTGTTCGTCAAAGGTTTTCCCGTATACAATGACGTCATCCAAATAGACCAGGCAAGATTTCCATGTTAGTCTTTGCAGGACGCATTCCATAAGGCGCTCAAAAGTCGCTGGAGCATTGCATAGTCCAAAAGGCATCACTTTGAACTGCCACAACCCGTTTCCTGTTGAGAACGCTGTCTTCTCTTTATCTTCAGGATGGATTTCTACTTGCCAGTATCCACTCTTCAGGTCCAGAGTTGAGAACCACTTTGCTCCTTCCATTGCGTCCAGAGTATCGCTGATCCTAGGCAGCGGGTAGCCATCTTTCTTGGTCACATCGTTCAATCTTCGATAGTCCACGCAAAAGCGGGTTGATCCGTCTTTCTTCTTTACCAGGACCACTGGAGACGCCCAAGGGCTTTTAGAGTTTTCGATCAGACCCTCTTCCTTCATGGTGGTTAACAGTTCTTCAACCTCACCTTGTTTGGCTAGTGGAAGGCGTCTTGCAGGTTGACGAATCGGCTTTGCATCCCCGGTGTTGATTCGATGTTGAACCAGTTGTGTTCTGCCATATTTCCCTTGCGATGACGAAAAGATGTCTGCAAATTCTTCGAGGAGATCTTCTGCAGTTCTTCGTTGTTGGTGACCAAGATTAGATGACTTGAAAATGTTGGTCTTTATGGAGTTCATCTCTTCAAACTTCAAGGTTTGCCTTGGCTTTTCTTCGTTGATCCTTGTTATCGCTGATACAGATTCGCATTGTCCGACAATCTCACCTTTTCTAAGCTTAACTTCGTACGGCTTTATGTTCAGAATTCGTACGGGAACCATGTTCTTTACAGGTCTAACAAGAGTCTTCCCAATGGTGACGTTTTGGGAGGACTTTACAGAGGCTGGTTCGACCATGAGGTATCGATGGCTGCCAGGCTTACCCTTCAACTTTGTCCACACGAATACTTCTGAAGAAGCAGGCAAAGTCAGATCTTCTTTGATGACGGTTTTCACAGATAGCGAGGTCTCATACGAGTGGATCCCATAGATCATCGGAATCTCGATGTTTCGATATTTCAGGACCTGGTTCCCGATGTCCAATATCACTCCGTGTTCTTTCATGAAATCGACACCGACAATACACTCGTCGCATATATCTGCTACCAGGAACAGGCGAGAAAATTCCAACTCTGCCAGCCGGATCTTAAGACGTACCTCACCATACACTTTTGCTGCCTCTCCAGTTGCAGTCTTTAGACGATAGCTATTGGTGTTGTGGAGCCATGTCTTTTTAACGAGGTCCTGCCGTACAATGGACGCCGTGGCACCGGTGTCAATGGTAGCCACACATTTGTTGCCGTTTATACTTGCTTCCACGCTCAGGCTCTTGTTGTCGCGTTTGGTTTGGGAAACCTGAATGGAGACAGCTTCGGAAGCAACGTTGTTGGTGTTACTTTGAACACTTGAATTACTTCTGTTTCCACAGTGTTGACATGTGGTTCCTCTTCGCGGTAATCTGCACTGTCGCTGTAGATGCCCAGTCTTGCTACAGTAGCTTTTTGACAAGAGCATTCTTGGACCTCTAACTCTCTTACGCGATGCACATTTTGGGAAGCTTGTTCCGCGGCTTCCATAGTCAGAGCGAAAGCCAATGCTTCTGGTAGTGTTCTCTTTCCGGCAGTGCGAATAGCCCTTGGGAGATTTATATCGCTAACAGCTCTCACAAAGGCTTCAACAGCAAGTTGATTTATTATCTCGTTGCCAGCTGTTGGATATGCCAGGTGAACCAATCGCTCGATATCTGCCTGAAGCTGCTGCAGACTTTCGCCTCTTTTCTGTGCCCTGTTGTTTAGCTGAACTCGGAAGACTTCTGTCATGTGGCTATCTCCAAATCGCTGTTCAATTGCGCTTACAAGGACTGTGAAGTCACCACTCTTCTCTGCTGGGATAGTTTGTAGTAGTTCAGCAGCTGCTCCTCTTAAAGCAAGCGTAAGAGCAATGTATTTTTCATCATCGTCCCAGCCGTTTGTTAACGCTGCTGCTTCAAACTGTTTCTTGTAGATAGACCACGGAATCTGACCATCAAAGCTTGGAGGATTTACTTCTCTCTTCCTTGAGCACTCACCAGAAGGTTCTCGAACTTTCAACTTTCGCACTTTTTCTAGTTCGTTTGAGATGGATTCGATTTGTTCGTCAATTTTCTCAAAACGTGCATTAGTTGTTGAATTTTGTTTTTCGACGCGCTCATTGAGAGTATTGATTTTCTCTTCGAAGTCCGCAAACCTGCCTTCTAATAGGGTTTTCTGTTCGTCAAACCGCTGTAGAACATACTGCTGTTCTTGCTTTTGCTCACTTCTTTGGGCTTCTAGTTGTTTGAGAACATGCTCTTGCTCTTGCTTCTGTTCATTCCTTTGAGCTTGTAGCTGTTCGACAACATCATTCTTTTGAGTTTGTAGTTGCTGCAGAACATTTTTGTTCTGAGTTTGTAGTTGCTCCCGGACATCATTCTTATTCTCTTCAAACTTTGCTAGAAGAAGAGACATCATGTTAGATAAGGCGTCATTTGCATTTACCTCTTCCACTTTTGCTTCAAATTCGAAAGCAAATGTATTCGGGTCTTCATTTTGCTGCTCCAGATATTCCTGCAGCCGTTTAACGAGTTCGTTTTTCACTCCTGCCCCACTTAAGCCACGTTTGCTTAGTTTGGCCTTTAGCTCAGGGACAGTTAAGTCTTTCAACACTTTACTCATTTTTTTTTTTTTTTTGTTTTTTTTTTTTTTTTTTTTTTTTAAACTTCACTTCTTTACATAAAACAATTTAATCACTATTCACTGTTTTATTTTCAATAAGTCTTAATCCCTTATTCTGACACCAATGTAATATTCGGCTTGGTCCGACAATTAAAACTTATTCACTTTTCAAATAAAACACAAATTCACTTTATTTAAATCACTCACAAACTTATTTATTTAACACTTTCAATTATTACTTTCAAACACAGTGTCTTAACTTTATAACAGTTCACATTCAATTAATTTAGCTTCGACACCGAGCGGGTATTTATATAACTCAAATAAGTTCGAGAAACTACTAGGCTCTAGTAGGCGCTGAAACTTCTCGATGCTTAACGAAGTTCTCCTCTTAACCACTAGAGTGTATACACAATTACTTACAACTACAAATAAAACTTTTGCTACATAACTATTCAGCAATTAGACAATATTAGAGTGACAGAGATAGATAGTGTTTACAAATTTAAGTATAGAGATATAAAGAGGCGGAGTTACAAAGTGTGTACACATTACAATAGATTGACATACAGAGATATAGAGAGGGAATAGAAAGTGTATACATATTACAATATAATAGGTACATATCTTTTTATATTTTCCGTGACTTAGTGGTTCGGTGCGTTGGCTGCTAAGCAGAATGTCATGGGTTTGAGTCCTACTCGTATCCTTGTTTTTATTTCATCTTTCACGGGCACTTTCACTTGCAATGAACTGACAAAACTTCCAAGAGTATCAGTCTGTCATGAAAAAGTTCTTCTCAACTTTGCCGTTCAGAATCGGCGTTATATTCTTCTTCTTATATATTCCACACGTGCATGTTTCTTGGAATCTTGGGGTCACACAGCTCTAAGAGGAGATGACTTTTGTAATATGAAAGTATTTTCTTCCGTATTTTTGTTTGCCAAAATTCGTCATCTCTATCAATTTTGAGCCATAGAAGGCAGGAAGTTCATACGCCAAAGAAACAAGTTTGTTGGCCAGTAATGTTGTCTCTGAATTTGATAATAGTAGTCGTGAGTTTTCTTTAGTCTCCACGTATCCTCTTCTTTTTGTAGGTAGGATATTTTTTTCAGCCTCACAGCTTCGTCTATTGTCAGGCTTTTTGCAGATGACTGACACATCACTGCACATAAGCTGGTGTTTCCAACCATACCATCTGGTGTTGCGCCAGTAAAATGCATTTCTTTGTATATTATAAATCCACATTTTTCAACAATTATGCCTACTTCTTCTTGAAGTTTTTCTATGTCCTTTGCTTCATATGCTTTACCCCATTCTGCGCTTGAAGAAGCGAATATTCCATAAAGAGAAGCTTTAATTATATTATGATAACTAGCAACGCTTCTTACTTTACAAATTTTCCCGAAGTTTGACGCTGTTACCATTGGCTTTCTGATTTCATGCCATCTTGAGCAGTTTGCTTGATCTCTTGTATTTATTTCGATTTCCAGCCTAGAATTGAAGTTTTCTTTCAAGCGCCCTTCGATTTCTGTTTTATTTGTTCAACCTCTTCAGGATGCAAATCACACGTTTCTGGAGAGTCATCAATATTGCCATAATATTTGTCAGCAGGAGCTTTTCTTTTCCTTGGAGCAGATTCATGGTTAGCACGAAACAGTTTTCTTTTTCTTAGGTCATTGCGTTTTTTGGTTTCCGTTCGAACTAAAAGTTGTTTGCTTGGTGTGCTCACGTTGTGATTGCTGGTCTTTGAAAACTCAGTAAAAAAAGCTCTCTTTGAATTAAACTGTACAGCTACCAATGCACACCTGTTGGTGTATGATTGACCTAAGGAGAAATTGATTCTTTTCCCACCCACGTATTAGCAAACAACGCTGTTAAAAAAATTTTCAAATTGAAATAAGGATACAGAATCTCATATTGCCCCAAAAAATGAAAGAGTTATATATTTTCCCCCTTTGCATACAGCATGTCACAATGAAACGAGCTACATACATACTATGTAAAACAAAACAAATTAGGAAGACTATAAATAGTCTTGCACTTGTCATATTCATACTAAAAATCGCAAGTCGCAGCCACCAAAAGAAATTATCGTGTATGTGCGATATTCTTTTTACCTACATAAACAAATTTCCCACTCTCATTCGTTTTCTTATTTTGTTATGTCCAACAACAACAAACAAAAAAAAAATTGAAACCAGTGTAAATGATTGCGGATTTACTAACCGCATCCTTTTTATCCGCTATCTCTATCTCTAACCCTTCTTCTATATGCCATGTGCACCTACCTAAAATAAAAAGAGATCTTTTTTCTCATCTCTCACATTATCTATCAAAAAAAAAAAAAAACAAAACAAAAACAAAACCAATAGCGCATGATGCCTTTTGCGTACACATACCTATCCTTCAACAGCGGATCCCACAAAACTGTATGTACCTGAATACTTTGTATATGAAATAGACTAGTACTACCAAGATTGGAAATCTAGTACCATGGTTCTGGCATCGATCCTAGAGTCATCTACCTAAAAGTTGAGAACTACTGCTTTGGAGAATTTGGAGATTATTTTCAATGGGGAATTCATGAAAAATGGCGTAAGGTAAGAACGAGAACGCCTTATAGAAAAATATGCTTGCATAAGAACGGCAAGGACATAATAATAATTTTGTTATGAGACTTTTCTGTGGAGATATTTGTTTGGCCTTGAATATAATGTAGAGTGCTTTTATACACAGATCTTTGAGAGTATGTATTATTAAGAAAACGCAGATGGATGGCTTTTGGCAAAATTTGATACAAACTGAGTTCTGCGTTACCACAGTGTATTTTATAAAAGTTCACAGAGGAAGACAATACAATTTATATATTAAACACTTTTATACATTCACGTAATTCAAACTTGAAAAAAGGAACCCAAGTTGATTGAGAAAAAGGAAGGTAGATCTGAAGAGTGCATTTAATACTGAAATCAATTAAAATACTAAAAATGTTTATAGATACAAGCACGTTATTTAAACTTTGTGTATTTTTATGGGTTGACATCTGATGCGGAGAGGATGTATTATATTATAATATACCTCCTCTATGGTCTAGTGTTTTGTAAATTTGTCGGCTTATTGTTGGTGTATAATTATAGAAACAATTGTGTAATGAAGAATGTAAGCCGAAGTAGATTTTGGAAATATCGAGTTCAATCGAAGTTAAGTTTTTTTGAGTTACGTAAATTTTAAGAGATAAGGGATGATGTGAAGAAGCAAGTTATTTTCAATGATTTACAAAAATGGAAGTAGATCTTCAAGAGTGGTAACGCTGACCCTCACCCATTTTGAAATCGATTTCTCTGTCAGTACTAACGAAGGTACCTCGTTTCGGAGTTTTTATTAGAAATACTACACTTTGAAAATGCTTTTGAATTGAACTGAGATGTTTTTAGGGTTTCCAGAGTTTCAATTTTAAATTATATTAAATTTTTTCTTGTTTGAGCAAAATTTTCAATTTCAGGTAATTTTTTTGTTCACACTGCGAACTACTTTTCTTATTTTTCCTGTTGAAAAAAAAAAAACAATAATTAAAAACAAAATCTCATAAAAGCACCAAAAACAGGCATATTTATATGGTTTTTAGGATATGTTTAACACTGTGCAATCATGAAGAGGGTTTAAAGTATACTTATATGTCTACCTGATTTTCTGTCAAAACATTAATTACCTTACATTTTCTCACTGAGAGTTAGATTTGGGGTATGAATGTTTAAAAAGTGAATTACCTAAAGTAAGTAAGTAGTATAAAAGAAATTTTAAAAAATGATTGATTATATTATCAAGTTACGTAACTAAGTAACCGGATTCTTGCAATTCCATTGCACAACCCATAAAAGAATAAAATGTCTGTGCATTCTTCTCTGTTAAAAGAAGACATTTCAAAAATACAATGTAACCGAAATTAGGCTTTTTTTATTTAAAATATTGTGAATTATTATAATATTCATGGCTTTCTTAAAAAAGCGGTCAAAGAACAAAAATCATTTAGTTTCAAAAGCATGTAATTTTTCATTGCTTGTAAACCCTATTTCTTCATACTGTCACAAGAAATGTGTACATATACCAAAGTACATTGGTAATAGTTTTGATACTTAGTAGCAAAACGTTAAAGTTTTACCTAAAAACTTCTTAAAGTTCTTTCGATCGTATCCTTACTTCGCATATTATTTTTTATTTTTCCTCCCCTCTAACCAACCATACAAATTCGGCGCAATATTTTGTTGTTTTTTTTTTAAAGCAACCTAACTCTCTTACTCGCATTATTTCAATATAATATAGCCTACACACTCCTACTTATTGTGTTCGTTCCTGTCATTTTGTTCTCCACTGGGGAAATTTTGTCTTGTTCTTGTTTTTGAGCTGTCAGAACAAGCAGAGCAGCAAAATTCAAAAATTCAATTCTTGGTAGTACTAGTCTATTTCATATACAAAGCCTGAATACCCATGAAAAAAACATCTTTTGTACGAAAGGGAAAACAAAGCAAAACAAATTACAGCACCACCTAGTGGCATTCCCTTGAAACCAGCTTCTTTGTGTGTGTGATCGACCATTCTTTTTTGACAAAAAACGCAAAATCGACGATTTTTCAAAAATTAAAATTAAAAAGACCATCAGCAAACAAATTATTTTGTTTTTTGAATTGAATAAGAAATATAACAGAAAAAAATAAAAAAATATTTGCTAGTTTTACTGCCCATATTTTACTTACAATGACCTTTCAAATATTGAAATTTTGAAGCTTGTTTTTTAATATGTTACAAGTGAAAAATGATAAAAAAAAACAACGACGTTAACTGAAACATATATTAAACTTTCATTAAAAAAATATTTCAAAAAATTCGAAAATATATTAATCAATTTCCCGGACAAACGCGCAAAATGTTAGGCAAAAAATAGGTATTTTTTATGTTTGTGTCAACAAAAAAATTTGACGAAAATACAAAAAAAAAAAAAAAATTGCTCCATTGAAAACACATATTTAAAGCTTTGAAAAAAGTTAATTTGACTTCACTGCCTTTTATATTTTAGAAGTTATGCTAAAAAATGCATTCATACTTTTTACATAATTTGCTGTATTTTTCACTGTTTTTGGAATTTTGTTTGGGAAATATTATAACGATAATCGAAAAAAAAGATCGACGTTAAGTGACTGAATATATTGTCATTATAAAAAAAATAAAAAATAAATAAAAATATAATATTTAGCCCATTTCCCATTAGTTAGCGTAAGCGTCTTTCAAAATTTTATAGTTTTTCCGTTTGCTTGTCGGTTTTGAGCTACATCGAATTTTTATTTATTTTTTTTAACTACACAAGCATTTGGCCCTATAAAATATCAATCGAAAACCGTTTGTTTTATTAAAATATTCGTAAAATTACGAACGCTACACAGTTTCGCGCAAAAGTCCAACCTATTTTAACATGGGAAACCCCCCCTTAATCCTTTTATGTTTATAACAATTTTTTTCTCTAATTAAAAACACCTTAATTCAATTTGCAGGAAACTTACACTTTTAACTACGCATACTATTTTAGAAGTGCAGGAAACTTACACTTACATACTATTTTAGAGAACACTGCATGAGAGCAAAAGTGATGAGAACTTTGAGTTGTTGAGTGAAAGTTGTAAGTAATTTGTGGTACTTAGTATTTGGTCGTCATAAGGAAAATAAAAACATACTTCCAAATTGTTAATCACCAATGAAAAGAGTGTTATCAGAATTAAAAAAAATTTATTTGGCTAAGTAATTATAAGAGAAAAAACTTTCTAGAGTAAGTGCGTATAAAAGTATTTTTTGTGAAAAAAGGTCCTTAATTATGTACATATGAGATGACATTTCAACTGTCAAAAGTGAAAGTGTAAAATTTTTCGGTCTCTGGCAAACTTTTAAATTAAATGTAAAATAAGTAACGATTTTTTTTATAAAAGCAAGTTGTGTAACACTTTTTAACGTGCTTTCATACCACCGAAAGGAAAATTATTATTTTTCAACAAAGGTACGAAGTTAAATCTTGTTTAAATTATCTAGTAGATCAATTTGCTGCTATACGGTATATTCCTGTGCAATATAACTGAACCCTCATCCGAACCGAGCATTCACAACGAAGAATAAAGAAAAAAAAAAAAAAACACAAAACTCTTCGAATATGATATCTACTCATGATTTGAAATCCATGCTAGAAACTACTCTTAGTGGTGTTCTCGATGAGAAGCTGAAGAACCTTGTATCAAAGGAAGATCTTAATCAACTTTACTCTGAAATTGGCTCTTTAAGGGCGGTAAACATTCACCTTAACCACAAATTCACTGAAATGTCACAAAGATGCGAACTTCTTGAAAGCCAGTTGGAAATTATCTCACGGAAAGCTAATGAATCATCCATTGTCGTTCACCTTCCTTTAAATGCAGAAACCAATGCAACTCAATTCGATTTACAGACTTGCAAGGGGCTTCTTAAGCTAAACGAAGGTGAAAATTTTCGCATTAAACGATCTAAGGAAATACGCAACAACAACGCTTAAAATCGAACTTCTCTCGGCACAGATTGCAGACCAGATAATTGCTGCGGCACATAAACTTAAAAACACTGGGATCAGCATTTTCCGCGAGCAATCGCTTATGTATCGCAAAAAGAGACAAACACTAGTTGAATTCCGAAACAAACTCCTACAAATAAATCCGAACGCGAAAATTGTTGTTAAAGGAGACAAATTGAAAATCAATACACATTTGTTTGTTTACAAATATTCACGAGGTTTGACTGTCAAATTTCCTACCGAATTGTCATTTGTCAAGCATATGTTCGGTGACAGGTCATCAGAGTTCTTTGACTGCAGCGAGCATTGACATAATATATATGGACTGCTAGTCAATTGTCATTTCCATACATTTCATGCTAAGAAAAAAGGTACAAGCTACAGCAGCGCCATTGGTTCGAAGTAGCCAAATAAGTCCCAAGAAATATGTTTGAATTCAAATAATTGAAAAAACAACGAACGTTATCTGCTACATTTGACCGTTCTATAATAACAAAACAAATTTATGTATTTAACACTGTTCACCTTTGATTATTTTGTATATTTTCTTTAGCCAAAAAATCAAGAAAACAGCGACATCTTGTTTATGTTTTTGTTTTCGTTGATTTTTACAGCTGGAATCGTTCTATTTTTGGCCACCAAAAACCAATAGCGTTCTTTACTCTGGAACACGCGTGAAGTTGGTAACTAGCAGTCCATATATAATATGTCAATGGCAGCGAGGGAGAAAGAGAAGATAACTCTTCTACTGTTCCATCAACATCTAACTTTCAACAGTTTCGAACGCCACCTACGAGTCAACTTTTGCAACCAATAAGGTTGCAAACACATTAGGATTTATCTGTCGTCTGCCAAATTAACAATAATTTTCAAAATTTAACTATATGCTCGTACAATATTACAGGTCTTAAAAGTAAACTTTTGTTACCTAGTTTTCTTAAATTTATTCAAAATTTTGATATAATTATTCTTTTAGAAACTTTTGTGGAAGAAAAAAATGAAAATGATTTTTTAAGCTATTTTAAAATTTTTAATATTATGTGCTCTCCAGCGACCAGAACTAATGTTAACGGTAGAGCTAGTGGTGGAATGTTATGTGGGATCAAAAAAATTTAGATTCTCAATTTATTAAACTTTTTTGTATATCTAACAGAATTATCATTCAAATTTCAAGCAATAACTTAAAATATTCAATTATTCCAGTGTACTTAAACTGCAATAACTGGCAAACTGATTTTAATAACTTAGTAGACTTCGTGAATACATCCAACTTGGAGAACATAATGATAATTGGTGATTTAAATGCTCGAATCGGCAAATATCAAAACCCTTCAACTGAAAATATACCATCTCATGTTACTCTTAATGTTGTCAGAAATTCCAAAGATGATATTCCTAATCGAAATGGGAAGAAGATTATAGACTTTCTTGAAGACTTTGGACTGTCTGTGCTGAATGGCACCTCTGAAGGAGACGTTTCTGGAGAATTCACTTTTATAAGCGGTCAAGGACAATCTGTAATAGACATTGCAGCTATTTCAATGGAGTGGGTTAATGTATATAAAGATTTCAAAGTGGGTATAGAGAATTTTTCAGCGCACTTCCCAATTGAAGTGAAAGTACAGTTTGCTACTGAAACAACGCAGAGGTATAACAGTAATTTCCTTAAACTGAAATGGAACGAAAATCGTGCTGTTTTGTACAAATCACTTTTGCCAGCAACTCTTCCTTCACCCGATTCTCCGGATTATATTGAAATCTGTGATGAGCAGATAGTAAGAGTGATAAAAGCCTCAGCATCGTATAACGAAAACAATAATAATTCATTTACTCTGAAGAACAAATGGTTTGACAATGATTGCAAAAAACTTCGTAAACTCTCTTTTGAGTATCTTAAACTCTTTAGATCTAAAAATGCTTTGTTTTTTAAAAATATTTATCTGCATGTAAACAAAGAGTTCAAGAAAGTATGTGCAAATAAAAAAATTGAGTATATGAAGAATATGGCAAGGAATCTAATCATCTGTAAAAACTCAAAGGACTTTTGGGGTAATGTTCGTGAGCTCGGTGGGCATAATCGAAGTGTGGTGAATACTCTCGGAGCTGAGACACTAGCAGCTCACTTTAAAACTCTTTTGTCGGCTGATGAGAACCACCACACTTTCTGCTATGCATTACCCAACACCAACATCTCAGAATTGGATGATCCTATATCTTTTGGCGAACTCGAATGTAACACTTAAAAAAATGAAAAACAACAAGGCTCCAGGCATAGATGGTATTCCGGCAGAGTTTTATAAACATAGTACTGATGTATTGAAAAACTATTTGCTGGTTTATTTTAATAGACTCTACGATAACTTGCATGTGCCACACAATTTCACTAAAGCAGTAATTTTTGCAATTTTTAAAAAAGGAGATTCAGCCCTACCAGAAAACTACAGAGGGATTTCAATTCTCAACTCGATGCGAAAAATCTTGGCTTCAATTCTTTACGAAAGACTCTCAAGGTGGGTCGAAAACAACAATCTACTGAACATGTTCCAAGCTGGTTTTAGACCGGGTTTCTCGACTATGGACCATATCTTTGCTCTCACCAGTATAGCTAGGAAGTCTATTGAGAAGGGTAAAAAATTATATGCATGCTTCGTTGATTTCAAAGCGGCGTTTGACAGGGTAAACAGACAGGCCTTGATCTACAAGCTTTCATCATTAGGAGTTTCCCGAAAGTTCCTGTTGATGTATCTAAACTTTCTGATGTTTACTACTGCTACGGTATGGGATGGTGCTGAATTTTCGAAACTGGTTCGAAACCACGACTGGAGTTCCTCAAGGCTGCATCTTAAGTCCAATTCTCTTCGCCCTGTTTATTGATAATATATGTGATGCGCTTCCAGGAGGAATATTGTTTGCAGACGTTCAGGTTAAAGTTTTACTGTATGCCGACGATTTAGTTCTGTTGGCTGAAAACCCTTTCAGTCTCCAGCTGCAGATCAATAGACTCAAGAGCTTCTGCGACATGTGGGGACTACAGGTTAACACTACAAAAACGAAAGTTATGGTTTTTGAAGCACGCCAAAGAAGGAGGCTGCCTGAGGAACAATGGTCTCTCAACAATGTACCAATTGATATCGTTCAGGAATTTAAGTATCTTGGAGTCTTACTTACAAGTAATTTAAAGTTTTCGAAACATGTTGAAGAAAAAAGCACTGAGGCTAAATTAGCTTTAAACTTGATGTGGCCCAAGTTTTTTGCAAACCAACAAGTTGATGTAAAGTCTAAATACCGTGTGTTTCATGCAACTGTCAACACCTGTATGTGCTATGGTGCTCAAGTTTTTGGATACTTGCCTCTCGAAGAATTCGAAACAGTTCAAAGGCTTTTTTTCAAACGCCTGTTTAGATTGCCGACGTCAACTCCGAATTATGCAATATATGTAGAGTCTGGTATTACACCCATATATACTCAAAACCTTAAAACGAATGCAGATTACATAGTAAGGGTTATGAAGAGAGAAGAGAGAAGCCTGCACAAAATCATCATGTTACGTCTATTGCTCACCAATTCAACACCTTTTAAGGAATGGAACCAGCTTGCCTTATCTCACGAAGTGAACTTTTTACCGACTGAGTCAAATGTGGACCAATGGCCAGATATGTTTAACAACATTATTGCTAAGGTGGACGAAAATGCCTACAACCAACATCAAGCCAGAGCAGCTTCCACAACATCCAGAAACGTATATAAAACTCTCAATCACCACTTGCAATCGGAAGACAACTATTTTTCCAATGAACTATCTGCTGAAGCAATAAGCTACATATTTAGAGCACGGGTCGAAATTCTAAATCTGAATTGTATGCCTCATCGCCCTGATCTGTCACAAATTTGTGGTTTGTGTAACAGACGAGAAGCTGAAGACACATTGCACTTTTTTGCGGTTTGTCCAATTCTTCAAGAGATACGACGTCTACATTTAAATGAGAGCTTTATTTCACCAGTTCGATTGCGCGAAATACTAAACGGTGCTCTAGGATGGTGTAGCTTATACAAATATTGTAAACATGCGCTGACCTTCCGAAATAGCTACTTATGAAATAATCTAGAGTTATTGCAGTTTAAACTATTTAAATTATTCAACTTTGCTTCTTTATTTTGTGTTTCAAATCACTTCAAAATTGATAAAATCAGTTATCATACTGTTCTCATACTGTAAAGACGTGTGTAATTATTTCTCTTTATTATGACTTTAATTTGTCCCATATGCGAAGAAAGTGTAAAACGACGTGATGATCGTGTTGTTTGCAAATCGCTCTGTGGGCTTATGTTTCATAAGAACTGTGCCGGACTCAATGAAAATGATTTAAAATTGTTAAGTAACCCTAACATATTTTGGAAATGTAACAATTGTCCGTTAATATCAAATTCAACTTTGGTGCAAAAGATTTGTGAATTAACTACGGTGATCATGGATCTTAAAAAAGAATTGAGTGCCATTAAAGACAATTTCATTCCTAAACCCCCCACGGCTACTTCTCAGAACATTGATGCAAATTGTGTTGATCCCTTAAAAGATACTTCTAATGAAGCGGGTGTTTCTAATAAATGCCTGCAAAGTGTTGATAATATATCAAATTCCCAATCGGTTTCTAATTTAAATTTAATTCCGAAATCGATTAAAGAAGTGAATAACGGAATAAATTCTGACGACTCTTCTTCTGATGAGAGCTCTTCCACCGTTCGCTCTTTTTCTAAAAGCAAAACCAATAAACTAAGTTCTCTTAATCGTGGGAACAAACACAAAAACAAAAACATTAAATTTGGTACAGACTCATGTTCTTTATTAAATAACTATGCTATTCCCAATAAAAAATGGTTTCACATTTCAAAGTTCCAAGTTGATACTCCAAATGACTCTATCATCAATCATATTTCATCAAAGACACAAATTCCTCCAGATCAAATTCAGTGCTTTAAATTAATAAAAAAAGATGCCGAATTGTCCGATCTTAAATTCATAAATTTTAAATTCAGTGTCCCTTCCAGCTTAATAAACAGAGCCATGGACCAATCGATCTGGCCTGCTCATATTCAAATTAAAAAGTTCTCTGCTCTTAAAAAAAACCAGAATGCACACAAACAAATGCAAGTTACTTAACTCGTGCTCTATCGTTTAATAACTCTCAAATCAATGCTCGCCCTCGTGTGTCTCATTTATGTTCTTTTCCTGTTTCTCATGCCCGGAGTGAAGATTTTCTCTTATACTACCAGAATCTTGGTGGACTCCGAACAAAAACAAATAAACTGTACATGAATTCGAAATCAACTCAATACGATATTCTTGCTTTTACCGAAACATGGCTTAACAAAGATTATAGAAATTCTGAACTCTTAGATGAAAATATATTCTCGGTGTTTCGTAAAGATCGATGCATGGATAAAACTAAACAGTCAAGAGGAGGAGGTGTTCTTGTTGCAGTTCGATCGTCTCTTTCATGCCGTGAGATAAAGCTTCCTATTTCACCTCCCGATTTGGATGTTGATCAAATTGCTGTTTGTGTATCCATCGATAATTCCAGTGATGTTATCTTAATTTTAAGTTATAAAGTTATATACCACCGAATAGTTCTTATAATTTATATAAAATGCATGTTGAAAATTGTAGTTCCATTTTAAATAATTTAAAATCCAACCAAAATACTATTATATTAGGTGACTTTAATTTATGTAACATTAATTGGGTTCATGACCCTGATGATCTTATTCTTGTACCATACAATGTTCGTAATGATTATGAATGTGTCGTTATTGACACTTTTGCACAATACGACCTTTTACAAATAAACAGTTTCTGTAACAACCTTGATCGAATTCTAGACCTAGTTTTTGTTGATAAAGAGATTTGCTTAAACATAAGTAATTGCATTTCCCCAATATTCTCTAATTCCATTCATCATTTAGCTCTATGTATTAACCTTAAATCCTATGTATATGCTAAATCTTCTTCATATAAAAAGTTAAATTATAATTTTAATAAAGCTGATATTCAGTCAATAAATAACTTTATCACTTCTTTTCAATGGAACTATATTTTTGACAATGAGAGTTTATCAGATGCTTATAATAAATTATACAAGACAATTCTCGAAGCTATAGACCGTTTTATTCCGAAAGTTTTTATTCGTGAGAATTCAAAACCTGTTTGGTTCAATGCTCGGCTATGTAACTTATCAAATAGAAAAAACAAAGCTTACAAGCTGTTTCGAAAATCAAACAATGATAACATTTTGCGTCTTAATTATTTACAGCTTCAGAAAGAATTTGATGCGTTAAATAGATTCCTTTACCAGGATTTTGTTTTTCGCACTGAATTCAATCTGAAAAATGATAGTAAAGGTTTTTGGAGCTTCATAAATAGTAAAAAGAATTCTAATGGGACTCCTAGTTGTATGCAGTACTTGGGAACTATTTCTGACGAACCAAGCGTAATAAGTAATATGTTTTCAAATTTTTTTCAGTCAGTTTATTCTTCATCAAATACTCCGCCCAGTTTTTCTCCAATCAAACCGCTGAATCAACTCAACATTAGTTCCTTACATCTAACCCAAACAAATGTTGAAAGAGCCCTTTGTGATCTTGATTCTGATAAAAAACCTGGCCCTGATGGAGTTCCTTCAATTCTTCTAAAATCTTGTTTTGCTGCTCTTTCAGAGCCATTGATGCTCCTTTTTAATAAATCACTAAGTACAGGTAATTTTTTAAATGAATGGAAAATATCCTATATTATTCCCATATATAAATCGGGTCCTAAGCAAGATGTAACTAATTATCGTCCGATTAGTAAGCTTTCGACGATTCCAAAGTTGTTTGAAAAGATTGTTTACAATAAATTAGCTTTTTTAGTGAAAGATCTCATATCACCGTTTCAACACGGATTTGTTCCTGGTAGATCGACTACTAGCAATCTTACTATTTTATGTAATAAAGTCACCAATAACTTTGAACAAGGCTATCAATCTGATGTTATTTACACAGACTTCTCGAAGGCTTTCGACAGAGTTAACCATAGTATTTTGATTAGTAAGCTCTCAGCACTGGGCTTCCATTCAAGTCTTCTTTTGTGGTTGGAATCCTATCTAGTGCATCGAACCCAGTACGTTTATTTAAACTTGTGCTTGTCAGCTCCAATATCTGTGACGTCTGGTGTTCCCCAAGGAAGTCACCTTGGGCCCTTACTCTTCCTCCTTTTTGTCAATGATATCCCCCTTATCATTAAATCTTCTGTTTGTCTTATGTTTGCGGATGATATTAAGTTGCTCAAATGTATAAAATCACCATATGATCGACTTGCTCTTCAAAATGACTTGGACAGTTTATTTAGATGGTGTTCATGTCACCAACTACACCTTAACGTGTCTAAATGCAACTTTTTAACTTTCCGTCGTAACTTTGATCAACCTAACTATGGATATTCAATTAACAATAGTAGTCTAGAGAGAGTCTTACAAAAAAAGGATCTTGGTGTTATTTTTGACCCCAAACTTAACTTTTCTTTACACATTGATTACATTGTAGCTAAAGCCAACTCTTTGTTAGGGTTAATAACTCGAAATACCAAAGAATTTTCAGATCCCTATACTCTAAGGGCTTTATATTTTGGTTATGTAAGACCAGTTCTCGAGTACTGCAGTGTAATATGGAACCCATTTTACACTCTTCACTCAAATCGAATTGAATCCATCCAAAGACGCTTTACTAAAATCGTGGTTCACCGATTAAGATGGAATATTCCAATGCCGTCTTATGCAACTAGATGTTGTCTTCTTGATCTTCATCAATTATCTCTTCGCAGAAGATACTTTGAAATAATTTTTATTCACTTTTTAAATTGATTGCTCTTTTCTACTTTCATTGATAAAAATATATGTTCCTTCTCGAGTACTGCGTGAGCGTAAATTATTTTTTGAACCATTTCATAGAGTAATCTACGGCCTCAATGAACCTATAACACGTTGTTTAAGGCAATCAAATTCAATTTGTAATCTTATTGACTTTAATGCTACTATAAGCCGAGATTTGTTCAAACGTAATGTTATGTATCACTTAATTATTGTTTATCCTGGTGGTTAGCTTGTTAAGTATGTATTTTTGTATTTTATTTTTTGTAAAGTATCGCATGTTGCTACAGTATACTTCAATTAGTCTATAAGAGTATATATTTTCACTAAGATTATATATAGTCTGCTTGATGAATAAAAATAAATAAATAAATGAATAAAATCACTAACTGATAAAATTATTGTGTTTCATTATATATATATATAATTTACTTTTGTGTTTCAAATCACTTTAAAATTGTTAACATGTTTAACATTTTATTTTTTTAGGAATTTTGAAAAAAAATGTATTTTGTGTTTCAAATCACGTCAAAATTGTTACTTATATTTTTAACTTACTGTCAGATTTATCTATTCAATAAGTTTTTTTTTTATTGTACTGAATTTTGTTTGTCATAATGTATTCAAATATTTTCAATATACATATATTTCTTTACTTTATTATGAAATGTCACTTCAGGCAGACGGCAGAATTGCCACGTCCTTACTCTTAAGAATAAATATTGTAAACATTATTATTTGAAATAAAGAATTTAACTAACTAACTAACTAACTACATATATATAATGAAAGGTGAGACATAAATCTTTAAAATGATGCAAAAAAATTGTATGTCACCGTTGATTTTTTAGAGATAATGTTGTTCAAAAAGTAAGTGAAAAAAAACTTGATATTTAAAAAGTAATTACTAAATATTTGAATATGCAGTTCAGATGGACAAATAATTTTGAATATATTAAAAAGACAAAATATATACCTTTCATTTGATACCAAAATTGTTTTCCTAGGTGCCTTATATCACACGATATAAGCAGCTTTCTCAAAAAAATGAGTAAAATTCACTTTCAGAGTAAGAAAACTTTAAACCCAAATATCTCGAATACCCGAACAACGATTTCGGAAATATTTCACACCAATAATTTACTCCACTATAGCTTTCACTTGACACCAATTTTGTTAATGAACGCACTGGGCCCAGACTTCATAGGAAAATAGGCTAACTCCTTTGGTGCGAAATTTGGTCACAATCTTCCGAATAGACTGCTCAGAAGGTCGAAAATGCCGACCATAAAATGGAAGCAGCGCGCGATGAACATTTCGAACCGAGCACGAATATTGATAGTAAAATTCAATAATTTGCAAGCGAGGTTCATTTGTAAGACGATCCATGGTTAAATTGCAAACTAAACTGAAGCTGTTTGACAAATACACAAGGTACTAAACACACGTCAGCTGTCAAATAATATTTGTAATTATAGACCGATTTCAAAGCTCTCATGTATTCCAAAGTTGTTTGAGCAAGTAATATGTGAGAATTTGGCATTTAATAGTAGGAGTGTTTTAAGCAATCAACAGCATGGCTTTATGCAAATATAAAACCACTGTTACAAATCTGGTTATTTTTTGAATAAATGTTTACAGGCTTTGGAATGTGGCCACGAAGTCGATTATGTTTACACGGACTTCTCGAAGGGTTTTGATCAACTATCTGATGAGATTATCAAATTAAACTCATACCCACTTTTTTTGATTACGTGAATTGTCTCTTACCTTTAGAACTCAGAACTTTTGCAACTCAGACTTATTTGATTTAAATATAAGTAAGAATAAATTGAAGTCTTTGCTTAAGACCAGTGTTATACACTTTTAAATGTTTCTCTGTTTACTTAATGTTTGTAATTATTAGTTATGGATTAATCTTGTTTTGTTAACTGTCTTGTTTTTGTTTCATACATGTGAGTGTTTGTTATGTAATGTTTGCTTACTAACAACTAACACTGCACTAAGTGATTAGCCGGTGGTATAACATAGTCTTCTATGTTGGCAAACCATTGGTCGTAAGACTGTGCTTGCTATAAGCTCTCTTCGACCAATTCTGATAGTGTAAAAAGACCTATTCTATGAAGTTATAATAAAACATAACTTCTGCAAATGATCGTATTTACTACAAAATTGTATTAGATATCCGCTTTACATTATGGTTAGTGGTTAAAAATTGACGTTTGGTTAAATTTTGACACTTCACATTGTATAATATGTGTTAAAAATTAGACCAGCTGCGGAGCAGGTTAAAATATTACAGCAGTGGTTAAAAATTTATTCATTTTTAACCACAATTCATCCAATTCGCACACGGCCTAGCCCGATAAAGCGCCAAACAATGACCTTCTAATGACTATGTCATTTCAAACCACTCTTCAACTCCCGTTTTTACTGTTAAGGACCTAGGATATCTTTTTACACATAATGTAGATTTTTCTGACCAGATTAACGGCATAGTCAATAAAGCTTAGTCTATGTTAGGTTTGATTAAGCGGTGGTCAAAAGAATTCCGGGATCCTAAAGTCACCTGTGTTTTCAACAACAGTTTGTTTCGTCCCCATCTAGAGCATGAATAGCATTTGTGGTCTCCTTTATATGATGTTTATATTGAAAGACTGAAATCTGTGCAACGAAAATTCACCGGTTTTTTTGTTAAAAGGTTTTCAGTGGATTGATCCCCTCCATACGAAAATCGTTTGTCAATCCTTAATATGCAAACACTACAACAGAGAAGAAATTATAATGATATTGTATTTTTCCTGACCTTCTCTGTAAAATTAATCATTATCATCCAGTTTAATTTTTAACACATTTTATTCAATGCGAAGGGTCAAAATTTAACCAAAAGTCAAGTTTTAACCTCTTTTCAACCCACGGCCTGATTGTTTTAAATTCAACATAACTGTAACATAGTTTAAATCATGTGTGTATGTGTACATTTATGAAAGATGAATTTCCCTCAAAATAATTACTTATTAGCAATTCTTAAGATACAATTATTAAAGTTAAGATCAATTATACATATATAGATAGAATTGTTAGTTAATAATAATATTAATGTGTGTTGTGTTATTTATTTTAGTTTCGTTATGTGCCTTCTAAGAACTAACAACACACTAAGTGGTGACCGATGAGCCGGTTGTATAAAACAGTCCCTGTGTTGGCAAACCATTGATCGTAATATGGTGCTTGCTATTAGCCTATATTATCAATTCTGATAGTGTGTGATAGAAAAAACTTTATGCTGTACCATGACTTTTGTGGAACAGTGTATCTGTATCTGTATCTTTATCTATATCTATAATCTATACTCTATACCAGGGGTGGCCAACTAACTTGAACTAAAGATCTACTGTCTACTGACGAAACCCTGTTCGATCTACCTTTTCTCATAGCTCCTGAAATTTTAAATGAAACATCATATTATTCAATTTACAAATGGAGTATTTTTTATTTTAATAACGAACTACAAAGTAATGTCAACTTCTTATTCAAACAAGTGACAAGTGTGAGTATTGAGTCGGAGCATTTTTCGCTAGGAAATCAGTTTTGTAAAGGGTTTTCCAATAAGAGGTGTTATTTTGATATTAAAAAAAAAAATGGCATTTTGTGAGATAAATGATCGGACATTTATTTCTGTATAAAGAGGAAGGTATGCCGTTAATAATGGAACACAACATGAGGCAAATGGCCACGACCACGCTTACAGGACCATACCCTTTTCATGAAATTTTCCATAAACAAATCGCAAAGTGGCTGCCCTATGTCCTCGATAGCCTCACGAATTCCATCTTTGAGGTCTTGAATCGACGCTGGGCTGTTGGCGTAGACCTTATCTTTCACGTGGCCCCAAAGGAAGAAGTCGCAAGGTGTTAAATCACAAGATCTCGGTGGCCAATTGTGATCATCTCTTAGAGAGATAACATGGTCCGGAAACTTTTCCCGTAAAAGATCGATGGTTTCATTACTTGTATGGCACGTAGCGCCGTCTTGTTGTAAGTAAACGTTGTCCAGATCAATACCATCCAATTCCGGCCATAAAAAATCATTAATCATCTCTCGATAGCGCAATCCATTAACCGTAACTGTTGCTCCATCCTCATTTTCGGAAAAGTAAGGTCCAATGACCCTGCCGGACAATTAATCGCACCAAACAGTCACGCTTTGAATATGGAGAGGCCTTACAACAATAACTCTTTGGTTTTTCCGAGCCCCAGATGCGACAGTTTTGCTTGTTGACGTAGCCTCAGAGGTGGAAATGGGCCTCATCTCATCAGTCAAGATGATTTTTCGATGAAATTCCGGATCATTTTCATGCATTTCAAGGACCCAATCAGCAAAGACACGACGTTGTTGATGATCAGCCGGCTTGAGTTCTTGTGTTAACTGAACTTTATAAGCCTTAAGACCCAAGTCTTTATGCAAAATACGGTGTAATGACGTTTGTGGAATGCCTAATTCCAAAGAACGATGAGGAATGGACTAACATGGGTTTTCTTCAACACTTTGGGCTACAACAGTACTTGCGAGTTGCGACATTTAGAATATATGGCAAGTATTGAATTCGTAAAAAAAAAAAATTGAGATGATGATGAGATTCTGGCGTTTCCGTCTGTCTGTCTGGAAGTTTACAGGCTTCTACAGCCTTAACTACTGCTCCGATTGACTTCAAATTTCAAAGTTAGAGGTTTGGCCAAAAACTCATATTTTTTTATTTTTGTTTTAAGATCAAAATTTAGGGTAGCCTTCATACCATTTTTTGGCCAAAAACCAAAACTTTCAATTTTCTCCAAAACGGCTCGTACTTCCTCGAGTTTTATTTTTTTTAAACATTCATGTATTTTATGTAAACAATAATTTTTTGTATTGCTCCAAAACGGTACCTCCCATAGAACCGCTTTTTTGATTTTCTCGAAAAATGAAAGTCCGATCAGCGTAAGTTTTTTTTTAAAGTACGTACCTATGTATTGTTCAAATAATATTTTTTATTCAAACATTTTTTTTTTTTGGATTTTCAAAAAATATTTTTTTTTTTAAATTCTGTATCTTAAAAACCGATCAATTTTAAAAATCCAAATTGAAGTGTAATATGTATATTTACATATTCTTGAAAACTGCATACCCAAATTAATTTTAAGACATTTTTGAAAATTTTATACATAAAAAATTAATGTAAAACAGAACGGCTCCGATGATTAAAAAAAAAAGATAAATCAAAAATAAAGTTTGAATTTGTTTGCTTTAAATTTTTGGAATTAAATGTATTTACGAGGTACATTTTCAAATTTTATTTTTTTTATAAATTCTAATTATTTTTATATATTGAGATTTTTTTGTGAGTTAAGTGCTGCCGGCTCTCCTACTATAAGTGATCAAATTTTTAATGAAAGAACATTATATTTATTTATTTCAAGTAAATATTTAAGTGCATAGGAGTGTAATCAGAATTGCTTAAAGTAATCTCTTATTTTAATACTGCTTTTTGCAATTTTTGGAACATAAAAGTAATCATAAATATTTAGTTTTAACATGCAAGAGCAAGTTCGTACGACCCAGTCGTGCACATTTTTATTTATAACGTAGTTTCTACTTGTCAAATAAAAAAAAAATACAGCTTCAAAAGTGACAGCTACCAAAATAGTGGGCTATTCAAAATAACATCTCTTATTGGAAAACCCTTTATTTGGAAATTGCCAACCTTAAAGAATCCAATGTATGGCTGTCTGTCAAGCGAGAATGGTGTTTCTTTTTTGTCTGTTTTAGATAAGAAAAAGCAGACTCACATAAATGTGTTGAGCCGAAACAAGAAAGCATCTGTTCAACACATTTCTTCAAATTTTGATATTTCTTATTGCAAACCAATCAATGCCCAGAAATCAAGACTTGAAGATGGCCTTGCTTTTAAAACTATGTCACAGCGCTGAGTAACAATTTCGCCTTGAAGTGTCATTTGGTCCATTTGAAAGCTATCTGCAAATTTTGTAGCCAGTTCATTGATTTGACTATGATCAAACGAATTACTAAACGGCTAACTGTCAAGTCCTAGTTGGCTGGGAACTGCAAACTGCAAAAAAAGTTGTAACTACTGAAATCAAAGAGGGCGTTTTTGCTAAGGTTTTCGCAACAAAATTTGAGAAAAAAAAGATTACAATTGTGGTCGTTTTCCGTTTTTTGTTATTATTGCAAATCACATTTGAAAGGCTTTTAAAATCAATTTTTGTTTTATATGGTATAGTGAAAAAAGAAGATCGACCGGTTGGTCACCCCTGGTATAGATTGTAGCAGTTAATTTATAATTGAAGTAGTATAAAATATTTCATCAATATGGTGTAATTAATTTAAATGCCAAGGCTCCTCAAACTTTCTTAACGCTTTTTTTATAGGCTTATAATATGTGCATACATTTCATTTTCGTGTTTCCAATGAACTGGTTAAAATCAAACTAAAGGGTTTTCCAATAAGAGGTGTTATTTTGATATTCAAAGAAAAATGGCATGTTTTGAGAAAAATGATCGGATGTTTATTTTATTGAAAAGAAGAAGATATGCCGTTAATAATGGAATACAACATCAGCCAAATGGTTGCCACGGCCACGCTTACAGGACCATATCATTTTCATGAAATTTTCCATAACCAAGTCGCAAAGTGGCTGCCCTCATCGAGAGATAAATATACGGAAATTTTTCGCGTAAAAGATCGATGGTTTCATTGCTTGTGTGGCACGTAGCGCCGTCTTGTTGAAGGTTAACGTTATCCAGATCAATACTATCCAATTCCGGCTATAAGAAAAATCTCTCGATAGCGCAAACCATTGACCGTAACTGTTGCCCCAGCCGTATTTTCGAAAGAGTAAGGTACAATGACCCCGCGTTGTTAAAGGGTGTATCATTCCATTTTCATTAAATGCGCAGTTTCTTCTTGTCAAATAACAAAATGACAGCTTCAAAAATGACAGCTACCGAAATAGCGGGCTATTCAAAATAACACCTCTTATTGGAAAACCCTTTATTTCAAAACGGAACTAATCTTATAGAAAATACTTTTAAACATCGTATTCAGCATCAGCATAACTCATTTATTTAATATTTTTTTTACTGTTAAGAAATATAATATTTAGACTAGGTAGTCTTTTATGGGACCAAGCTCTGTGTGTATTTTATTTGAACTGTTGCTTGCCCTTCTTTATCGTTTTTTTTTTTAGTTTTTCTTTATTTTTATGAGTTTGGAAGGCTTAACGTTTCTTTATTGTTTTTGTTTTTTTATTTTTTTTTTATGCCAAGCCAACTCAGAAACAATTCAGTCACATCCGCCAAATGTTCACTAGACCATATCCAAAACACAACCATGTAGGGAAAACTCAGTTCAACAAGGAACAATAAGTGAAGGGAAGTGTTCTTGTGAATAGGGGGATTCCGTTGTCCGCAGTAAAATAATTTACGTTCTATTCGGCAATCGTCGTGTATCTGTGCTCTGGTATGAGTTGTTTTGGAATTTGTTAATAGAAAATGTGCACTGCTAGAAACGACACAACAAATTTTTTAATGCAAATTATTTTTTTATAAATTATTGATCTTTTTTTGAAAATCGTTGGAGAGGTGTATTTTTGCATTAAGAGTGTTCCAGACAAAAATAGCGTCTTCAAATGGTATTGTGAAGCAGTTGGTTTCCCTATTGGAATGATCAAGTTGTCAATGGGTAGACAAAACCAATAGGGCACTATTGGAGCCACGGTTGCCAGTCAGCTTATGACCAAAACTGGTCATTATTTTTTCACTTAGTAACATGGTCATTCTTAGTCCATTTGGTCTAATTATATATTAGTGATTTCGAGGTGAGAGATTTCCCATACTCAGACCATCTACCGGTGGTGGTCGTTCCTAACCTTTCGGATGATTGGATTGGATCAACTGGAGTGAACAACAACGATCAATTCCTGCATAGACTCAACTGGAAACTCTCAAATACCTCATTATACGTTTGGACACGAATCTAAACAGTCGCCAAAATACGGAATTTCAGAAACTTATACATCGAAGCTAATGCGACATATAAGAAACTGTTCAAAGGCAAAAAGCGAGAGTATGAGGAACGACAAGCAGCCAGGCTGGCCTCCTGTAAGAATGCGACAAATTTTTGGAAATTAGCATGGGAATTAAATGGTAAAAAACCGGCAATACACACAAATTTGTGTGCAAATGCGCTAGCCGATCACTTCCGGCAACTCCTCAATCAAGAAACGATGCCATCTATCTGGCAATATGTAACACCTCGAATAACCAATGAAATATTGGACTCGCAGTTTACTGCACAAGAATTGGAGCGAGGGTTATGTACTCTGAAGGATGGGAAAGCAGCAGGCGCAAACGGTATCCCAGCTGAATTTTACAAATATGGCACTTCTTCACTTAACGATCGATTTCTTACGATGTTCAATAAAATAATTGAGGGAGATACGGAAATGAAGGAATTTCGATAAGCAGTTATATTCCCAATACATAAGAAAGGGGCATTTCCTTCCTGAATGCAACATATAAAATTCTCACAACGATGATGCTGAAAAGGCTTAATATATGGTGTTTAAGAATATTTCTAATAAAATTTGTTTGATTTAAAAACTTACATTTATTCATTTGTTATTAACTTCCAAACTTAAATAATTTACCGTATGAATTAGAAATAATGAAATTATTAACTTTCACTCAATGCTCTAAACTCCCTTTTCCTAACTAAGTATGTACATTATGTCTAATTTAAACTCAAATAATTATTGTATAACAGTTTGTGCATAAGCTTCTCTTTTGCTCAATCAATCGTCCACTAACCAACCAGAAAAATACTTATAATATAAGCTGTAATCAATTAAAGAAGCTGTGTATTTAATTTATATTAATTACTTAACATCTGTTGCCCTTTCGGAAGATTTTGTGCTGGTCCTTCGAGTTTTTGGAGTTTGTTGAATAATTCCTAAACATTTTTCTGGTCCGAATCGATTCGGATTAATTTCCAATTACCGACCTATGTAAAAGAAAAAAATCAAGACATTTTCGTGGTTGATTAACGGACATCGCGTTATTTTAATCAAATTGATTGGGAATAACGGACATCGCGTTATCCCGTATAAGCATAATTTTTTATAAACTTTATTCAGCCAAATAAGAACATAAAGTGATAATCACGTGTGTGTATTTGTATCGGTTAAATAAATTTTATTAAAAATTAAAAGTAATTAATCAAACTAGACACTTAATACGTGAATAAACGTTTCTATACATATACACTGGTGCAACACGTGTTTTGATAGACAGTTACCCGTACTTTAAATTATGGCCTCAAAGGCTACAATGTCTAAACTACGCGCAATTCGTGCAAATTTAAAGAATTCCCTGGGGGGAATAGAGACTTTCACCAAGCAATTAGAGATTGCAAAAATAGAAGCAATCGATATTGGCTTAGCAAAACTCGATCAACTATGGGATCGATTTTATGCCACTCAGGAGGATTTCTATGAGTTAATTGATGAAAAGGGTTATACTGATCCTGAACCAGATTATGAGGATTTTGAATCTAGAGAAAAAGGTACGAGGAGGAAATGAGACAGGCAAAATTGGCAAGTGCGGGGGCTGCAGATGGTACAATTACAGATCCAGCGCAACCGCCGCCGCCGCGCCGCCGCGCCGGTGCAAATGCAACAGGGTTTTCAATAACACGAGTCCTTTCCGTAAATACATATTGAACCTTTTGGTGGGGATTATCAAAAGTGGCCAGCTTTCCGCGACATGTTTGATAGCATCACAGAGGAGGTATACCTAGAGTCGCAACTCAAGGCATTTTACTCTCTTTCGACTAAAAAAATTAGATTTGATAAAATATACTACCCAATGTAAATGTATAGGCTTTTCATATCATTTCAAATGGGAGGCCGAACCAATACATTTGCAATGGGTAGGCCTGTGTGCTGGGCTCAATAAGGTGAAAAGCCTAGGCTCAATTTTAAAAGCCTGCGCTCAAAATTCAAAAATAAGAGTCAGTTAAATTCAAAAATTTTAAAAATTTAAAATAATTGTGTGAAATTCATGTTTTTAGTATTTAAATAACAGAACAAAGTGCAGTGCATAGTTTTTTTTGCTTTTTAAATGGATTTCAACTATGATTTACGAATAAATAACTAAAAAAAACACATTTAAACACGTTGGCAGAGTTTATTTCACCCTTAAAACAGTGCGGCCATGTCCTTATTGAATTTTTTTTCACCTCTTTCACAGATTCACGGACACGAAAAATAAGAGTAAATTGAGAGACTCACCACAACATTTTTTGGACAGTGATTTTTTAAAAAAGAGAGCGAGTTGCGACTCTAGGTAAATAGATTCTCTATGGATAGCATTTTTTTTTTTTTTTTTTTTTTTATAATGAGCACACACTCAAGGGGTTTTTATACCCTTTTTTATGCCATAGACACAGTGAGTACTTTAGGAAAGAAGGAAGGGGCGAGAGAGGAGGTGCGGGTGTACATTGGTTTTAAATTCCTGAACATTGCAATGATCGGGAAAAACAGAGTGTGGAAGAGAGTTCCACATTCGCGTAGTACGACTAAAGAACGATTCTCTATACTTGAGCGTACGACCGAAATTGGGCTCGAGTGTAAACTGATGGGCATTCCTGGAAGCGCGGGTATTACGGTTGAATTGTTTAAGGGGTGGAATGCAACTGGCTATTTCTCTAGAGCACTTACCGTAGAAGTAACGATAAAACAGAGAGAGACACGAAACGTTACGACGGTGGTCTAAAGTGGTGAATGCATCAGTGATCTCTCTATCACCAATCATTCTTACAGCTCTTTTTTGAATTCCATCCAAGAGGCTTAAGAAAGTAGCTGGAGCACCAGCCCAGAGATGTGAATTGTACTCAAGCTTTGGACGGATATAGGTTTTATAGATGATAGCCAGATCAGACGGGGAGAAAAATTTCTTGCACCGTCTTAAGAAACCCAAACATCTCGCGGCATTTTTGGCGACATCGCGTATGTGTTCGGACCACAAGAGGTGGTCAGTGATGCACATACCGAGAATCTCGAGATGTTCGGTCTCATTGATGCAAGTGCCACTCATGGAGGGGGTATATCTCGCTTCAACGATACTAGACAGCATTGAGTTTTCGAAGCATTAAACTCTACACGGTTCTTAATTCCCCATTGGACAATGCTGTTTAAGTCAGAGTTTAATGAGCTTATCATATTTTGCCGTTGCAGTTCCACATCCGAAGAGGAGGGATGTGAATCTGGAAACGAATATGAGACGCTTAGGGTACTATCGTCAGCGAAACAATTTATTGGATTAGAAGTAACAGACAAGAGATCATTAATAAAAATGATAAAGAGGGTTGGAGACAAAACGGAGCCCTGGGGCACACCAGCATTTATATTGTGGGTTTCAGACTTGAATCCGTCCAATACAACTTGTATTGAACGATTCGAAAGAAAGTTTCTAATCCAACGAAGTAGGGATTCATCGATTCCGAAGGCACGCATTTTCGATAAGAGAGCAAGATGCCAGACTTTATCAAATGCCTTTGAAATATCAAGTGCAACAATCTTACTTTCTCCAAAACGATGTAAAGATTTGTTCCACTGTTCGGTGAGATAAACCATCAAATCACCAGTGGACCTGTTGCTGCGAAAGCCGTACTGCCGGTCATTAAGAAGCTTTCGGTCTTCGAGATATTTCTTAAGCTGATAGTTTATCAGCGTTTCCATGACCTTAGAAAGAAGGGACGTAAGTGCAATCGGACGATAATTGGAGGGAGAAGAAGATTCGCCTTTTTTTGGAATAGGCTGGACAAATGCTGTTTTCCAACTACTCGGAACGAGCCCAGAAGAATAGGATAGATGGAAAAGCTTACGCAACGGTTTTGCCAGCGTGGAAGAACACCTCTTCAGAATAATAGTGGGGATACCATCCGGACCAGCGGATTTATGTATGTTGAGATCCTTTAATACTCTCGCCACAGCACGAGTGCGGAAGAAGATTTGTCCCATGGAATCATTGACGCGCTCAAGAACTGGAGGAGTCATGACACTCTCTGGCAGCGAAGAATTGGCGGCGAACTGCCTAGCAAAAAGGTTAGCTTTCGCAAGCGAGCTAACAACTGGAGTGTCATTGTCAACGAGCGTAGGGACCGAGGAAGAAGAAGAATTCTTCATGTTTTTTACAAATGACCAAAAATTCTTACTGCCTTTGGGACATTGCAGTATTTTTTGCCTTAATTTTTGGTCATGTAAAAATTTGGTCCGTCGAATATGGGCATTGCAGGCCTTCCTGGCTTGTTTAAACTTGTTCCGGTTTTCCTCAGTTGGGTTGGCTCTAAAACACCGGAACTTTACTTCTTTTTCCCTGATAACCTCTTTACAGCTTGAATCAAACCATGACTTTTCCTTGGGTTTGATGCTTTTAACCCTATTCGGGATAAAAGTTTTCATTCCCAAAACAATCATATTAGTAATCATATCTGCGCTGGAGTCTACGTCACTATCGAGGAAGCATAGTGACCAGTTAAAGATCCGGAAAAAGTTGTTGAGACCGTCCCAGTTGGCTTTCTCGTATTGCCACACGGTTCTCTTCGGAGCTCTTTCTCTAACTGGATTAGCTTGACACGAGAAATTTGCAGATATAATACTATGATCTGATCTGCCTAGAGGCGTTAATACACTGATAGTGTATTTATCAGGGTAAGACGTAAGAAACAAGTCAAGAGTATTTTCCGCTTGGCCATTAATGTCCGATATTCGAGTGGGCTCGGTGACAAGCTGAGATAGGTGGTTAAACTCAGCAAAGATCTCAGCACACATTCCTTCGGGTGTTGTCTGGCCCGAATGGAGAAGCCACGAAGAATTGTGTACATTGAAATCGCCCGTAATAACGATTTCAGTGTGAGGATACAGGGAAACAATTCTTTGGATGGAGTCAGACAGAGCATCAAATTCACGAGAAGTTGAAGCCCTGTCCAAATTTGGGCTTCGATAAAGAAAACAATAGTGAATGATGTGCTTATTTATGGTAAACTTAAACCACATAAAATTGAAAACAGGGTTGGAGCAGCGTCCATATTGTGGAAGGAATTGATAAGCGACATCATTCCTTATGTAAACGGCGAGACCATGGTGGAGGAAGAATAATGGCACTAAGCTATACCCATGAATGAGAAATTCAGTAGGATCGGAATTCTCACCTACTTGGGTTTCACTCAGCGCCAAAACAGCTGGCCTGTTAGAAACAGTGTGGATGTACGCAGCAAGAAAATTCGTACGTAGCCCACGAACATTACAATAGTCAACTCTGAAATTTTCCATCATTGCAATATTCAAAAATAAAAAAAAACCAAAACAGACAAAATGTAAGAGAAAGTACCGAAATGAATAACAGGTTTCTTTTCGAGCCGACGTCACCGCTAGTGTTATGCTTTAGCGGTGACGTGAGTCGATCCGACCCTGGAACTCAAACTGCAATTTCTCTATTCATCCGTTATTGATAGCATATCATATGCATACATAGCATGAGCAAGAAAAAACTCATTGCAATGTAGTGCATATAATAAGCCATGCAACTGTAAGCGATAGGGAAGAGTGAGAGGAAAGGGTACTCAAATGTGCTGTGTTGGCTAAATATATTTGTTTGTTTGGAGTGGCGGTGCTTTTTTTTTTTTTTCTATTGTTTTGTTTTCCCTTGCGTTATTGTGATGTTCAGTTACGGTGTTGAAGTTGTTGTTTTTTTTGGTTTGTTTTTATTGAAACGGACGACACGACGATGACGATGTGACATTGGAAATTGGTAATGACAAAAAGAACAGGACGGAAAGAAGACGCGACGGCAAGGGGACGACACACAGCACAAGGGGACCTTCCCCATCAACAGCACTGACAACACTGGTGAACAGTAAACCAAACATTCCCTTAATTCGGAAGTTTCATCTCCTTCGTTCGTCTTTACGTGATAAGCCTTTAGACATGCTAAATCATATTCCGATTTGTGATGTAACTTATGTTCAGGCATGTGAAAGGTTAATTAAACGGTATGATAAGCCTCGTTTCATAGTCACCAGTCTTTTAGAAACCTTCATGGGACTTCCTTCGATTCAGTCTTCCAATGTTACGGTTTTGCGCAAAATATCCGATTGTGCTGATGAAGTTTTGCGAGGTCTTGATTCTTTCAACATTACAAAGAGAGATCCGTGGATGATTTTCATTCTGCTTGGCAAATTAGACCCAGAAACTAAGCAGCTATGGTCTAAGGAAAGTTTCGATTTAGAGGATCCTTGAATACAGGGATTTTTAGACTTTTTGGAACGCCGGTGTGAAGCTCTCGAATCGTGTAGAGGTTATGTTCGTGAATCTAGCAAGGGAAAGTCAACGTCTTTGAAAAGCATGTATGTGTCATCGCCTACCAAGTGTCCTAAATGCAATTCTTCTCATTTGCTTTCGCAGTGTCCAGGGTTCTTAGCCATGGATCTCGATTCTAGACGAGAATTTGTAAAGATAAAAAAGGCTTGTTTCAACTGTCTTCAAGAAAATCATAATTCATTTCAATGGAAGTCTAAGTCACGTTGTAAAAAGTGCAACTCAAGACACAACACCCTCGTCCACCGTGATAAAATTGAGCCTAGGTCTGAAGTCGACGCTGAAGATATTAGGCCTAGTACATCATCAGAAGTTGCGACAAATATTGTCACCAATCATTCTGTGAATACTGATGGATTCTTTAACCAAACGTTATTACCTACTGCAGTTGGCAAAGTGTTGGACAGGAACGGAAGGTACCAGTTTGTAAGAATTTTGTTAGATTCAGGGTCACAGGTTTCATTTATGACTGAAGCCTGCGTGCAGAGACTTGGACTTCGGCGAACAAATGCTCGCATACCCATAAGTGGAATTGGTTCGACTTCAGCTGGAAAATCTAAGGGTCTTGTTTCAATTGTCATCGCTTCTTGTTATGACACTTCTAGTATCGCATTAGACACTTTCATTCTTACCAATGTAACTTCATCATTACCAATTTCTTCGTTCGATATAAGGAATTGGAATTTCTTAGCTAAGCTTCAATTAGCTGACCCATCATTTAATAAATCAAGTTCGGTGGACATTTTGCTAGCCTCGGATAAGGTTTGGGAAGTTCTTTAAGGAGATGTAGTAAGAGGGTCAGCTGGTCATGCGGTAGCACAAAAGACATTATTCGGCTGGGTTTTGGCTGGCAATTTACTGCCTAAAGCTGAGCAGTTTATAAAGACTTATCATACCATTCTTGACATCGATGCGTCGTTGCAGAAGTTTTGGACTATTGAAGAGGTTGAATCCAAATCTTTTGTTTCAAAGGAAGACCAATTAATAGAAGAACATTTTATTTAAACTCACTTTAGAGATAAATCTGGAAAATATATTGTGAATCTTCCATTCAAAAGCAAACCCAAATTTTCTGAAACCGTCTTTGGTGCAGTTTCTCGTTTAAAGAGTATGGAAAGAAAATTTTCGAAAAACGATTCATTTTGCAAGTCCTATACTTTATTTATGGAGCAATATTTAGCCTTGGGACATATGTCTAGAATTCCATCGTCTGAGATTTCAAGGCCGAACGTTTTTTACCTGCCACATCACGTCGTTTTTAAAGCAGATAGTGCCACAACTAAGCTTCGCGTTGTTTTTGACGGCTCCTTTAAGGATACCAATGGACTTTCACTTAACGATACCTTGATGGTGGGTCCACCTATTCAACGTAACTTGTTTGCAGTTTGTCTACGATTTCGTCGGCACGCGAGTTAAAGGTCGTGGTTGCGGGTTTGCATTAAAAAAATATAACTTTATTGATTGAAAGACAAAATGATAATGAATGTACAATATGTTTGGCTTTAACATTTAAACTACTTAATAATTATTATTTGCTTAGGTGATTTCTAAGAATCGCCGGAAATTAAGCAGACGCTGATTAGGCGTTATTTCCAGAAATGCTTATAGTCAACTTTGCATTACAGTTTATTGCAGTTCATTGTTCTACATTATGTTTATTGAACTTGAGTGTATAGCTGATGTTGATATTGCTGATGTTGATACTGCTGATGTTGGGAGTTGGCGGAAATAGGGTTCGTAACTGTTTATTGCAGTTCATTGTTCTACATTATTTTTATTGAACTTGAGTGTATAGTTGATGTTGATATTGCTGATGTTGATACTGCTGATGTTGGGAGTTGGCGGAAATGGGGTTCGTAACTCCTCCCCCTTTGGAATGATGCTTGATGGGGCTGGAGTGACTTGCTGAATGGTGTGTTTACCTTTTTGACTGATGAAATATTTAATTTCGAAGATGATTAATAGGATTGCTGCTATAATAATTGAGATGTCGGTGTATAGGATATGTTGGTAAGCATCTTTGATGTTGGCTTCGTTTCGAAAGTGGTACTCTTTTATCTTCTCGAGGCTTAACTTCTCAATGGTTAAATTGCTTTGTATCTTACTGTATGAGGCTGGAATTATGTGAATTTGGTCCAGGTAAGACGTTGGGTTGTCTCTGTATGTAATACCGTTGATGTTGACGGAACAGTTTTCATACTTGACTAGCGCTGTACCTTCGATTGCGTATGTTGTGTTACTGCAAGTAGAGTTAATAAATGTTAAGGGTACATTTAAAAGAATTACGTGGTTTGATTCAGGTATTGTGATGTCCTGAATTTTCCCGAAATCGTTTAGTGTGCAATGTGCATCTTCATTTTCTAAAAGTTTTCCGATGCATGGGGAATCGATGAAAAGTTTTTGCCGGATAGGAGTTTTACAGATGAAGATCTCTTCTACTCTGGGACAACGTTTTTCAAAATACTGTATATTAATGCTATTTCTTATAATATATGGTTCTGCTACAATTTTGTTTGTTTTGTGAAAATATTGGTATTTTTACATTGAATATTATCTTATTTTTATTATAGTAAGCTTGTAACTCTAGAAGTTCATATATGTGTTCATTTGACAGTATGGTAATAGAGTGTTTTTCAAAAATTTTATAAATTTGATCTAGTTCTTCGGGGCTTAGGATAAATTTTGGAATTATATTTAAATTTGCTAGTATAACGGCTTCGGCTATATTTGAAATATGATTTGATAGGAGGTCTATGTTGTAGTTCACTTGGTTAAGGAATTGAGATTGTAATATGTAATTTTCGGTTCTCTCAATATTATTATTGGTTTTTTCGAAATTAGTATTAAGAAAGCTTTGGATAATATCTTGCTGATTATTAATGTGCTCTGTTAGGTTTTGAAATCTCTCGATCATTTGCATATTAATTTTAGCTTGACTTGTCATAGTTTGTCTAAAGTCTGTACCTGTCGCTTTTAACAGTTCTATTTCTTTATTAAGTCTTACAGCGTCATTGGCGTCCATGTTGCCTGTTATAAACTTTATTGTTGTACCGAGTCCGTCAATGATTCCTCTTTTATTTCTAGTTTTAGGAGTGAGTGTAAATATTTTGTTTTTGAGATCTTGTAATTTAATTCGAATTATTTTGGTTATGTCTTTTAGTGAATATTCTTTTTCGAATATGTTAAGGGAGTTTGAGATTTTTTGTATATTTTCGTTGTGCATATCTAAGTCTACTATGTGTATAAGTTTATTATATTCTATAATCGTTCTCGCAGCTCCCAAATTTAGTTCTACGATACCTTGGTTCTTGTTTAGATTATGAATCTCTATCGTTTGTGCACTTGTTAGTGAGAGCCTAGGGAAAAAATTATATTTGTATTAATATTTATGTTTAAATATATTTCCTTTTCTTCTTAATTCTAGATTTATGAATTTTTTTATTTTCTGATGTAATTATAGTAACTTTTTGGTTTTCTTTAACTTTATGCTTTGAATATCTAGGGGTAAGTTTGTTTCTTTTACATTCTTTCCTATGTATAATTTCTTCTATATTTCTATCTTCTGGTTGTATTCTTTCATTATTCAATTTATTTATTCGTTTTTCAGCAGATTTTTCTATTTTTTCTTTAATTTGGGGAAAAAGTTCTTCTTGAAATTTTGTAAGTTTAGTGAGGTAGTCATGTTCTCCATTATAAGAAAGGTTTGTATTGAAATTAAAGGGTCTTCTATAAAAAAGTTCGAAGGGGGTTAATTTTGTGGATGAATGGATAGCATTATTGTAGGTAAATGAGGTTTCAAATAGAATCTCATCATGATCGATCTGTATTTTTCTTTCTTTTGATTCGTTTAGAATAATTCTGTATATCTCGGTTAGGGTAGAGTGTAAACGTTCCACAGGTGAATTACTGGATGATTGCTGGAAGGATGTAATATGATGTTTTATGTCATAACGTTTGCAAAGGTCTTTAAAGATATTTGAGGTAAATTCTGATCCTTGATCGCTAACAATTTTTGAAGGTTTTCCATGAAGGCTAATAAAGTTTTTAAAAGATTTAACAATAAGAAGGCTTGTTCTGGAAGTTAATGTATAAGCTGAAGCAAATTTTGAACATTTATCTATAATAGTTAAAACGCTTTTGTTATTAATAGTGTATATGTCCATGTGTAAAATATCTAATGGTTTGAGAGGTGTTTCTGGCTTTTCGAATTCTACTTTTTGCGGTCTTCTATCATATTTTAATAGTTGGCATGTATCGCAGTTGTTTATTGTTTCTGTGATTTTTGTTTTGAGATACGGAAAATAGTATTTCCGTTTGATATGTAATAGAGTTTCCTCTATACCTCTATGATTGAAGCTGGAATGGTAATTTTTTATTAGTTCTTCTTGGTCATCGGCTGTTCTTATGTCTATGAGGAATATTTTGCAACGTACTAAACGGAAGAATTTATTTGAGGAAAAATATTGGGAGTATACAGATTGAACTACGCGGAATGTCGTCGTCTGTGTAAATAGCATTGAGTTTATTAGGTGAAAGGAATTTTTTGAATATGTCTGTAATTACATTTTCAGTGAATTGGGGGTTTCTAAGAATTCGTCTTTGTTTGTTTTTGAAAACAGTTTCTAGAGTCATAGGTGATCCCTTGCTACTTTTTCTAAAATAGTTTGAAAACTGAACTCGTTAAGAGGTCTTTCGGCAATAGTTATTCCGTCATTGAGATTTTCTGAAGCTGAATGAACAGTTGATCCAGTTGTACCTTGTACGGAAAGGGAATCTTAATATTGATATCGAGTGTTTGAAATGCTGGGTGATCGTTTATTTTGATCCTGCTGAGGGCATCAGCGTTCGTGTTTGCTTTACCCTTTTTATGAATGATCTCGTAGTCGAATTCCTCTAGTTTTAGTCTCCATCGTGTAAGTTTGGAGTTAGCGTCCTTTAGGTTCATAATACAAGTTAGCGGCTTGTGGTCGGTTATAATTTTAAATTTATGGCCGAAAAGGTATGGTCGAAAATATTTTGTTGCCCATACAATCGCGAGTAAATCTTTCTCAATGGTGGAGTAGTTAGTTTCGGAAGTGGAAAGGGTTCTACTGGCATAGCATATAGGCTTATCACTTCCTATAGGACCTTGTGATAAAATAGCGCCAATAGCGAAGTTGCTGGCATCCGTAGTTAAGTTAAAGGGTTTGGAAAAGTCGGGGTATTGCAATATAGGGTCATTAATAAGGATATCTTTACATGTGTTAAAGGTTTTAGTGTATTCTTCTGTAATTACTACTTTACGATCTTTTTTCAAACAAACTGTTAAAGGTTTTACTAGTTTTGCAAAATCTTTTATAAATTTTCTGTAATACCCTAAGAGTCCTAAGAATGATTTTATTTCCTTTTGTGTTTTAGGTATAGGAAATTATCGGATGGCTTGAATTTTGTCAGGATTGGGCTTAACACCGTCTGTCGAGACTATGTGTCCTAAAAATGCAAATACTTTTCTAAGGAAATCGGATTTGTCTAATTGAATTTTAAGATTAGATTCTCTTAATTTTGTTAGGACTTTCCCTAAATTTTCCAAATGTTCATGCAATGAGGTCGAATATATTATAATGTCATCTAGGTATACTAAACAACATTTGCCTACGAGGTCTTTGAGGATATTATCCATCACTCTTTGGAAGGTGGATGGTGCGTTTTTTAAGCCAAAAGGCATACGCAAATACTCGTAGTGTCCGCCGTCGACAGAAAAGGCTGTTTTCGCAATGTGTTTGGGGTCCATTTCGATTTGATGGAACCCGCTTGCAAGATCTAACGTCGAAAAGTAGAGGCATTTGCCAAGTTTATCCAAAACCTCATTTATATTTGGTATTGGATATCTGTCGGAAATGGTTTTTTCGTTGATCTTCCTGTAATCGATCACTAATCGCCATTTTTGTTTCCCGCTGGCGTCTTTTTTTTCGGCACGATCCAAACAGGAGAACTCCAAGGTGAGTAGCTTTGGCGGATGATGCCTTGTTTAAGCATTTTGTCGATTTGCTGTCGAATTTCTTCTTTATGACAGTAAGGATATCGATATGTTTTTGTGTAAGTAGGAATATCGTCAGATGTATGGATTTGATGTTTGACCTGGTTTGTGAACGTTAATTTTTCTCCTTCTTTGAAAAATACGTCTTCGAATTTTTTACATAATTTCAAAAGACTATTTTTCTCTTCCTTATTTAGATGAGAGGTACGGATTAATTCTCCAATATCATATTCTTCTGTACTAGGATTATCGAAACTAAAGTTGAAATTATTAATTTCTATGAACTCAGTGGAGGAATATGGTTCAACTTTAAGCGGTTGTTGATCTTCGATAAAGTCTTGTTCCTGGTTTTAATATCTGTAATGTTGGTTTAAGTCAGGTAAGTATGTCGGTGGTTCATAGTTGTCTGGGCTATTTAAGTCAATGTTGTGCATTTCTCCGAAGTAGCGAGAGCTGTTACTTTGTCTAGTCTGGGTTGTACCATTAGAAGGTTTTCCAGCAGTTGGTTGTCTATATCTGGATTGTTCTGATCCTAATTCCATAGGCTCGGGAGGTGGTAGAGCTTGGTTGTGGTCGGGAATTATAATTTGGTGGAATAAGGTTTTGGGAATTGTAAATTGGTTGGACAAGTTTTTGGGAATTATAATTTGGTTTGACAAGGTTTTGGTTCCTTTGAAAGTTGGCATTAGTATTATTGTATTGGTTGTATGGTCTTTGGGAATTTTGGAATTGGAAATTTGGTTGACGATCACGATAAAGATTGTGATTGTAAGTGGGTGTTTGTGTAAATGGTAAGTTAGGATTCATGTTGCGGAAGGGAATTATATTTGCTGAGTTATTTGTTGGTCTAGGGTATTGAGCTCGGATTTGAGGATAGTTTGTCCTATTGTTTTGTTGACTGTAAGAGTATTTTTGAATTGGTGTTCTGTAATCGTATTTCAGGTAAAACATGTTCTGTTCTTGTATACATTATGCAAGGCCCATAGCTAAACTTCCTGGTTTCATGGCTCTTATACTTGAACCTAATGGTTCTCTTAAGCCTGAAAGGAATGCGTTGAGGCACATTTCCTCAAAAAGCTTTCTTTTTGCCAAAATGACGTTGTGGTCTGTGTCATGAATTAATATGTTATTATTTAATGCAGCTTGAAGTTCTACTATCTCAGAGTGAAAACATTCGATTGTTTTTGCGCCTTGTTTGAGCAAGTGCAAATCTCTAATAAGAGATGTCTCATTCCTTTTGTCCGCATAGTGGAGGATGAGGTTATTTTTCATCTCTTCCCATATAAGACTTGTGCCATACATGTTGAGAACTTCGTTGGCTTGTCCACTAATTTTATTCCTTATGGCTCTAAGAATTATGCTTGCATAAGGGGTTTGAGTTAAACCTCTCATGTGCATCAATATTTCTTCAACATTGTTGATGAAATCATGCAAAAGTCTTGGGTTGTCATCAAAATGTGGTAAGTCTTTTACCGCATCTGGGATTCTTAAAGATTCAAATATAGCTTTTGAGTTAAAAATTAATGCAGCTGGGGAAGTAGAAGTTGAGTCATTGTTAGAAAGACCGTTATGAATAGTCTGGACTTCTGGTGAAGTAACAGGATTGGTTAGATTGCTGTTCATGTTGTCGTTTTCAACACTCTCAGGGATAGAATTAAGACTGTGGAATAATCTGGTAAATTTTTGGTAGGGTTTTGTGTTGGATTTGGGCATTAAAAATAAATATTAAGGGTTTATGATATTAAATGACAATTTGTATTTTTTATTTTTATTTTTATTTTATTTTTATTATTTTTTTCACATACAATTCTTCTCTTTTTTTTTTTATATGTCTACATATATTTTTTTTCACAATTATTTTCAATTAATTGTTACTGTCTTAATTGAAAAAACTTTTCTTTATGAATTTGTGTTCTTTGTGTATGAGAACAGAATCTGTATACAAATATTTTAAACTAGTATGTATTGTATATATGCACTCGTAATTTGTGTACGTATATTCTTTAATCACTATATCTCTTGTTTGTGTTATAAATTTAAATAATCATCACTATTTATCTAACAAGTATTTTAGATTACTTCTTTTTCTTTAAATTGATTCTCTAATTTATTTTCTTCTATATTGTTTACGACTCTTTTCTTGTAATAATAAAATTGGTATAATTATTCATTAAGTTAAATATTTTCTTTTCTTTTCTCTTTTTTTTTTTTTTTTTTTTTATTTCAAAAGTTTTACTTCTAATTTACTGAACTTACATTGCCCCAGAAATCAGAAGGATTATCATCGTCGTTTCTTGTTGGTAGGTCGTCCTTGGTTTTAAGCGATGAAAAGCACAGTTGCGCACACACGGAGATACACTTCAAAATGTTTGTTTTTGAATTTAATCAATGTTCTTTTGATATAAATTTGCACTAATAGTCAATGTTCTCTTGACTGCACCGTTTAATCAATGTTCACTTGATTTTTTTTTTTTTGAAAATATTAAATGTTCACACTATTTTGCCAATATTCCTTTGACTTTAGGTATGTTGATTAAAATATTTTATGATGCGCACTGAACCGGAGACTACTCGACTGCGCCAGTTAAAGGTCGTGGTTGCGGGTTTGCGTTAAAAAAATATAACTTTATTGATTGAAAGACAAAATGATAATGAATGTACAATATGTTTGGCTTTAACATTTAACCTACTTAATAATTATTATTTGCTTAGGTGATTTCTAAGAATCGCCGGAAATTTAGCAGACGCTGATTAGGCGTTATTTCCAGAAATGCTTATAGTCAACTTTGCATTACAGTTTATTGCAGTTCATTGTTCTACATTATGTTTATTGAACTTGAGTGTATAGCTGATGTTGATATTGCTGATGTTGATACTGCTGATGTTGGGAGTTGGCGGAAATGGGGTTCGTAACTGTTTATTGCAGTTCATTGTTCTACATTATTTTTATTGAACTTGAGTGTATAGCTGATGTTGATACTGCTGATGTTTTGAGTTGGCGGAAATGGGGTTCGTAACTCGCGTTTGTGTTCACGGCAGACATTGTGAAAATGTTTCGTCAGATTTGGGTAGCAGATGAAGACACGGATTACCAAAGGATAGTCTGGAAAAATTCGGTAAACGAACTTATTGAACATTTTCGATTAGCCACAGTTACTTATGGAACTTCAAGTGCTCCCTATTTATCGGTTCGGGTTTTAGAACAATTAGCGAATGATTATCGTGAACAATGCCCTTTCGCGTCACAAATTCTTCTAAATGACTTTTACGTCGATGACGTTGTGACCGGTGTGGACTCGCTTTCGGAAGCTATTTTAAAGAAAAAGTGTTTGATCGAACTGTTGTCTAAAGGGGGCCTAGAACTCAGTAAGTGGCAAAGTAATTCTTTACGGTTGGTTTCAGAAAATGATTCGGTACAAAATGAAAACGTGTCACTCAACAAGGACTCGGACTGGGTTAAGGTTCTTGGGTTGAATTGGAATTCGAAATTAGATGGTTTTTCTTTTCGGCTTAGTTTGGAAAATAAAAATGAAACCACTACAAAACGACAAATCTTAACTGATGTTTCTAGAATTTTCGACCCCTCGGTTTTCTTTCTCCCTCGGTTATTAAACTCAAAGTCTTACTTACTCTTACAAAGTCAAGACTTATGGCACCATAAGCTCGATTGGTATGATTCTCTTCCGCATCCAATCGCAAGCCAATGGTGCAAGTATCGTGAAGAATTTCCTGTTTTAACTACCATTAATATTCCTCGCAGTATTGGAACTATCGACTCTGAATTTCAATTGCACGATTGCATCTTCCGCCTATGCCGCCGTCATTTATTCACGTCGTGTTTTGCCAAATGGAAAAATAACAACCAATATTGTAGCAGCTAAGACTCGGGTCTCTCCACTCAAACAACTAAGTTTTCCATGGTTGGAATTGTGTGGTGCTTTATTGCTTACCAGATTGCTTGTGTCCGTTCAAAATTCGCTAAAAATGACATTTTCGAACATTTTCGCATGGTGTGATTCGCGTGTGGTTCTTTCTTGGTTGTCATCTCCTTCTCGTATTTGGGATACCTTTGTCGGAAATAGAACCTCTGAAATTTTGAACACAATACCCCGAAATGTAAGGTCGGAACAGAACCCTGCAGATTGTGCTTCGCGCGGTATAGCACCTTCTGATCTAGTACAACATCCCATCTGGTGGACAGGTCCTAAGTGGCTCATCAAAAGTAAAGATTATTGGCCTATTATTGATCATTTTGAAGAGCACCCAGATTGTAAGCAGGAGGAGAAAAAGCATAGCCAAAAGTCTTTGTTGGTAGTCAATCGCCGTCAACACCATATTGAATTCCTTTCCGAACGCGTCTCGTCGTGGTTTCGCCTCGTTCGCACGGTAGCATTTATGACTCGATTTGTGATTAAATGCATATTCCTTTCATCTGAATGCTTCAGAAATCTTCAGAGCCAAACGTCACATTATTAGATGGGTCCAAAATGACCAGTTTGGTGAAGATATTGCCTATTTTAAAAACCATGGGCACTTTAGCAAAAGTTCTAAGATAATTAAGCTTAACCCTTTTTTAGATGATAACGGAATATTACGTGTTGGTGGGAGAATTCAAGAATCTAATATTCCTTTCAATGCAAAACACCCAATCATCATTCCAAAGGGATACGGAGTAACAAAATTGATTGTCGAAGTTGCTCATATACTTCACCATCACCCTGGAGTTTCCTTATTGTTCACCATACTACGTCAGGAATATTGGATCATTGGCTGCAGAAATTTGTTGCGCAAGATAACAAACAAATGCATGGAGTGTTTCAGACAAAGGAAACTTACAACTACGCAACTAATGGGTAATCTTCCAGCACAAAGGATTCAATCAAGCAGGCCCTTCACCCATACCGGATGTGACTATGCGGGACCAATTTCAATCAAAACAAAAATCGGCAAAAGGACTCAAATTACAAAGGGCTACATTGCCTTGTTTGTATGCTTCTCTACAAAAGCCATTCATCTGAAGCTAGTCAGTGATTTGACCACGGATGCATTCATTGCAGCTCTTCGGCGATTTGTTTCACGTCGTGGGAAACCATCACACATGTACTCGGATAACGCTACCAATTTTCGTGGATCAGCTAGAGAGCTTACAGAAATGCATCAACTCACTCTATCTGAAAAGCATAATTCCCTTGTCGCAGAATCACTTGCTCATGATGCTATTACTTGGCATTTCATTCCGCCCTCTGCACCTCACTTCGGGGGTTTGTGGGAGGCGGGAGTAAAATCAGTTAAGCAACATATTCGTCGAGTGATAGGTTCAGATATTCTTAACTTTGAAGAATTTTATACCCTACTAACCCAAATCGAATCACTACTTAATTCTCGTCCTTTATGTCAAATGTCCGATAATGATTTAGATACACTTACGCCCGCTCATTTAATTTTAGGCGAATCCTACTCTGCTGTACCTGAGCCATCACTTGAAGAAATTCCACAAAATCGACTTTCCTCATGGCAGGCCCTACAGAAAAAGATTCAAGGCTACTGGAAACGTTGGAGTATGGAATACTTGACGTCATTGCAGCAACGTCCACGTTGGACACATCCACAAGTAAATCTCGAGCTGAATGATCTTGTAGTCATTAAAGATTCAAAACAACCACCTGGAAAATGGGCTTTGTGACGAGTAATACAAATCCATCCCGGCAAGGACGACCATGTACGAGTAGTCACATTGAAAACTTCATCAGGAAATTTAATTCGACCCATAAATTGGCTTTACTTCCTATAAGCTGAAACTATGTTCCAAGGGCGGCGGAATGTTTAAGAATATTTCTAAGAAAATTTGTTTGATTTAAAAACTTACATTTATTCATTTGTTATTAACTGCCAAACTTAAATAATTTACCCTATGAATTCTAAATAATGAAATAATTAACTTTCACTCAATGCTCTAAACTCCCTTTTCCTAACTAAGTATGTACATATGTCCAATTTAAACTCAAACAATTATTGTATAACAGTTTGTGCATAAGCTTCTCTTTTGCTCAATCAATCGTCCACTCAGTGATGTTACATGTAGAGAAAAATCCCTACACGTAGGGATTTTTGTGTTGAAAAGCTACCCGTAGGGAAAAAAGGACAGATTTTTGAAATGGAAAATTTTTGTATGAAAACGTAGGGATTTTTCAAAATTTAATTACCTTCCTAAAGAAAAACGTTGAAAAATTTTTAACCTCGTCAGTCACCAAATAAAAATATCTTTCTTTCAACAATCAGGACACCCACCTTTAATAATTATTATTGTGTTTTCGCCTTATTGTGTGGCGAAAACAGAGCCTTTATGTTTATCTCTGAAATCTTATATCAAATCAACAATAGTATAAATGTCTCTTTCTTTCGTTCGCTGGCAGCTTGAAGCTGTTTGTGTTGTCACAAATCGAAGCAAGCAACGAAAAACGGTAAAATTTACTTTCCAGAAAGCAGAAAAATTTATTGAGTTTTGTGTATTTTATTCGTGTGAAGTCTAAAACTTTTAAGTGTAATTTGATTCTAATTCGGTTTAGACTTTTGGTAAATTGAAATTAATATTCTGTGAATGTTTTTTTTTTTTATTATTATTCTTTACTTATAAATATGCAAAAAAGGTAGTAAGAACCCCAAAAAATTTAAAAGTTCTGGAAGCGTAAACTCCAGAAAACAAAGTTTCAACGATGCATGGTTGGAGCTGGATATCTTCAAGGGCTGGTTGTCCAGAACAAATGATGCTTTTAAATGTAAATGTGAAGCTTGCGACAAGATTCTGCGGTGTGGAAAGTCGGAAATACAAAAACACGCAAACAGCAAATCGCATCAAAAAAATGTTTCCTCAATTAAAAACTCAAAGCATGTGAGTTCATTTTTCAAGCCCACACAAACTAACCAGAGTGTTGACCGGGAAATACACAACTTCGAAATAAAATTAAGTTTGTTTTTCGCTGAGCATAATATTGCTTTCCAAATTGTTGGCCATTTGATTCAAATGATTTCTTAGTTTTCATAATATTTACAGTTAATTTCTTTTTAATTAAGGTATGTGTAGTGACGGAGCGAGTGTTATGGTTGGACAGCATAACTCATTTGCTTCAAGATTGGTTGCAGATAATAAGAACGCAGTTGTTATCAAGTGTATCTGTCATTCAGCATCCATTATTGCAAACAAATCTTGCCTTACTTTGCCTAGAGCACCTGAAGAATTACTTCGACAAATTAGTAATTACGTTTCTGGAAGCTCCAAACGCTGTCTTCAGTTGGAGCAGTTTCAAGAACTACTTAAAGAAAAGAAAAACAAGATTCTAAGAACATCTGCAACTCGATGGCTATCCCACCAAAAATGTATTGAAAGAATTTTAGAAAATTGTAATGTGCTCGTTGAATATTTTAAACAAGCAGTCAATTTAGACAAACTAAAGTCAGCAGAAATTATTTTAAATGAGTTGAACAACGAATGTAACAAAGCGTATCTACTCTTTCTTAAATATGTCTTAACATATTTCAACACATTGAATGCTTTATTCCAATCTAAAAAACCGCTTATACAGGAGTTGCATAAAGAGTCAACCAAAATCTTTTTTCAATTGGGACATAATTTTATTAAACGTTCCGAACTCAAAGTAAACTGCAATGTAAGGTCACACCACGTCACGTTACAAATTTAAGAAATTTTTCTTGGCCCAGAGCATAGAGAATATATAATACCTAGAGTCGCGACCTTTTCCTCCCTTGCCGAAAACACCCTCAAAATTTTTCTGAGGTGAACTCACACAATCCTCTCTTTTTTTCGTGTCCATGAATCTGTGTAAGAGGTGAACTCTCACAATCCTCTCTTTTTTTCGTGTCCGTGAACCTGTGTAAGAGGTGACAAAAGAGTGAGCACTCAGCCGTGACAACATTTTTTTCCTGATGCACAAACCCAAAGTGACAGACTTCCACCACAGGAAATACGAGACTAAACGCACGACTTTTTTCTTAAGATTTATTAAGATTTTTGATACAAATATTGGTAAATTATAGTGCAATTATATGTTAAAAGTGCAAAGAAACAATATAACGTATTTATTTTTCATATTACATGCATTTTTTGTATGTTTAAGTTTTTTTTTTTGAAAATGCTGAGGTCAACGGAATCTTATTTTCGAAATCTGAGCCCATGAAACCCACCTCGACTCCAACCTGAGCATTGTATCTAACTCAGTGCGAATGTATGGGTGCAGTTTCTCATTTAAAAAGCATTGGAAAACTAACACATTCTCACTGGGTTAGTACAAAACGATCAAATTGCAGCTTGTAGGCAAAAAGAGAGCGAACACCCGAAGTCGCAACTCTAGGTATTATATATACTCTATGGCCCAGAGTGTGAACGAATTATAAGAACTATTCCGAAAGCTGCTGCTCACAAAATTAGGCTTGATTGCTTGAACTTCTATATAACAGCAATAGAAGAGATTCAACAGCGACTACCAATAAACGATTCCAACATTTTCAAAGAGTTTGGGTTTTTGGACCCTAAAGTTGTATTCGGATTTGAAAGGGAAAGATCGGAATACCGATTTGAGCTACTTTGCGAAAAATGTTCACTTAATCTTAATGATTTCATATAAGAGTGGAGGAAAATAGAGTTCAACTTCTCAGACACTGAAAAAAAAAGTTAGCAGATTCTGAAGTCGTGGAGTTCTGGAGTAAAATAAAAAAAATAAAAAATTATAATGATAACGATATGTTTCCGATTTTGTCGAATCTCGCTTTGTTTGTTTTGCCACTTCCCCACACCAATGCTGAAGCAGAAAGATTTTTTTTCAATTGTAACGGATGTCCGAACAAAAAAAAAAGGAACAAATTAAGCCATCAAAATTTAAATGCAATTTGCATTATACGTTCATCACTACAGGATGAAAATTTAAATGGTGTATCATTTTTAACAAACGAAAAACACTTCAAAAAAATGTCTGCACAAATTCTTTACGATCATCATTCGCAATAAAAAAAAATTTATCAAAATTTCATTTGTATTTTATTTATTTTGTGGGTTTTGAAGGTGTAGGGATAAAATTCATAATGTAGGGAATTTTTTGGGTTGTTGTAGGGAAATATTTTGTTTGCATCATCACTGCGTCCACTTGGATTCCGACCTGCAACCAGATAAGTACTTATAATATAAGCTGTAATCAATTAAAGAAGCTGTGTATTTAATTTATATTAATTACTTAACATCTGTTGCCCTTTCGGAAGATTTTGTGCTGGTCCTTTGTTGAATAATTCCTAAACATGTGGATTAAGTCAGAGAACATACTGAAAGAGTTTCCAGCAGGATTTAGAGCAGGATACTCTACAATTGACAATATATTTGCACTCCGGAGTCTTGCAAAGAACTTTATCACACAAAAGAGGAATTTATATGTATTTTTCATTGACTTCAAAGCTGCGTTCGATACATTAAATAGAGGTGCCTTATTCTATAAGCTTTATAACACGGGATTATTGATGTAATTTGGACGTGCGCTAGAGAATCTCTAATCTCTATAGACGACCTCAGGCCAATAATTTCACCCACCCGACATGGACGAAGTGAAGATAGCGATATGTAAACTTAAGTCGAACAAAGCAGCTGGAGCAGACTTGATGCACTTTTTCTCACGACACGGGGGAATTATTATCTATTATTTTAATAATAAAAAAGAATAACTAAATACGCGATAATACTTATTTATTAAAAAAAAATATATAAACGATATTGTGTTTATAACACGACGATAAGCGACGCGCGAAATGAATTAAACAACTAACTTGCACTGGAGCAAGTACGAACGCGACACAAAAGGGAATAAAAAAAATGCAAGAACACAGCTCGTTAATAATAGTACGGGAGGCAGAAGTGCGTTTTTGCGCTGACGATAGTTGACTATAGTTTTTATGTCAAAAGGAAAATGGTTGATGTGTCATAGTTGAAATAGTTAGAAATAGTTGAAATCATCCAAAAACACTTTTTAGTTAGGTTTGGTTGATCTGTCAAACAAGAAAAAAAAAACAAATCTTTTGAGGTCACATTTTTCTTTTGTTTTGATCATACAAATTTTTATTGCTCTAAGTTTATTGAAAAACTCAAGAACGATTTTGATATGGTAAGATTTTAAAGACCATTGAGATGAGAACATATTTATTTATTTTTAAACAACCCACAGCAAGAAAAGAAAAGAGAAAGAGACTGAAGACCACCCCCCATAAAGAAATCTTCAAGGTGTTCCAAGTAAGCCAGCTCCTGATATTCTCCTAATCGCGGCTCCCAGATTCAGCGAAAAACTATCAAAACCAATATCTAGTTCGTGATTTTATATAAATAAACAAAAAAAGTCTTTATTCTCTGAAACTAATTACACATTTTTTATTGCTGACAGACAAACATAAAACAATGAATTCAAATATGTACGCGATTTCGTCCTTCATTCATTGATTCTTCGAGAGCGTCATTGAGCTTCCCCTCCGAATTGTCCTTCTCTCCTGCGATCTTCGTAATTTTCTCCTCAGTCAGCTCCATTCACCGCTGCGTCAATTTCTTCTCATGCAGAGCAACTTCCATTTGCCGTTCGTGCCGACTGACGTTCGGCAATTATTATGCTCATGGGCAGTGGCCAACTTTTCCTCCAAAACGTTGTCCATGTCCTCGAGTTTTTCGATGACTTTTTGTAAATTAACCGTACGAAGACGCTGACTGTTTTGACCATCTTTGGCGGCCTGTAAGTCGCCACGCAGTTGCAGTTGAAATAGGGGTGTTTGCGGATTGTAATATAGCCAATTCGATTGGAAGGGTTTGTGACCGGTGATAGAATGAGATTCTTGAAATTGGCGCTGAATTTTAAGTCACTTGGAAATGCGTTAATTTCCTTGGTGTGTATCTCTTTGTAGTGAATGAGAATTTTCAGTTTGACTCGTGAAGCTTTAAAATTTGTAAGGGGAAACTTATTTTCTTTATATTTTTGTAATGGAATATTTTTAATTCAAGACGAACAGAAATCCTTTGATTGGAATTAAATTAGAGGTGGCACGGATACGGACAACTACGACGGTAAAAAATGCACGAACAGAATGTTTTTATTTTTCTTCCAGATTGATAGTCATTAAAAACACCATCCAACAGAAAAAAAGACTTTGACACATCAACCATTTTCAATTCACCTCCTGAGTCATAGAGAATCTATTTACGTAGAGTCGCAACTCGCTCTCTTTTTTAAAAAATCACTGTCCAAAAAATGTTGTGGTGAGTCTCTCAATTTACTTTTATTTTTCGTGTCCGTGAATCTGTGAAAGAGGTGAAAAAAAATTCAATAAGGACATGACCGCACTCTCTTAAGGGTGAAATAAACTCTGCCAACCAGCGATACCACTTTACTGCAATTGCAGTAGATCTACTGCGTTTTTCCCAAAATGATAATCTACTGCCACTAAATCCAATCTACTGCACTTTTTCTTCTTTAGCTATTATAATTTCATTTGCTTTTGTGACAGAAACCGCTGAATAAATCTTATCCACCCATAATTTGTAAATGACATTAATGAAATTGCCTGAACGCTCTCACTAACACGAAAATATCGCTGAGATTACTTTCAACTAGATTGTTTTTCTATAATTTAACGATTCAACATGTTTTTTCAGGCAAGTCTCTTTTGTATAGGTATGGGTTGGGTAGTAATATGTTCTATTTTGTTTTGTTCCTCTCTGTGCAAAAACATTAACTGGACTTATAAAACGTTTGTTTAAAATTGTATTTTCTTGTGCATTTTGGTTGAAAAAAAATAAAACAAAATTATGTATCCAAGTACATATATCATAAAAGTAAAAAAAAAAATGGAAATATATTTCCATAAAAGTTACTGAAGGCTTTCCTTGAAATCTGCATTCAATATAGTGATTTGTTTAAAAGGAAAAAAAACTGATCAGAAAAAAATGTCTTTTCCAAATTTGACCACCTTACCTTACGGGTAAATTTGAGAGAAATATGAATGCAATTCAATGAACGCTTGTTTGAAATATTGGTTTCAAGAAAAAATTAAAACATTTATTACCGAATTTAATTAGAAAATTGAATTTTATTTTTGTTAAAAATTGACTGCAAAAACATCAAAAGTATTCCTTATTTTCTGTTCCGAACACATGGAAAATATTTTTACTTGCGACATATAGAATATATGGCAAGTATTGAATTCGTAAAAAAAAAAAATTGAGATGAGGATGAGATATGACATTACGATGATAGAGAAGTCGAAAAAAGTGGGTCCGGCGATTCCGTCTGTCTGTCTATCGGAAAGTTTACAAATTATAAATTAGAGGTTTGAGCAAAAAGTCATATCCCAATTTTTTTATTTTTGTTTTAAGATCAAAATTTAGGGTAGCCACCATACGATTTTTTTTTGGCCAAAAACCAAAACTTTTTTTCACAACAACGGACCGAACGATTATTTTTAAACTTCCTCGAGTTTAATTTTTTTTAAACATTTATGTGTTTCATGTAAAAAAAAATTTTGTATTGCTCCAAAACGGTACCTCCCATAGAACCGTTTTTTTGTTATTAGATTTTCTCGAAAACTGAAAGTCCGCTCAGCGTAAGTTTTATTTCGAAAGTACGTATATAAGATATGTTGCGGGTCATGGCCCGAGACTTTTTAAAAAATAAAATGATACACGATTTGAGCTCGTTGAGTCCCAGTTTAAGACTGAAGTTTTATTTATTATTTCTTTCCAAAATTACATTTCGATTTTCGCTTATTCTATGTTATCTTGAATTTCATTTATATTTTATTACATTTTGCTGATTTAAAGTCGGATGCGCGTGCATTTGGATTATGTTACAAGATACATTTGTGGGAGCAAATTTTGATGGGAAAACCAAATGCGCGTGCACTTGGATCATGTTACAGTTATGTTCTGTGAGAAATTATATTAATGCAAATATTGAGGGAGTGGAATGTGCGGAATGAGCAGAATATGTAACCTATATTGTTCAAATAATATTTTGTTTTCAAAAAAATTTCAAATTTTTTTTTTGTATTTAAAAAAAATATTTTTAACTTTTTTTTGAAAATTCTGTATCTAAAAAACCTATCAATTTTAAAAATCCAAATTGGAGTATAATATGTATATTTACATGGTCTTGAAAACTGCATACCCAAATTAATTTTAAGATATTTTTGAAAAATTTTATATATAAAAAATTAATTTAAAAAAAAACGGGTCCGACGATTTTCAAAAAAAAAATTCAGTAAATCAAGGATAAGGTTTGAATTTGTTCGGCATTTGAATTTTTGGAATGAAATGTATATACGAGGTACATTTCCAAAATTTAATTTTTTTTATAAATTCTAATTATTTTTAAAGGTATGTATATATATATTTTTTTTTTGAGTTAAGTGTAAGCTGTAAGTAAGAGTGTAATCAGAATTGCTTAAAGTATATCTCTTATTTAAACACTACCTTTTGCAATTTAAGTAATCATAAATATTTAGTTTTAGCATGCAGGAGCAAGTTCGTACGACCCAGCCGTGCACATTTTTTCTGATGATAAAATAAAGATTTCTGTTGATAAAATAAAATTTACATCAAGCGCAAAATTTTGAATTTATTTGCATCTACTCAAATGATCGTCAGAGCCCAAACATCATTTTCAAGTTTACAGTCAACATACTTTATGTATGCTCAAACATCTAAACAAATTTTAAATTAATTTATGTAAATTATATCATAAATTTAATTTATGATTCAGTTTTACTTTCTTGTGAAATGAGAAATCTACTGCGAAAAATGTTGATTTACTGCACTTTATCAATGGTTTCACTGCGCTATCCGACATTTGAAGTATCAACGCTGCTGCCAACGTGTTTAAATGTGTTTTTTAGTTATTTATTCGTAAATCATAGTTGAATTCCATTTAAAAAGCAAAAAACACTATGCACTGCACTCTGTACTGTTATTTAAATACTTAAAACATGACTTTCATACAATTATTTTTATTTTTTAAATTTTTAAATTTAACTGACTCTTATTTTTGAATTTTGAGCGCAGGCTTTTAAAATTGAGCCTAGGCTTTTCACCTTATTGAGCCCAGCACACAGGCCTACCCATTGCAAATGTATTGGTTCGGCCTCCCATTTGACATGCATTGAAAAGCCTATACATTTACATTGGGTAGTATATTTTATGAAATTTAATTTTTTTAGTCGAAAGAGAGTAAAATGCCTTGAGTTGCGACTCTAGGTATACCTCCTCTGTGTCCTGAGTAGAGTTGGGAATAGTTAGAAATAGTTACGATTTGACACTTTAACACTGACCGCAAAAACGACAATTGTGGTTACGAAACGTAACTAATTGGCGTGCAAAAACGAGAAATAGTCAACTATAGTCAACTATAGTCAGCGCAAAAACGCACTTCAGCGCTTAATTTTTAAAGTCATTTGCTCAAGGCTGAAATTAATATATATTGTAATATTCGGCTTGGTCCGACAATTAAAACTTATTCACTTTTTAAATAAAACACAAATTCACTTTATTTAAATCACTCACAATTTTATTTATTCAACACTTTCAATTATTACTTTCAAACACAGTGTCTTTACTTTATAGCAGTTCACATTCAATTAATTCATTTTCGACACCAAGTGGGTATTTATATAACTCAAATAAGTTCGAGAAACTACTAGATTCTAGTAGGCGCTGAAACTTCTCGATGCTTAACGAAGTTCTCCTCTTAACCACTAGAGTGTATACACAATTACTTACAACTACAAATAAAACTTTTGCTACATAACTATTCAGCAATTAGACAATATTAGAGTGACAGAGATAGATAGTGTTTACACATTTAAGTAAAGAGATATAAAGAGGCGGAGTTACAAAGTGTGTACACATTACAATAGATTGACATATAGAGATATAGAGGTGTATACATATTACAATATTGTTGTTTTCGACCCATCTTTGACAAAAGTGAGCGTCAGTCGCCTAGCTAGTGGTGGAATCAGAAATGGCAGCTCGTCAAAATGGCAAAAAACATAAAAAAAGTCATTTGCTCAAGGCCTAAAATTTGAATGACGGTTATTTGGATCAATACAAAAACGACCGTCAGCCACTTGGACAGAGGTGGATTGACCGTCAGTCGGGCCCATGAACATGCCAAAAAATTTTTTTACAAAGTCATTTGCTCAAGGATGAAATTCATACAGTCGAATATTTATTCTATTTAAGTAATAAAAGTGACCGCCAGTCGCTCGTTTAGTGGTGGAAAGACAGTCGGCGTCATAAAAATTTTGCCTTTTTAGTGAACCTGTACAAAAAACTTAGTTTTTCCCTGGGAAGACGTTATGAGGAAAGGTTTGGATCCAAAAATTAAAAAGCTACCAAACGAGAAACCACCATTTTGCAAACCCGGAACCTTATAACGTTGACCGCCATTTTGTTTTTAACGCTTTTTTTTTTTATTTTTGCTTGCAACTCCATCAGTTTTCACTTTAGAGAAAAATGCCCGATAACAAGGTTATAGGAAATTATTAAGTAACTTTTTTCTCTAAACCTTACCGTATAGGAGCTACAGCTGATTTTTTGGTTTAAGTGTCCTATTTTCCTTAAACGGCCATATTTTTAATAACAAAAGGAAAGGAACTATTTTCTATTTATATTGTTTTCACACAATGCATTTCTTCAATGTTTTGTGAGATAAAAAAAAAACAAAATTAGTAGAGTAATTTGGGGTATTGTGGTATACGTGGGTAATGTGGTATAGCCTGTTATTTCAGATTCTAAGCATGCTTTTTATTTTTTTTTAAATGTGTATGTAGTTCACATAAAAAAACAAAGTAGGCAGGTTTTGTACGTCAATATAAGCATTTTCTTTTGAAATATTTATTGAAGTTTGTTTTCGAGTGTGTACCTACTTTTTTTGTTGTGAAATAAAAATTAATTTTTGTGATAAAAAAACAAGTTTTTTTTTATCGAAACAATAAATTTTCTTACGAAAATCAACCATTACCTTGGCTTAACTATTGTAAGTTTGAATGTAACTCATTTGACTTTTGTTTATTTTCAATTTTTGTAAAATCAAACTAATTCGGATAATGTGGTATAGCAGCTGTTTGTTCAAAGAACGAAACTGGGTGGTTTATGGGTGTAAAAAGGGTGAGTAAAACTTCTTGATTTTCCAAATAAAAAAACAACTAGCTCGAATCGATTTCTGATGCACAGTAAGTAATTTCCTTTATTGTTAACATTCATTTAACCTTTACATTTACATAGTTTGGACTTTAAGATAACCTTATATAAATATATAATGAAAATATAAATAACTAGCTGACCTTGGCGAACTACGACTCGCCAGCCAAAGATATTGCTAAAATGCTATGTGATTTGCTCCTTTTTCCAAGTGTTCTGCAAGTGGTTTTCAAATGGAAAATTGTAACATTTAAAATTGGGTTTTCGAAAGGAACTCGGAAAACTCATTGGTTTTCAAAAGGAAACTGGAAAATTTGTGATGGGGAAAAATTAAAAATAAATTGGAAAATCCATTTTACCATTTCCCATCACGTATTTTCTATTTTCTCATTGTTTCATTAAATTTTCCAGTTTTCCACTTCAAAACCAATGAGTTTTCCGAGTTCCTTTCAAAAACCTATTTTTACATGTTCCAGTTTTCCAATTGAAAACCACTGCACCTATAATTACATGCAATTTTGAAACATTACATTATAGCTTTGAAAACCAATGAGTTGCGAGTTTCATTCAAAACCCCATTTTGAAATTTTCCAGTTTTCCATTTGAAAACCAATGCATCCACAATTTCATGCAATTTTCTATTTGAAAACCAATGAGTTTCCCGAGTTTTTCATCAAGAAGTTTCTATTTTTCCATTCGAAAACCCATTTTGAAACAAAAAAATTCCAAACAAAAAATCGAATTTCCGACATTTGTTTGGTTTTTCCAGTTTTCCCACTCTTCCATCAAGTTTTTCCATTTTTTTTTTTCACAGAAATCATCCCAGAATACAACAGTATGAACAAAGATTAAATAAGTAACAAGATGGGAAACAAGGCTGTCAAAGTGACAGTTGCCTACAAGCTAAAATTTACGGATTGTTAAGATGTGTGCGTGTTTTCACAAATACATTCTTTCAATCCGTCTATTCACCAAAGGGGAATAATTTTGGCAGTTAAATTTGAAAAACAAGGTGAGTTAATGGATATGTTTACAAAGAGTGTAAATTTGGTAAGCAAATATGAACGAAAAAAACGGAGTAGAAATTGTTCGTGAAATTTTATTATTTGCTTCGTTCAAATTTTGACGGTGATGGAAATTTTGTACATCCTTATCTATTTAAAATAAATAGTATTAATTATAGTAAGAAAACATGTTAAATCAGATCAATACGAATCTGTATTTTCTCGAAATCTAAAGAAATTCAAATTTTTTGTTTTCTTTCAAACTAATAATTAAATGTTTTATAATTTTTATAAAATAAGACATAAGGATGAAGGATGCTCAATTTTGTTCTACTTGTTTTTGGAAACGATCTCACGGGCACTTATGACACGTTCTAAAACATATAGTTATATGAAAATACCGACTAATTTTTCGGCTGATTTTGTAAGTTTCAACTATAAATTAAAAAAAAAAAACGTAAACAATGATTAAATTGATAATAAGACTTACCTAATGTCTCCTGAATTCAATAGCGAAAAATTATAATCTGCTAATGAACAAGATTATTTTGATACTAGCTTAGAATGACGTTTTAAACATAACTCAAATGTTATTTTATATGCTGATACCATTGACGCTTATCACAAACTTTAGCGAAGTAGATTGAGAACAGTGCTATTATATGATATAGGTTACATATTCGTAGGTCAAAACTTAGTATTATAGAACGTTTGGTATAATACTACGTTTTTTCTACCCTAAATTTCAGAAAAGTCGAGATTTCTTCTTAATCTACTTCGCTAATTTTCATGATAAGCGTCAATGGAATCAGATAAATATATGGAATCAAATATTATAACATTTAAAACTCTTAACATTGTTCATTATCAGACTATAATTTTGAGCCAATACTTTTAAACATTTTAATGCGTTTCTGCATATAAGCATTACTTAATGTAAGGCACAAGAAAATATATCTTCGGTCTAAAGTTTCGGGACGCATCCATAATCATAATTCAACTCTTTCCATGGTGAGTTTGAGAAGAACGTGTTTGACAATTTCAAAATACAATCTAGCAATCCACGTTAAATTTGAAAAAGCGAAAACAAACAAAAGAGAACTGTTGAAAATGCGAAAACAAACAAAAGAGAACTGTGAAAAATAGAAAAATCTCACCTCATCGCTTTGTTTTTGTAACTCAGATGTATTCATATAGACGGAAAGAAAAAGAAAATGAAGGAATATGAAAATTGCGGGATCTAGGGAGTGAAACGTAAGCCAGTTTCCCATCTTGTTACATATTTAATCTTTGAGTATGAACCATACAAATTTCACAAATATCTGTTGGGCCATTTCGGAGTCTATAAGAGACATACAAACAAACACACATCCATTTTTATATATATAGAGATGGCTTTATTTTCAAGAATGACATTTAATAGTTTACTATGGGTTATTGATGAACTCGTTCTAATACAAGTTGACGGGCAGCATTCAACATGAATGAATATGTTGATATATATGTGTGTTTTGAATTCAGTCTTGTGAGTGTGTTCCATAATGAGTGATTTTAGTTTTAATGTTGTTGACAACTATTTATAACGTGGACTGTATGAGTTTTAACGAGTTTTTTATGCATTTGTGTAAGCGCTTGTTTATTTAAAATGTTGTTGAGAATTCCTGAGTGATTTTTATTTTATTTATTATTTGACTGCAATGATTCTTGTGTGTTAGTAATTGTATTACGAATGAATAACCTTGCGGTTTATTTTGAGTATGAATGAGGGTGTTGAAAGTTTGAATGAATTTGTTGAATTTTGGTATGAGTTTTCAGTTAATGAATTTGATTTTAAGATTGTAAGTTTATGTATGAATTTTATATGCATGTGTTCTTAAAGAGAATGTTTGTTTTTTATTGAGTGATTTTCATGAATGACTCTTTTGCGATTATGTTTTTTTTTTTTTTTGAGTTAGGTTTAAAGACTGTTTTTTTTTTTTTTTTTTTGTATGAGTGAGTGAATTTTGACTTGAATGTTTTTGGTATCTGAGTGAGTTTTAAAAGTGTTTTTTATGAGTGAGTGAAGTTAAATTATGGTGCTTTCATCGGTGTTTGTGTTCGAAGGTAGAGGGCATATTTTAGCAATCGGTCTCTTGAATTCGCTGTGTTGGGTTCTCACTTTTACGACGCGGATAAGATTATCCTTTCCTGGGTAGGTGTCGATAATCCTTGCTAGGGGCCATTTCGATGGAAGGAACCTTTCGTCGAATAATAAAACAAGATCTCCAATCTTGGGCTGTTCTTGTTCTCGAACCCACTTCGGTCGATTTTGGAGTCTTGTCAGATACTCTCCGCTCCATTCTTTCCAAAATGTTTGAAATGTTGCTTGAATACGTGCCCATCTGTCCAAGTAACCAAGTTTTTCGCTTGTCAAATCTGACTCAGGAACTATGTAACTAGACGTGCCAATCAAAAAGTGTGCTGGAGTTAGGACACTATAGTCGTCTAGGCTGTCTGTTACCGGACGGAGGGGTCTTGAGTTAAGACATGCCTCTATTTGTGCGAGAAGTGTACTGAGTTCCTCAAAGGTGAGGGCTTGGTTTTGGGCGATTCTTCGTAAATGGTATTTTACGGATTTGACTCCTGCTTCCCACAGTCCACCGAAATGGGGAGAAGCAGGAGGAATGAAATTCCATTTCGTTCCTAATTGGCTAATCGAATTGGCAATGTCTATGAAACTATGCTTTGCAGCGTTGAGCATCTTTTGAAGTTCTGCGTTGGCACCTTGAAAATTAGTTCCACAGTCACTGTACTAAAATATAGTTAAGCTGAAGAACAAGACTTGCTTGGCTGGTGGTTGATACAGAAGAGAGTTTTTTATTTTTCTTTTCTTAAATACATGGATTAGTGTTACCTATGCTAAACGTGTACTACTTTTATTATTTAGTACTTAATATTTAGTACTAATACATAATATATCTCCCTTCTTAGTTAAACCTTATGTACATAATTTAATTAATTACAACTTAAATAGAATTATAAAAATTCATGTTTTACTTTAAAATGCATTGATTATTAAGAGAATACATTTCCTTAAATGTAATACATATTTATTTCTTGAAATTGTCATATTCAAGTCTTATCGGTTTCTTTATATCTTTTCTTGGTCTTAAGGACATTCCAGAAGGTTGGAGAGGTGTTGTTGATGAATAACAGAACTGTGGTGATGTTTTTAACTCTGGTGTTGCCTTTTGACATTCTTTTTGATACCAACAGTTTTTCTTTTAAGCAATACAGAACCGTGCAAATTGTGAAAGTTGGTAGAAAGTTTTTCCGAGCGAGAGGGTTTTCTTAATTGATCTATGTGGACCCTTCGAGTAGTACCGCTTAGCTCTATTAAGAAAATCAAAGGACTTTCAACCTTCACAATTTTGCAAGGAATCCATTTACAGATTTCTTTAAAATGGTTAAGATAGAACACTACTTCTCCCTCCTTATATTGGTTTTTTCTTACTCTTACATCGTTAAAATTACATTGTTTTTTTGATTGGTTTCTTATAATATTATTAGTTTTCGATTTAACATTGTTTTTTAATAACGAATCTAAAATTGTTGTAACTTTATATTTAAAAATAAGCTCATTTGGCGTTTGGTTGGTAACAGTTGATGGTGTACAGCGGTATGCAAAAAGGAACTGGGTTATCTTATTTTCAATATCAAAAGTTTTATCGATATTTTCTAACAAAAAACATTTTAGACTTGATTTTATGGTTTGGACAGCTCGTTCGGCACTACCGTTAGTAGATGGGTGATATGCTGGGATGGGAATCTTTTTAATCTTTTGATTTTTTAAAAAGGTTGTAAACTCGATTTAATCAAACGGAGGTCCATTGTCGGACACCAAGGCAGTTGGCAAACCAAAAATACTAAAATTTTTACAAAGTTTCGATATAACTGTTTTCGCTGTAGTAGAGATATTTTGAAAAAACGTCAAAAATTAATAAAAAGTTTTGATTTTTTAAATAGAAGAAATCAACATGTACCCGTTCATACGGATAATGTGTAGTTGGCCAAGACGCATATATTTTCTGGGTGGATACATTACGATTTGACTGACAAGTCAAACAATTTGTCACATATGACTCAATGTCATCGTCTATTTTCATCCACCAAACATATGACCTAGCTAACATTTTCATTCGGACCATGCCATTATGATTCGTATGTAAAACTTTTAATATTTGTGTTTTGAGATTATTTGGAACAACTATTCTGTGTAAATAATACAGGCATCCATTTTCTGTATGAAAATTGTGCCTTTTTAAAAAATATGAATTAATTTCACCCTCACTCTTTGAAGGCCAACCGAATTTTACAAAATTATAAATTTTATTTAAGACAGTACACAATTTTTGCGATTTACAAATCTCTTCGAAGTCTAACGGAATTTCATTTCCCTCATTGAAAAAATTTATACAGTCCATTCCGTCTTCGGGGATACCACTTAGCTTATCCAGGGGTAGACGTGAGAGGGCATCTACGTGACCCATAAATCTACCTGGTCTAAATTTTATCTCATAGTCGTACATTGATAAAATAACTGACCATCTTTTAAGTCTACCAATCGCTACAGAAGAATTCGACTTTTTCGGTTTGAAAATTTCTTTTAACGGTTCATGATCGCTAAATAACTGAAACTTAAGTCCATAAATGTATTTATGGAATTTCCGGCCTCCAAAAATTATAGCTAATGCCTCGCGGTGTAGCTGCGAATAATTCCTTTCACTGTCACTTAATGTGCAGCTCGCAAACAAAATGGGTTTTTCGGTTCCATCTACGAAATGAACAAGAATTGCTGAGCAACCGTATGGACTTGCGTCCGCATACATTCCCAAAGGGTTTTTCGGATCGTAGAGAGCAAGAACTTTATTTTTCAACAAATATGTTTTAGACTCATCGAAAACTTTTTGGCACTCATTCGACCACTTAAATTCAACGCCTCTTCTTAAAAGTCTGTAAAGCACGGATAACTTGGTAGACAGTTCCGGTATGAGTTGTCGTCAAGTGTCAAAAGAGAGTGGTTGTGCAGTGCTTTTGTCCCTAGTGTTTATTTTTGTCTCGTCTACATTCCTCTCGTCCGTTTAAAAAAAAAAAAATACCTCCAAAATACAAAAAAAACAATAAATTGATTTAAATTAACCATATAACATACAACATAAAATAAATATCAAAAAGAGCAAACAAAATAAAGCATCAGTGATATAAAACAACAAATACAACGCAAAAAAAATGCACCCACAAAAAAGAGCACAGTGAGTACATCATTCCATTCTCTTTGTTTTCCCCGTCGTACAATTGCATGGCTTATCATATGCATTGCATTGCATCGAGCTTTTTTTTTTGGCTCATTCAATGTGTGCATATGATGTGTCGTCAATAACAGATGAATAGAGATTTGCTGTTTGAATTCCAGGGTCGGATCGATTCACCCTGCCGTTAAGGCATAACACTAACAGTGGTGTGAATCGAGAAGATTTCTTATATTCAATTCAGTAACTCTTTTAGATCTTGTCTGTTTTGGTCTTTTTATTGTTTTTACTTGTAATGACTGATAATTTCAGAGTCGATTATTGCAATATTCGTGGGCTAAGAATTAATTTTCTTGCTGCGTACATCCACACTGTTTCCAACAGGCCAGCTGTATTGGCACTGAGTGAAACCCAAGTAGGTGAGAGTACCGACCCTACTGAATTTCTTATTCATGGGTATTGCTTAGTGCCTTTATTCTTCCCCCACCATGGTCTCGCCGTCTACATTAGGAATGATGTTGCTTATCAATTCTTACCACAATATGGTCGCTGTTCCAACCCTTTTTTCAATTTTATGTGGTTCAAGTTTTCCGTAAATAAGCACATCATTCACTATTGTTTTCTTTATCGAAGCCCAAATTTGGACAGAGCTTCAACTTCTCGCGAATTTGACGCTCTGTCTGACTCCATCCAAAGAATTGTTTCATTGTATCCTCACACTGAAATCGTTATTACGGGCGATTTCAATGTACACAATTCTTCGTGGCTTCTCCATTCGGGCCAGACAACACCCGAAGGAATGTGTGCTGAGATCTTTGCTGAGTTTAACCACCTAACTCAGCTTGTCACCGAGCCCACTCGAATATCGGACATTAATGGCCAAGCGGAAAATACTCTTGACTTGTTTCTTACGTCTGACCCTGATAAATACACTATCAGTGTATTAACGCCTCTAGGCAGATCAGATCATAGTATTATATCTGCAAATTTCTCGTGTCAAGCTAATCCAGTTAGAGAAAGAGCTCCGAAGAGAACCGTGTGGCAATACGAGAAAGCCAACTGGGACGGTCTCAACAACTTTTTCCGGATCTTTAACTGGTCACTATGCTTCCTCGATAGTGACGTAGACTCCAGCGCAGATATGATTACTAATATGATTATTTTGGGAATGAAAACTTTTATCCCGAATAGGGTTAAAAGCATCAAACCCAAGGAAAAGTCATGGTTTGATTCAAGCTGTAAAGAGGTTATCAGGGAAAAAGAAGTAAAGTTCCGGTGTTTTAGAGCCAATCCAACTGAGGAAAACCGGAACAAGTTTAAACAAGCCAGGAATGCCTGCAATGCCCATATTCGGCGGACCAAATTTTTACATGACCAAAAATTAAGGCAAAAAATACTGCAATGTCCCAAAGGCAGTAAGAATTTTTGGTCATTTGTAAAAAATATGAAGAATTCTTCTTCTTCTTCGGTCCCTACGCTCGTTGACAATGACACTCCAGTTGTTAGCTCTCTCTCGAAAGCTAACCTTTTTGCTAGGCAGTTCGCCGCCAACTCTTCACTGCCAGAGAGTGTCATGACTCCTCCAGTTCTTGAGCGCGTCAATGATTCCATGGGACAAATCTTCTTCCGCACTCGTGCTGTGGCGAGAGTCTTAAAGGATCTCAACATACATAAATCCGCTGGTCCGGATGGTATCCCCGCTATTGTTCTGAAGAGGTGTTCTTCCACGCTGGCAAAACCCTTGCGTAAGCTTTTCCATCTATCCTATTCTTCTGGGCTCGTTCCGAGCAGTTGGAAAACAGCATTTGTCCAGCCAATCCCAAAAAAAGGCGAATCTTCTTCTCCGTCCAATTATCGTCCGATTGCACTTACGTCCCTTCTTTCTAAGGTCATGGAAACGCTGATAAACTATCAGCTCAAGAAATATCTCGAAGACCGAAAGCTTCTTAATGACCGGCAGTACGGCTTTCGCAGCAACAGGTCCACTGGTGATTTGATGGTTTATCTCACCGAACAGTGGAACAAATCTTTACATCGTTTTGGAGAAAGTAAGATTGTTGCACTTGATATTCAAAGGCATTTGATAAAGTCTGGCATCTTGCTCTTTTATCGAAAATGCGTGCCTTCGGTATCGATGAATCCCTTCTTCGTTGGATTAGAAACTTTCTTTCGAACCGTTCAATACAAGTTGTATTGGACGGATTCAAGTCTGAAACCCACAATATAAATGCTGGTGTGCCCCAGGGCTCCGTTTTGTCTCCGACCCTCTTTCTCATTTTTATTAATGATCTCCTGTCTGTTACTTCTAATCCAATAAATTGTTTCGCTGACGATAGTACCCTTAGCTTCTCATATTCGTTTCCAGATTCACATCCCTCCTCTTCGGATGTGGAACTGCAACGGCAAAATATGATAAGTTCATTAAACTCTGACTTAAACAGCATTGTCCAATGGGGAATTAAGAACCGTGTAGAGTTTAATGCTTCGAAAACTCAATGCTGTCTGGTATCGTTGAAGCGAGATATACCCCCCCTGCCACTGTCCATGAGTGGCACTTGCATCAATGAGACCGAACATCTCGAGATTCTCGGTATGTGCATCACTGACCACCTCTTGTGGTCCGAGCACATACGCGATGTCGCCAAAAATGCCGCAAGATGTTTGGGTTTCTTAAGACGGTGCAAGAAATTTTTCTCCCCGTCTGATCTGGCTATTATCTATAAAACCTATATCCGTCCAAAGCTTGAGTACAATTCACATCTTTGGGCTGGTGCTCCAGCTACTTACTTAAGCCTCTTGGATGGAATTCAAAAAAGAGCTGTAAGAATGATTGGTGATAGAGAGATCACCGACGCATTCACCACTTTAGACCACCGTCGTAACGTAGCGTGTCTCTCCTTGTTTTATCGCTACTTTTACAGAAATTGCTCTAGTGAAATAGCCAGTTGCATTCCTCCCCTCAAACAATTCGCCCGTAATACTCGCGCTTCTAGGAATGCCCATCAGTCTACCCTCGAGCCCAACTTCGGACGTACTCTTAAGTATAGGGAATCATTCTTTAGCCGTACTACGCGAATGTGGAACTCTCTTCCACACTCTGTTTTTCCCAGTCACTACAATGTTCAAGAATTTAAGACCAATGTACACCGACATCTCCTTTCCAACCCCTTCCCTTCTTCCTAATGCACTCACTGTGTCTCTGGCATAAAAAGGGTATAAAAAATCCCTTAAGTGGGTGCAAATTATAAAAAAAAAAAAAAAAATGAAATGCGAATAATAATTCAAAAGACCAAGGTAAGCTTGTAACTGTTGAAGATTTCTTGGAGCTGGGGCTTTAATAACAGCATCTACCTTTTTTGGATTGGGTTTTATTTCGTTGAATGATAAAACATGACCTAAGTATGAAACTTCAGTTACTAAAAATTTGCATTTTTGGATGTTAATTTTAACTTGGCATTTTCAAGATGACTACGATCACATCTTGGACACTCTTCTCTTGCAGACTGAAGACGACCACCTTTCGAATGAACTTTTGGACGATTTAAGAGCTTACGACTTTGACTTTCACGATTGTTCTTGAACATTCCCTGGTTCGTTGTTCTTTTATGAAATTGATTAATTGTTGCCGAGGTGTTGATAGCACGTGTTTCGGCTTCCGTCAGTTCGAAGTTGAGAGTTTTATTCACAGCCTCGTCAAAAGTTAATGACTTCCCAATTTCGATCAACTTTTGCTGCCATCGGTTGTTCACCAACCCGACTATAAAAATATCTAGGAGCATTTCGTCTAAGATTGTACAGGGAATTTATCGATTTTATGAAGCAGACATCCAATAATTGCTATTTGATTAACTATGATAAATGCAATTTTTCTAATGTTTCTAATTTTCTGAATAGGGTTAATTGGTTCCATAATTTAACCATTACTGATATTGTAAATTCATATACTTTACTAACCGAACTCTTGAATGAGGCAGTTAATTTAAACGCACCAAAAACTTTGAGTAAGTCTCAATCTAAGCCAGTTTGGTTCAATAAAAAGCTAATAAATTTAAACAATCGTAAAAATAAAGCATTTAAACGGTATCGTGAATCCAAGGATAATAATGTTCTACTTTCTAACTACATCCGATGCAATCGTGAATTTAATTTTCTGAATAAATTTCTATATAAACAATACTTATTGAGTATTGAGTCGAAGCTAAAAAAAAATAGTAGATGTTTTTGGAAGTTTGTAAATGATAAAAAAAGTTCTACAGGAATTCCTAATTCTGTTTGTTACATGGGTCAAACTTCAAGTGATCCGTTAACTATTTGTAATTTTTTTGCTGACTTTTTTCGTTCTGTTTTCAAACTCTCGGTCCATTCAACAAACGCTTCCATCTCATCTAATTCTTGTCCAACTGAATTCATTAATATTAGTCAATTATATATTCACAAAAGTGAAATACTTGAGGAACTACTAATATTAAGTGATGAAAAACACTCAGGTTTTGATGGTATTGCTCCAATAGTATTAAAAAGATGTGCTTTTTCTCTTGCAACTCCTCTTGAAATCATCTTCAATCGATCTCTTAGTGAAGGCTTCTTCTTAGAACAGTGGAAGAATTCGTATGTGTACCCAGTTTTTAAATCTGGTTCTAAAAATAATGTAGTAAATTACCGCCCAATTTGCCAATTATCTGTCATTCCTAAGCTTTTTGAAAAAATCATATATAAAAAACTTATATTCGCTGTAAAAGAGATTATCTCCCCATTTCAGCATGGGTTTATAAGTGGTAAATCTACTGCAACGAACCTAACTTTATTTAGTAACTATGTTCTAGATGCTTTTGAAAACGGATACCAATGTGATGTCATTTATACTGATTTCTCTAAAGCTTTTGACAGGGTGGATCACTTTATTTTATTGCATAAGCTTTCGAACCTTGGTTTTCATTCTAATCTGTTAAAATGGGTTGAATCCTACTTAACTGGTAGAACCCAATTTGTCCGCATAAATAGTTTTGTTTCAAGTCCGATTGTTGTCACTTCAGGAGTTCCACAAGGAAGTCATTTAGGACCACTTCTCTTCCTCTTATTTATTAATGATATTCCTAGTTTATTGTTAAATTGTGTTTGTTTAATGTACGCAGATGACCTGAAATTGTTCTCTTGTATAAAATCTATGTCCGATTGTATAAACTTACAACGCGATCTTGATAACTTGTCTATATGGTGTACTAAAAACGATTTGCTGTTAAATATTTCTAAATGTCAAAGTATGGTGTATCATCGTTGTGCGCAACCGTTTTTGTTTTCGTATTTTATAAATGGATCTGTTTTGTCTAAAGTTGATATCAAAAAGGATTTAGGTGTTATCTTTGATCGTAAATTAACGTTTTCCAACCACATAGACTACGTAGTTTCCAAGGCTAGTTCTATGCTGGGATTCATTTCTAGGAATGCTAAAGATTTTTCTGATCCTTTTACTCTAAGATCTCTATATTTTTGTTATGTGCGTTCCATATTAGAATACTGTTCCACCATATGGAATCCTTTGTATGCGGTCTATTCAATGAGAATCGAAAGAATTCAAAAACGATTTACCAGAACAGCCATTCGAATTTTACGTTGGAACTCAGAATTGCCACCATACAAAACCAGATGTTTGTTGCTAGGAATTCAATCCTTGGAATCACGACGCACATATTTTGATATAATGTTTGTTCATGATTTGATAAATTATAAAATTAACTGCCCCAATTGCTGCACTTAGTAGGGTTTCATGTGCCTAATCGTAACTTACGAAACAATCGTTTATTTCATTTGCCTTTTCATAGAGTTAATTATGGAACCAATGAACCTTTAACTCGTTGCCTAAGACAAGCCAATTCTGTATGTGATGTCATTGATTTTAATTTAAATTTAAGTAGAGAATGTTTTAAACAAAAATTGTTATTAATTATTTATTTTGGTGGTTAATTTTTTTTTTTTTTTATTGTAACAAATTTGCTTGTATCTAGTCTATAAGAGCTTTGACTCTGATTGATAATAATAAATAAATAAATAAATAAATGCACACTTCTGCGAGGAAAATTTCAACCTCACTACGAAATCGGAAATTTTCTCACCATGCGTTTGCTTGAGGTTATAAAACTTGCACCTTTCTGCTATGACGTTGCCGGTCGGTGAATAATGTTTTCTCAAGCAATCTAGCAGAGCATCGAGTTGCATCTCTTCAGGTGTTTTTCATCAAGAACTTTCTATTTTTCCATTCGAAAACCCATTTTGAAACAAAAAAATTCCAAGCAAAAAAATCGAATTTTTTTTTGTTTGGTTTTTCCAGTTTTCCCACTCTTCCATCAAGTTTTTCCCTTTTTTTTTTCACAGAAATCAAATTAGCGCCATCTATTAAGATATTCAAGTTTCTACTTAACACCCAGCCTTAGCATGTTTTAATCCAGACTCGATGTTGAGTTGTTCATAAACGTCAAATTTTCATCCTCGGTTTCATTCATGTCGTATGTAGTACCTATCGCATTTTTATATTCATTGTGTTCTTGGGTTTTTTTTTTTATTTTGTAATTTTTATATTCGCGTTTCGAGTTTTTTTTTTTTTATTAAATATTTTTCGTTGTGTTGCAGGTAAGTAATTATTGTGTGTTATATTGTATTGTTGGCTACATAATATGTATATTTATGTCGACAGTAGATTGCACTAATATTATCATGTGTTTGTTCTCCATATTGGATTTGTTGTAATTCAGAAAATTATAATTCCCTTCTCATAATATTTTGTTGTTGCTTTTTGTTCACAGGTTGGATATTACTTCGTTTTTTCGTTGCATTGGTAAGTTGTTGTTAGCGTTGCATAGCCTTGAATTTATAATCCGTTTATTTTTCTTTCAGGTTTTGTTTTTGTAAAGCTGTCGAGTAAAACTGGAACTCGAGTTTTATGGTTACCATATGAGGTAAAATGCATTTTCCTTGTCTCTTATGATTATCGCCTAAGGCAAAATTAATTTCATGTTGAATTTTATTTTCATTCATTACAATTTTTATTTTTATGAATAATTTAATATTTATCATTCTAATTGTAGTTTATTGAGTTGATTTTTTTTTATTTTTTTTTTTATTTCAATTCTTATAATTTTTTTTGTTTTGTTTTATATTGTTATTTCATTTTCGATTTGTATTTTTTTTTTCTTGTGATTTGAGTGGGCTTCTTTTATGAATGAATATGTTGATATATATGTGTGTTTTGAATTCAGTCTTGTGAGTGTGTTCCATAATGAGTGATTTTAGTTTTAATGTTGTTGACAACTATTTATAACGTGGACTGTATGAGTTTTAACGAGTTTTTTATGCATTTGTGTAAGCGCTTGTTTATTTAAAATGTTGTTGAGAATTCCTGAGTGATTTTTATTTTATTTATTATTTAACTGCAATGATTCTTGTGTGTTAGTAATTGTATTACGAATGAATAACCTTGCGGTTTATTTTGAGTATGAATGAGGGTGTTGAAAGTTTGAATGAATTTGTTGAATTTTGGTATGAGTTTTCAGTTAATGAATTTGATTTTAAGATTGTAAGTTTATGTATGAATTTTATATGCATGTGTTCTTAAAGAGAATGTTTGTTTTTTATTGAGTGATTTTCATGAATGACTCTTTTGCGATTATGTTTTTTTTTTTTTTTGAGTTAGGTTTAAAGACTGTTTTTTTTTTTTTTTTTTTTTGTATGAGTGAGTGAATTTTGACTTGAATGTTTTTGGTATCTGAGTGAGTTTTAAAAGTGTTTTTTATGAGTGAGTGAAGTTAAATTATGGTGCTTTCATCGGTGTTTGTGTTCGAAGGTAGAGGGCATATTTTAGCAATCGGTCTCTTGAATTCGCTGTGTTGGGTTCTCACTTTTACGACGCGGATAAGATTATCCTTTCCTGGGTAGGTGTCGATAATCCTTGCTAGGGGCCATTTCGATGGAAAGAACCTTTCGTCGAATAATAAAACAAGATCTCCAATCTTGGGCTGTTCTTGTTCTCGAACCCACTTCGGTCGATTTTGGAGTCTTGTCAGATACTCTCCGCTTCATTCTTTCCAAAATGTTTGAAATGTTGCTTGAATACGTGCCCATCTGTCCAAGTAACCAAGTTTTTCGCTTGTCAAATCTGACTCAGGAACTATGTAACTAGACGTGCCAATCAAAAAGTGTGCTGGAGTTAGGACACTATAGTCGTCTAGGCTGTCTGTTACCGGACAGAGGGGTCTTGAGTTAAGACATGCCTCTATTTGTGCGTGAAGTGTACTGAGTTCCTCAAAGGTGAGGGCTTGGTTTTGGGCGATTCTTCGTAAATGGTATTTTACGGATTTGACTCCTGCTTCCCACAGTCCACCGAAATGGGGAGAAGCAGGAGGAATGAAATTCCATTTCGTTCCTAATTGGCAATGTCTATGAAACCTAATTGGCAATGTCTATGAAACTATGCTTTGCAGCGTTGAGCATCTTTTGAAGTTCTGCGTTGGCACCTTGAAAATTAGTTCCACAGTCACTGTACAAATTGGAACATAATCCTCTTCTGAATGTGAAACGTCGAAAAGCAGCAATGAACGCTTGATTTGTGAGGTCAGTGACTGCTTCGATATGGATCGCTTTGGTTGATAGGCAAATAAAAATAGCGAAATATCCCTTGAACTTTTTGGAGTTTCTTCCTTTCCAAGCTCTAACCTCGATGGGTCCAGCGTAATCAACACCAGTGTGAGTGAATGGCCGAGACACGTTTACTCTCGGTGCTGGCAAATCTCCCATCAATAGTTGCAACGCTTTTGGTTAGGCTTTGAAACAAATAATGCATCGATTGAGATGTTTCTTGACACTTCGTTTCAAACCGAATATCCAAAACTTGTTTCGAATATGTGCAACAACTTGTTGTGTTCCACCATGGAGTGTTTTGTGGTGAGCTTCTTCAATAATCAGTTGAGCAAAGCGGTGGTTTGATTTAAGCGCAATAGGGTGTTTTTGATCATAAGTGAGCATTGAGTTTTCTAGTCTGCCTCCGATTCTTATGATTCCAAACTGATCAATAAATAGATTGAGTGACTTGTTTAGTTTTGTTTGTTTTGATTTCTTTAGTTCACAGATTGCATCTGGAAACATTTGTTGTTGTACAATAAGTATAACCGTTCGTAAAGCGACGTCCAGCTCTAATGGTGTAAGAACTGACGTCTTTCTGTTTTCTTTTGCGATTCTTGAATTCTGAACATATCTTTTTACGAAAGCTATGATTCTGAGAGTTGTGTTGAGTTTTTCATGCTTGCTTAGGAGGTCTAAAATGAAGTTGTCTTCTGCGACATTTACGTATACCTTGATTACGCGTTTTTCTTCTTCGGTATCTAGATGCATCGGTTGTACGGCTATTGAAAAGTCCCAATTTTCTTGAAGGAAAGAGGGTCCTTTCCACCATAGCTCATTTTCTATTAATTTGGATGGCAGAGTTCCTCGGGAAGCAAGATCCGCTGGATTCAGTTTCGTCGGAATGTGTTTCCAGCTGCTCACATTCGTGAGTCGTTGGATTTCGGTGATTCTGTTGGCGATGAATGTTTTCCATCGTGACGGTAACGCACTGATCCAACAAAGGGTGATGGTCGAATCCGTCCAGGCAAAACATCTAACATTTTTGAATGGGAGGACATCTTGGGTGTACTTGAGCAGCTTTGCTAGGAGAACAGCCCCACACAGCTCTAATCTAGGCAATGATACGGTGTTTACCGGAGCAACTTTAGTTTTCGAGATCAGAAGATGGGTGTGTATTCTGTTTCTACCATCAAGAAGTCGAATATAAACCACAGCTCCATATGCCTTGGTTGAAGCGTCGCTAAAACCGTGAAATTCGACCTTTTGAACGTCGCTTTCTGTGTTGATCCACCTCGGAATACGGATGTTCTTCAAGTTCTTCAGCTCTTCTCGAAAAGAAAGCCATTCTTGTTGGAGTTCAACTGATATGGTATCATCCCATGAGACACCACTCAGCCAAAGTTGCTGCATCAGGATCTTGGCCTTTATTACACATGGTGCAATCCATCCAAGTGGGTCGAAAATTCGGGCAATGGTTGAAAGAATGGTACGTTTCGTGATGACTTCTTCAACAGCTATTTCTTGAAATGAAAAAGAATCAGTAGATGGGTACCAACTAATCCCGAGAGTCTTTGTATGATCTAGGGATCCAAGGGTGAGTGATACGTTAGTTTCTCGATCATCTGCGGGAATTGGATTGAGAAATTCTTCATCATTACTCATCCATTTTCTAAGATGAAAACCAGCAGATAAAAGCAGCTTCGAAATCTGATTATATTTTTCTTTGGCTTCTTCTAGGGAATCAGCTCCTGAAACTAAGTCATCAATAAACATCTCCTCACGTATCATTTTTGCGGCTAATGGATATGTGGATTCTTCATCTGCTGCTAACTTCTTTAGTGTTCGGTTTGCCAGATATGGTGCTGGGGCAGTACCAAACATTAACACTTTAATTTTGTACAATCTAACAGGTGTGGATGGATCTTCACGCCAGTAATTGAGTTGGTAGTAGGCATCTTCTGGATGGATCTTAATTTGCCTATACATCTTTTCAATGTCTGATGTGAAGGTAATTTTGTACGTTCTCCACTTTAGCATAATCGATATAATATCCGTTTGTGTTTTAGGAACAGTCATCAGGTGATCGTTCAGTGTACTTCCGTCCGAAGTTAAAAAACCACCCGAAGCTTGGTGGTCGTGCTTGACTCCTTAATGACGGCGTGGTGTGGGACCACATAGTGGTAAGGTGAGATTAACCTGTTGTCGTGCTGAATGTTATACATTTACTATATTCTTTGTGTAAAGCAGGATTATTAAGTAACTTTTGTTCTTGTTTTAAAAACATATTGAGTGCGTTACGTTGTGTTGATTTAAGTTCAGGTCTCTGATTTCCTTTGAAAGGCAGAGCAACTTGAAACCGCCCTCCCGGCAACCTTTTGATGTTGTGAAGAAAATGACTTTCACACGCTACATCTTCTTCAGGTTCAACTTTAGCGTATGGATATTCTTCGATTTCCCAGAACTTCCTCATTTTTGTATCAACATCATTTAAGGTCAACTGAGTGTATACTTGTACTGAGCAAGTTTTTCCGATGGGTGATTTCCCCAAGATTATCCAGCCGAACTCAGTCTTTTGTGCTATTGGCGCAACAAGTTCATCACATTTGATGACGTCGGGTAAGACGACTTCACAATATACATCACTGCCTAATAACAGATCAATTCGAGCTGGTATATGGAATGTGGGGTCGGCAAGTTCTAAACCTTGAATGTGGTTCAGTTTATCTGTTACAATTTCTCGGGTTGGCAGAAGTCCTGTTAAGGTTTTGAAAATAAAGCCTCTTGTGACAGTTACAAAATCTGAACAGTTTGAGTGTAAGCTCAGCTCCAAAGCATTCAGGAAAAAAGCTTTCGAGCAGTACAGACGTGTTTAAATTCGATCCGTGATATTTTACAATATATTAATTTTGAAAAGAGGTGAACGTGAAATTATTAAAATTTAAAATGGAAACTGAATGTAATAAGTGTAAAAAACGATTTAAAGGAGAGAAAAACATTATGTGTAGCGGGCTATGTGGCAAGGTTTTTCACGAGAAATGTACCGGGTTAACCGATTATGATGCGCGTTCGGTACACGAGAAAAGAAACCTTGCTTTCATCTGTGATGATTGTGTTGATGAAAAAAGTGCAATTTTCAATAGTTTAAATGAAATGTTAAAATCGATAAATGAAAACAAGGAATATGTATTAAAACAAGAAAAGATGGTGCGTGACATTCTCGAAAAATGTAACTCTTTAGGCAAGCTTGAGACCCCTTGTGTGAGTGGGAATGCGAAAGCCAATGAAACGTATGCGAGTCAATTACAAAAAGATCCTGCAGTTTTAATTAAACCAAAATTGAAACAACCTAGTGAGAAAACAAAAGAAGATCTTAAGAAAAATGTTGATCCAAGTAACCTAAAAATTAGTGAAGTAACATGAAAGCAAAATGGAGTTATTCAAATATCATGTATTAGTGAGGGAGATAGAAGAATAGTTAAAAATGCAGTTGAAGAAAAGCTTGGTGAAGATTACGAAGTTAAAATACCGGTACTAAAAAAACCAAAAGTTGTTGTTTGCGGTTTAAGTGACGAAATCGATGCAGGGGAAATAGAGAAAAGCTTAAGAGTGCAAAACAGTATGCTTGCCGCGAGTGAAATAAAATGCTTGAAGATAATAAAAAAAAGTGGAGAGAAAGGGAAGAGAAAGTTTGTTTACTTTAATGCAGTGGTGGAATTGGACTCTGAAAGTTTTGCTAAGGTTATAGAAGTAGGGCGAGTTAATATCGGATGGGATAAATGCAATGTTTTCGAATCAATTTCAGTAAAAAGGTGTTATAAATGTTTGGGTTTTAACCATATATCGAAAGAGTGCAAAAATAAAACTTGCTGCCGAAATTGCTGTGGAGAACATGATACCGAAGATTGCGAAAGTGCGGAAATTGTTAAATGTATAAACTGTGTTAGATCAAACGAAAGACTCGGTTTAAATTTAGACACGAACCATAAAACGTTAGACTACTTGTGCCCGGTTTATCTCAAAAAGTTAGATGGTGTTCGAAGCCGAGTGCAGTATTAGCAACTAAAGAACTCTTTTTTGAATGAAAATTCTCCTGCTTTTCTAAGCGGAGTATTCCTAAATATTCAAGGTGTAACCGGAAATTTTGAGTTAATTGAAGAATTAATAAAAAGTAATAAATTTGATTTTGTGTTGCTCACTGAAACTCATCTTACACCTGAAATTGAAAAATGTGAAGTATACATTAATGATTATAAGATCTTTAACTGTCTCAGTAATTCTCGGCATACAGGTGGAGTAACTATCTACGTTAAGAAAACAATAAGGTGTCATGAAGTTAAACAAATGTCAATAGACAATAAAGTATGGATTTTATCGATTAAGATTTATGTTAGCAATGAAGCATGGAACATAATCTTGTTATATAGATCCGAAAAAATGAATGTGCGTGATTTCTTCGAATTTTTAAATGAATGGACTGTGAATAACACTAGTGAAAATGAAAAAATATTGATATTTGGAGACTTTAATGTTGATTTTTTAGCAAAATCTTATTATGAATTTAGCTATATCAATGATTTTTTGATCCACACGGGTTTTGATCAATTAGTATCTCAACCAACCAGAGTGACTCAAAGATCCAAGACCTTAATTGACTACGTACTTGCGGATCATACATTGAAGATAGACGTTTCGGTTCGCGATGAGTGGAAAATATCGGATCATGAAACATTGAGTATTAAAATTTTTACGAAATCATTTAAAAATGTTAACCAAAATAGGAAAAAATACATAAAATATAGCCATGACCCATTTGTGTGTGCCTTAAATTGTGAAAACTTCAATAGCATAATCGAAACAAATGATTTACATATATGTGCCAAGAAATTTGAAGAAGGTATTGAAGCGGCATTGCTTAGCATTACAAAATCATCAAAATTGCGCGAAAACTCTGTCGAATGGTATAACTCTGAATTATATAATCTAAAAAGATCTAAAATTTTATCGTATGACCGTGCAAGACTTCTGAATTCATTGGAAGCGTGGAACATTTATAAAACATCTAGAAATTTGTATAAACGCGAATGTGTTAAAGCAAAATGTTCATTTATCGAATCTAAGATAAACTACTGTGCTGGTGATCAGAAAGGCTTATGGAAAGTTTTGAAGCGTCAAATTCTAAAATCTGAAACAAACGAAATAAAAGAAGTAATTTTCGAAAATCGGTCGTTTAAAACAGAAATAGAAATTGCGCGAACATTCAATACATTCTTTGTAACAAGTGTTGTAGATATTAACAAGAGTATAAACCAAACGCAATATTCTGATAATATTTCTATCCTTAGCAGTGCATTCAAATTTAAATTGATCAACATCCAAGACCTTAATAATTCAATCAAAAATATGAATAAAAAAAAAGACTGTTTTGGTCTCAGTTGCGGTATAGTTCTTGATTGTGCTAACGAAATTTTACCAAAGTTATTAAAAATCATCAATTTGTCCTTATCGACTGGCGAGTTCCCAGAAAGCTGGAAAGAATCAGTTGTTATTCCTATTGAGAAGATACAAAATCCTAAAAATCCTGAAGACTGGAGACCTATTAACATGCTCCCGACCTATGAAAAAATTCTCGAGGATATTGTTTGTAATCAACTTACGGATTATATTGAAAAAGAAGATATATTGTGTTTAGAACAATCGGGTTTTAGAAAAGGTCATTCATGCGAAACATCGATATGTTGGCTTATTAATGAATGGAAGAAAGAAATAGATAGTGGTAAAACTATTATTGGTGTTTTCCTTGATCTAAAACGCGCATTTGAAAACAATAGACAGAAGTATTTTGATTGAAAAACTCAATAAATATGGTGTTCGCGAAATTGAGGAAAAGTGGTTCAAAAGTTATCTTTGCGATAGATTTCAAAAAGTAAAAATAAATGATACATTCTCTGAAAAAATTAAAGTTGACCTCGGTGTACCTCAAGGATCTAAATTGGGTGTAATTTTATTCCTTTTGTATATAAACGATATCGTAAAATGTACATCTGGCGTTAAAATTTCATTATTCGCATACGATACTCTAATTTACGTTGTTGGTGATGATTTGAAGTCATGTGAAAATATAATGCAAAATCAAATTGAAAATGTTAGCAATTGGCTCTGTAAAAATAAATTAAAACTCAACGTTAACAAAACTAAATATATGTAGGATGTGCTAATTGTCGAACCACTAATCCGTACGCCAATACTCTTCACTATTATGTTATCATACCCCATCACCACATCAGCTATACGGATCAAACTATCCGTTAACTCTCCACGGTTTAACAATATAAGAAGAAAGTGAGCATCAAGAAGATAACGAGAACGAGTACGACCAAGCAACGGCTACGACATCATCGATACGCACCGACCTCTTATCGAACCCTCTTTTCTCTTTTGTTTTTTCTAAACTTAATGTAACTTAAAACTAAATGATTTAAACTTATGAACTAATTGAATTCCCTACTTAAATAAAACAGTGTAACTTTTTTCTTGAAATAAATATTTTAAATCAGTTTTACTGAGCAAAACAGTGTTTGATCGACGCATCCCCTCCCACATGGTGTCAGAAGTGTTAAGTTCCCCTTGATCTGAATGATTATAAAATCGGTTTTTAATTGTGAATTATCAGTGAATTATTTGATTGATTCAATAGTGAAAAATAGTTTCAAAGTACGTTGCATGCGAAAAAAAAATGTTTAGTCAATTGTGTTGAAACCAATCTGAATAGAAAAAAAAAAAAAAAAAAATGTGATCGTATTCTATGTTGCATGCAAAAGAAAAATACCTAATTTGTGAAATTGAAAACAAAAAACCCTTTGAGTACAGTTTGACCATTTGATTGCCTCACAACAGAAAAGAATTAAAGCGATAAGTATCATTTTATATTGAACTTTAAAATTAAACCGAAATTAATCAATACATAATTTATTACTATGTACTTATTTAAATTTATGTAAGAACCTATATATTTTCATTTGCATTTAATGAAGTTAGAAGAGTTATCTACGAAAAATCTTCAGTCCCTTTTAAAAAAACGTGGTTTGTCGTCAAGCTATAGGTTAAAAAAAGAATTAATAGAACGGTTAAGAACAGCTTTGATGTCTGAAGCTGAAGAAACGTTAGCCGAATCAAGTGATAGAGATAACGGTGAAAGCGAAAGAGAAGAAATTGAAGACACTGAAAACGATACAGATAACTCTCAGAAAAATCGCGAAAATAGTGAACGGTTAAAAATGGCTCAGAACAATAATTTTGTATTCAAGGACGTAGAAGATTCGCTTGAAACGTTTAATGGTGAAACGGGAAAGAATGTTACAGACTGGTTAAAAGAATTTGAAGACATTGCAAGTGTGTGTGGATGGAATGATATACAGCGCTATTTGTATGCAAGAAGACTTTTGGGGGGTGCTGCAAAGTTAGCAATAGAATCGGAAACGGGTGTACATAGTTGGAACGCACTTCAAAAATGTCTGTCGAAAGAATTTAGTCCAACAACGTCTAGTTTGGCCGCGCATCGAGCATTAGAATCACGAAAAAAAACGTAACGACGAGTCTTATCTTGAATATATGTTTCATATGAAACAGATAGCTAGTAGGGGAAAAGTTGATGATGAGTCATTATTGTCATATATAGTGAGTGGTATACCTGATAGTATTCTGAATAAAACAGTATTGTTTGAGGCTAATACTTTTGACGAACTTAAATCCAAATTTAAATTTTATCAGGAAATGAAAGCACAAAGGCAACGAAATCGAAGTGATGAGCGTACACCTACACAACCTCAAACAGCAAAACCAATCGGCAAAGACCAGGAAACAAATAAACAGCGTTGTGTTAATTGTGGGGCGAAAACTCATAACATAAGTGTTTGTCCCCACAAAGAAAAGGGTTCGCGGTGTTTCAATTGCAGTGATTTTGGACACCTCTCGAGGAACTGTCCAAAAAAAGTGTCGAAAGTAAATCGAATTATCACTCCGAAGGTTTCAGTAGAACTAAAAGTTAAAAAATGTTCTTTCATTGCACTAATCGACACAGGAAGTCAATTGTCGCTCGTTAAAAAGTCTATATTTGATTGCTTAGACGAAAAAATCGAAAACTCGGGTACTCTCCTTGCGGGTCTGGGCCAAGAGATTCGGCAATCAATTGGTTCTTTTAAATTGTCGGTTATGATTCAGGAAAAGACTTATAAGCTTGTTTTCGATATCGTTGATGATAAATGGTTATCAGAAGATATTTTAATCGGTACAGAAATTTTAAAATACGCGAATTTGAACATTGAAAACGGACAAGTAAAACTTACCCCTATACTTTCAAATGAGATTCCGTGTACCAACGAACTTAATGAAAACGATATATTTAAATTAGACGTTAACGTAATGAAAAGTGAAGAAATTTGTGATTTAGATGCAATTCGAAACATGGAAATTAAAAACTGTCTGAAAAACGCGATTGAAGGTTACAAACCACAAAAGCCGGAAAAATCATGTGTTGAAATGAATATAGTTCTAGAAAATGAAAAACCTGTTTACCAACGCGCGCGGAGACTAGCTCCCAAAGAAAAAGAGATCGTACAACAAGAAATCGAAAAATGGTTAGACGAAGGTGTAATTATTCCTAGTAACTCTGAAAAAGAAAGATGGTACGCATCGCGTTTGCATTGATTATAGAAAACTCAATACGAAAATTGTTAAATTACGATACCCGCTTCCGCTTATGGAAGATGTCCTCGATGAACTCTATAATGCCCATGTATTCACGACCCTTGACTTAAAAAATGGATTTTTTCACGTTGATGTGTCTCCTCAAAGTAGAAAGTATACATCCTTCTTAACACCTGATGCGCAATATGAATTCTGTAAAGTCCCATTTGGTCTTTGTATATCCCCTTCCGTGTTTCAAGAATATATAAACAAGATTTTTAAGGACCTTATTCTTAAAAAGCTAGTACGCATTTACGTTGATGATTTTATAATCGCTTCGAAAGATGAACAAACAAATTACGATACGTTAAAATTAGTTTTAGACATCGCGGCTAAAAACGGTCTTCAATTTAATTGGAAAAAATGCAAATTTATGTTACGATCTATAGAATTTCTGGGACACATTGTTGAACACGGTACAGTTAGGCCCTCAATGGATAAAACGAAAGCAGTAAGAAACTTCCCCGAACCCAAAAACGTCAAACAAATGCAAAGTTTTCTCGGATTAACGGGATTCTTTCGTAAATTCATACCTAATTATTCTAGAATCGCCAAACCCTTATCAGATATGACCAGAAACCTTATGGTTTTTCATTTTGGAAATGAACAAAGAGTAGCGTTCGAACATTTAAAAGACCTCCTATGTAATGACCCTGTGTTAAAAATCTTTAATCCGAATTTACAAACCGAGCTACATACCGACGCGAGCAAGATAGGCCTTGGAGCAGTCCTCCTCCAACTTCACGATGACGCTTTACACCCTGTATTTTATTTGAGTTTTAAAACTAAGCCTGCAGATGAAAGATATAGCAGCTTGAGATAACGAGAACGAGTACGACCAAGCAACGGCTACGACATCATCGATACGCACCGACCTCTTATCGAACCCTCTTTTCTCTTTTGTTTTTTCTGAACTTAATGTAACTTAAAACTAAATGATTTAAACTTATGAACTAATTGAATTCCCTACTTAAATAAAACAGTGTAACTTTTTTCTTGAAATAAATATTTTAAATCAGTTTTACTGAGCAAAACAGTGTTTGATCGACGCATCCCCTCCCTCGGTTTCATATCATCTTCATTTCTCATAGGTACACCAGTTAAAAGTTCAAACGGCGTCTTCTTTGTAGCCCTGGATACCGTTGAGTTAATAGTTCTTTGAAGTCGTGAGACATGTTGATGCCATTTAAGTGGATTTTCAATGGATAACTTGGTCAGTATTTCAATAATTATTCGGTTCATACGTTCCACCTGACCATTACCACGAGGAACTCCAGTCGTGATTTGTACATTTGAAATGTCTCTCTGCTTGCAATAATCCATGAATGATGTCGAGGTGAAGGCAGCGCCTTTATCCGTTACGATTCGGTGCGGGTTTCCAAATATGCTTTCAAGGAACTCCATTTTCTTAAGAACTTCATCCGTTGCCGTTGTTCTTACTGGAAAAATCCACAAAAATTTTGTGAAGGCATCCATGACGGAGAATATATATTTATAGTTCTTAGCTGTTGAGGGCATTGGGCCAAGGTGGTCTACATGAAAAGTGTGTAAGGGTATATCAACTTTTTCTATAGGGCTAAGAAAACCTTCTTGTTTGCCGGCTTTCTTGACCGCCAAGATGCATGAAACGCAGTTTGAAATAACGTCTTCAATTTTTTTTTGGATACAAGGAAAGTAATATTCTTGCCTGATGATCTTTTCCACCTTTTGAGCGTTGATATGACCTGGTTCGTGTACGTTGCGAATGATTTCTTTTTGCATGACTTTTGGGACTACGAGTAAGTACGAACCATTGACAAACTTGTATAAAACACCACATCTGTTAACATAGTCTTCGTAGGTTTCTCGTTGCAGTACATTTAAAATTAGCTTACATGTTTCATCTTTGCTTTGTGCTTTCTTTACTCGATGTAAAATTCCTGTTTCAATGTTCGTTATTGTAAGTACTCTGCTAAGTGCGTCAACGTGTTTCATGGCACTAGCTGGTCTATGCAAAACTTCACAATCAAATTCTTCCAGTTGTAGCGCCCATCTCGCCACCCTTGCACACAATTCTTTTTTCTTCATGGTCATTTGAAATGCCAAACAGTCAGTGTATACCTTAAACTTGAGTCCCATAAGATAAACGCGGAGTTTATTTAAAGATCTAACTACAGCCAGCACCTCAAGCTCGTAACTGCTATATCTTTCCTCTGCAGGCTTAGTTTTAAAACTCAAATAAAATACAGGGTGTAAAGCGTCATCGTGAAGTTGGAGGAGGACTGCTCCAAGGCCTATCTTGCTCGCGTCGGTATGTAGCTCGGTTTGTAAATTCGGATTAAAGATTTTTAACACAGGGTCATTACATAGGAGGTCTTTTAAATGTTCGAACGCTACTCTTTGTTCATTTCCAAAATGAAAAACCATAAGGTTTCTGGTCATATCTGATAAGGGTTTGGCGATTCTAGAATAATTAGGTATGAATTTACGAAAGAATCCCGTTAATCCGAGAAAACTTTGCATTTGTTTGACGTTTTTGGGTTCGGGGAAGTTTCTTACTGCTTTCGTTTTATCCATTGAGGGCCTAACTGTACCGTGTTCAACAATATGTCCCAGAAATTCTATAGATCGTAACATAAATTTGCATTTTTTCCAATTAAATTGAAGACCGTTTTTAGCCGCGATGTCTAAAACTAATTTTAACGTATCGTAATTTGTTTGTTCATCTTTCGAAGCGATTATAAAATCATCAACGTAAATGCGTACTAGCTTTTTAAGAATAAGGTCCTTAAAAATCTTGTTTATATATTCTTGAAACACGGAAGGGGATATACAAAGACCAAATGGGACTTTACAGAATTCATATTGCGCATCAGGTGTTAAGAAGGATGTATACTTTCTACTTTGAGGAGACACATCAACGTGAAAAAATCCATTTTTTAAGTCAAGGGTCGTGAATACATGGGCATTATAGAGTTCATCGAGGACATCTTCCATAAGCGGAAGCGGGTATCGTAATTTAACAATTTTCGTATTGAGTTTTCTATAATCAATGCAAACGCGATGCGTACCATCTTTCTTTTTCGCGAGCACTATGGGACTTGCAAAATCAGAGTTACTAGGAATAATTACACCTTCGTCTAACCATTTTTCGATTTCTTGTTGTACGATCTCTTTTTCTTTGGGAGCTAGTCTCCGCGCGCGTTGGTAAACAGGTTTTTCATTTTCTAGAACTATATTCATTTCAACACATGATTTTTCCGGCTTTTGTGGTTTGTAACCTTCAATCGCGTTTTTCAGACAGTTTTTTATTTCCATGTTTCGAATTGCATCTAAATCACAAATTTCTTCACTTTTCATTACGTTAACGTCTAATTTAAATATATCGTTTTCATTAAGTTCGTTGGTACACGGAATCTCATTTGAAAGTAAAGGGGTAAGTTTTACTTGTCCGTTTTCAATGTTCAAATTCGCGTATTTTAAAATTTCTGTACCGATTAAAATATCTTCTGATAACCATTTATCATCAACGATATCGAAAACAAGCTTATAAGTCTTTTCCTGAATCATAACCGACAATTTAAAAGAACCAATTGATTGCCGAATCTCTTGGCCCAGACCCGCAAGGAGAGTACCCGAGTTTTCGATTTTTTCGTCTAAGCAATCAAATATAGACTTTTTAACGAGCGACAATTGACTTCCTGTGTCGATTAGTGCAATGAAAGAACATTTTTTAACTTTTAGTTCTACTGAAACCTTCGGAGTGATAATTCGATTTACTTTCGACACTTTTTTTGGACAGTTCCTCGAGAGGTGTCCAAAATCACTGCAATTGAAACACCGCGAACCCTTTTCTTTGTGGGGACAAACACTTATGTTATGAGTTTTCGCCCCACAATTAACACAACGCTGTTTATTTGTTTCCTGGTCTTTGCCGATTGGTTTTGCTGTTTGAGGTTGTGTACGCTCATCACTTCGATTTCGTTGCCTTTGTGCTTTCATTTCCTGATAAATTTTAAATTTGGATTTAAGTTCGTCAAAAGTATTAGCCTCAAACAATACTGTTTTATTCAGAATACTATCAGGTATACCACTCACTATATATGACAATAGTGACTCATCATCAACTTTTCCCCTACTAGCTATCTGTTTCATATGAAACATATATTCAAGATAAGACTCGTCGTTACGTTTTTTTCGTGATTCTAATGCTCGATGCGCGGCCAAACTAGACGTTGTTGGACTAAATTCTTTCGACAGACATTTTTGAAGTGCGTTCCAACTATGTACACCCGTTTCCGATTCTATTGCTAACTTTGCAGCACCCCCCAAAAGTCTTCTTGCATACAAATAGCGCTGTATATCATTCCATCCACACACACTTGCAATGTCTTCAAATTCTTTTAACCAGTCTGTAACATTCTTTCCCGTTTCACCATTAAACGTTTCAAGCGAATCTTCTACGTCCTTGAATACAAAATTATTGTTCTGAGCCATTTTTAACCGTTCACTATTTTCGCGATTTTTCTGAGAGTTATCTGTATCGTTTTCAGTGTCTTCAATTTCTTCTCTTTCGCTTTCACCGTTATCTCTATCACTTGATTCGGCTAACGTTTCTTCAGCTTCAGACATCAAAGCTGTTCTTAACCGTTCTATTAATTCTTTTTTTAACCTATAGCTTGACGACAAACCACGTTTTTTTAAAAGGGACTGAAGATTTTTCGTAGATAACTCTTCTAACTTCATTAAATGCAAATGAAAATATATAGGTTCTTACATAAATTTAAATAAGTACATAGTAATAAATTATGTATTGATTAATTTCGGTTTAATTTTAAAGTTCAATATAAAATGATACTTATCGCTTTAATTCTTTTCTGTTGTGAGGCAATCAAATGGTCAAACTGTACTCAAAGGGTTTTTTGTTTTCAATTTCACAAATTAGGTATTTTTCTTTTGCATGCAACATAGAATACGATCACATTTTTTTTTTTTTTTTTTTCTATTCAGATTGGTTTCAACACAATTGACTAAACATTTTTTTTTCGCATGCAACGTAGTTTGAAACTATTTTTCACTATTGAATCAATCAAATAATTCACTGATAATTCACAATTAAAAACCGGTTTTATAATCATTCAGATCAAGGGGAACTTAACACTTCTAACACCATGTGCTTAAATAACGGTGTTTCAAAGGCCAACATATTCATAAATAATCAACTTATCGAATGTGTGGATGGGATTAAGTATCTTGGAGTTTTTATCGACAATAAACTTAAATTCAACGAACACGTTTATAATCTATGTAACAAGATCTCGAAAAAAATCGGTTTTTTCAAAAGAATTCGAAACTATATATCTTTCAATTGTGCGGTGACTGTATACAACACACTGATTCTCCCACATTTCGATTACTGTTCGTCGATTATATACATGTCAAATAGTGAAAATATAAGAAAACTTCAAGTGCTGCAAAATAGAGCAATGAGAACTGTGCTTAAATGCGATTATAGAACACCAATTAATGATATGCTTCTTTGCCCTCGGATGGTTGAATGTTGACCAAAGACTTAAATTTAATGCGCTTGTGATGATCTTTAAAATAAAAAACGATATTTATCCAAAATATCTTCAACGGAACGTGAATTTCATAACAAACTCGTCATATAATTTAAGAAATGCCGGTGATTTCAGACTTCCTTTATTCAGAAGAGCCTCAACTCAAAACAATCTACTCTACAAAGGCATTCAACTTTTTAATAGCCTTCCTAGTAACCTTAAGACTGAGACAAGATTAAATAAATTTAAATTATTATTAAAACTTCTTCTTTTTAAATAATATTTTGTAACTATTTATTAAATTTTAAGTATTACATGTTTGTTAAGAGTTTTTTTTAAACTAATAAAATAAATAAAAAAAAAAAAAAAAAAAAAAACGTAATTCTGACATGAACCTGTCTTTTTTTGTCCTAAGACAGCAATGTCGAAGGAAGTCGGGTGCTTTGTCAAACCCAATAGTTGAGCAGCTGATTCCGTTATAAAACTTGCTTGTGATCCAGGATCAATTAATGCCCTTAACTTGTAGAAAGTTCCATGAGCAGATGTAACTTTGACAATTGCTGTTGCGAGTAATATTTGGGTATTTCTGATTTCGTTTAAATGACACCAATTCGAAGATGTTGAAGGAGGAATATCGTAGGGTTGAAAGGCTGGAGCATTTGGGTTGATATCTGTTGTAACGTGATGAGTTTGAGTGCGATTTTGTTTGTTTGAATATGATTGATTGAATGCATTATGTTGTTGGGCGTGAGTGAGTGAGTTTGGATTATTACTGTTTGTTCTGTGTGGCATTTGACTGTTATGTGTGTATGCTTGATTGAATGGATTTTGCGAAAATTGGCGATTAAGATTGTTTGTGTTTCCAAGATGAAGAACTGAATTGTGATTTCGTTGGCAAAAATGTCATCTTTTGCTGCTTGGGCAGTTACTCGACTGATGACTGTAAGCCAAACAATTGAAACAATTGCCTTGTTGTTTGACAATTCGTTGTCGTGCATTGCATCCATCCTTAAAAACTTAGAACAGGTTCTTAATGAATGCACACCTTGGTGACATACTTTGCACGCAAAATTCTCTTTTGAATCAGCGTTGACATGAAATACACTGTTGTGTGACTTTTTTGGTGTGTGATGTTTTTCATTTTGTTGATCCATCATTTCAAGTGCTCGGAACTTCGTTTCTAAGAATTCCGAGAATTCCTTGAACGTAGGGATGTTGGTTCCAAGCTGCGTTTCCCATTTGGATTGCAGGGCAGCCGGGAGCTTTTTTAGAAGTAAAAATATTACAATTGCATCCCAATGTTGTACGGGTAGCTCGAGATTCTTAAGTGCATGTAATATTTTCGTAGCATTGTCTAGTAATTCACGAATGCCTTTTGAATTTTCTTCTTGAACGACCGGTAATTCGTAAAATAACTTCAATTCGTTATTGACGAGGATTCTTTTAAAATCGTAGCGAGATTTTAATAACTCCCAGGCTTGGTCGTAGCTCGCATCGTCTACACTTATATGTTCTAATAAAACACCAGCGCCCTCCTTGCAGCTGGATTTTAAATAATGTAACTTTTCAATCTTTGTCAATGTTGCATTATTATGTACTAAAGAAACATATTGATCATGAAATGATCTCCAATTTTCATATTCACCAGTAAAAATGGGTGGATGAATTTTTGGTAGACGAACGTCGTGCTGCTTTTGGCTTGACATTTCGTTTTTTGAATCGCCTTGCATTTTTTCTTTTTCTTTTCTTTTTCAGCCTCTGCCTTAAACTTATCAACTTCATCTAGCAACATTGAACGATAAATCGTGTAGTTTGCGTTGGCTTCGTTGTAGCAGTTTTCGGTCACTTTAATGGTTTCCGACTTTAATTCTTCGTCGCTTATGACTTCATAATAACTATTTTCAAGTCTATTAAAATTGTTTTTAAGCGTTTCCAAACGTGTATTAACGTAGTTTTTAGTTCTACGTTTCTCAGAAACAGTTTTCTTGAAATTCTCCAAATCTTTTGAGATTTGGATAGAAATGCTCTTAACTATTTTTACCGCAGCACTCATTTCGATTTGTTTTATATTATCGTAATTTTATATACGTATACAATTTGATTTTATAAAATATGATTAGAGAACAAAATTGGACTCACTTTGATATGCTCGTTGCAGATGAAGTCCTTGAACGACGCACGCGACGATGGATTGAGCGCAGTTGGTGATGGTTGGTGATTGTCGATGTGTTGCAATGTGTGGCGATGCGGCGATGCGGCTGGCGGTTGTCGATGCGTTTGTTTTTTAAATTGAATGAATTGTAACTTATGCTTTTAATGTACTTAAACTCGATTTAAATAAAAATTTCAAACGACAGTATGTCGGCACAAATGTTTTTTAATTTTCAATAAATTGGGTGAAATGGATTCAATTATTTTTGAGAATAGCACAAAATGTCGGCAAAATTCTTCTGTTTTTGGAATTAGGGTGGAATTTATTAAATTGTTTATTGTCACTGGAATTGTTTTGGCACTTAGTTCGCTTAAACTTAAAAGGCTCGAAGGACCAAAATGTTTGTTCAAAGAACGAAACTGGGTGGTTTATGGGTGTAAAAAGGGTGAGTAAAACTTCTTGATTTTCCAAATAAAAAAACAACTAGCTCGAATCGATTTCTGATGCACAGTAAGTAATTTCCTTTATTGTTAACATTCATTTAACCTTTACATTTACATAGTTTTGACTTTAAAATAACCTTATATAATTATACAGGGTGATTCACGAGCGTTGTGCCAAAAAGCTAGAGCGTGTAGGTTGAGTTGAGACAAGAAAAAAATCGAATTGGAGGGGGGGGTCTATTCCCCCCCGTTTAGCCAGGAGGGGCAATTTTCTGAAAAATTGACTTATTTTATAAAAAAAAATATTAAAAATCAACGGCTTCAGCTACAACACCCTGTTGTACCTTTTTGAAAAGCCAGAAATATCTTCTTTCATTTGGTTTTTAAATTAAATTGTTTTAACGAATAGTTTAAAAAATATTAATTCTCAAACTCAAAATTTTCAAAAAAAAAAACAAAAAAATCATTTTTGAACCAAGTTTTTTCAAAATTTTATGTAATTAAGTACTAATTTTGTTTTCAAAATTCAATGCCATTGTTAATTTTTAGTCGAAAACAGAAAACCGGATGCCAAAATGTCTTTCCGTTTTTGAGAAATAAAAAAAGACCAGGACCACTTTTCTCTAAGAAAATCTTTGTTTTTATTATTACCTATCTCGACTTTTAGTTTTATTAATTTATTATGACACATTAACCTTTCTTTTAATATTTGTTCTGTAATTGGAATTTTATGAGGCCTCAATAAAGTAAAAAAGTATTGGATTTTCCCTGGATTAATCATTTTGTTCATTGATAACCACTGAAAACTGACCTGAAATTTTTCTTATTATGCCTGGGGGCCGCGGCCACCTGTCGGTGAAGGGTTCTACCTGCTAGGAGCTTAAGATGATTAAACCGCATTTTTTCTTGAACGAAAAGACCTAAAGGTGAATAAAAGGCATCGCATATTTAGTAAACAACCATTTCCAATTGAAATATTGACTCATCAACACATAACAATGTCAAACTCATAATCTCGAGAAGAGTTAGCGGACATGCACTTCTGCTACGGTTTATTGTTTTTTCATTCAAGAAAAATTGCGGTTTAATCATCTTAAGCTCCTAACAGGTAGAACCCTTCACCGACAGGTGCCCACGGCCCCCAGGCATAATAAGAAAAATTTCAAGTCAGTTTTCAGTGGTTATCATTGAACAAAATGACTAATCCAGGGAAAATCCAATACTTTTTTACTTTATTGAGGCCTCATAAAATTCCAATTACAGAACAAATATTAAAAGAAAGGTTATGTGTCATAATAATTAATAAAACTAAAGTCGAGATAGGTAATAATAAAAACAAAGTTTGTCCTGGTCTTTTTTTTTATTTCTCAAAAACGGAAAGACATTTTGGCATCTGGTTTTCTGTTTTCGACTAAAAATTAACAATGGCATTCAATTTTGAAAACAAAATTAGTACTTAATTACATAAAATTTTGAAAAAACTTGGTTCAAAAATGATTTTTTTGTTTTTTTTTTTTTTGAAAATTTTGAGTTTGAGAATTAATATTTTTTAAACTATTCGTTAAAACAATTTAATTTAAAAACCAAATGAAAGAAGATATTTCTGGCTTTTCAAAAAGGTACAACAGGGTGTTGTAACTGAAGCCGTTGATTTTTAATATTTTTTTTTATAAAATAAGTCAATTTTTCAGAAAATTGCCCCTCCCGGCTAAACGGGGGGGAATAGACCCCCCCCCTCCCATACGATTTTTTTCTTGTCTCAACTCAACCTACACGCTCTAGCTTTTTGGCACAACGCTCGTGAATCACCCTGTATAATGTAAATATAAATAATGGCTTTATTTTCAAGCAGCATTCAACAGCAGCTATAGCCTATTGTGGTATACTATACCACATTACCCAGCTCATAATTTTGTTTTGTGAAGTTGTTTTAATTGATGTCTTCGTCAATAGTTTCATTTTTAAAATGCCAAAAAAGGGGGAAATTAGGAAATGGGATCCCAAGGACATGGAGCGTGCAATTTATGCGGTGAGAAATGGAGAACTCGGGATTTTGCGTGTGTCGAAGATTTTTGGCGTGCCACATACGACCCTTCAACGACATGCTCGAAGTAACGAGTCTGTGAAGGCACTTCTTTCCCTGAAATTGGGACGAAAGCCTGGTTTCACCGAATCCATTGAGAGGGCTCTCGTTGATTATGTTTTGGAAATGGAGTCTCGCATGTGGGGTCTTACCAGACGCGACATAAGACCACTAGCATTATATATTGGAACCTTCTGACGAATTATTGATTGTTGGTGACTTTAATCTACCAAATATCGATTGGTTCAAAGTACCTGACACTAATATATTCTCTGCTGGCAATATCTCATCGTTGAACGAATCTCTCTTGATCGATAGTATGGCCTCTTTTGGTCTCAGTCAAATCAATGGGATTAATAATCAACATGACAAAATCCTAGACCTAGTCTATTTTTCGGATATTAACTACTCTGATTGTACAGTATTTGCATCTGATACTGTACTGGTAAATGAAGATCGACACCATCCAGCGTTATCCATCTCCTTTAATCTTAACTTTAAAAACAATTGTAACCATTGTAAGGATATGCATGAATTCAATTTTAGAAAATGTAATTTTACTGATCTCTTTCTCTTACTAAATAATATTGATTGGAATACTTTGTTCAGTAATGCTAGTCTCGACGAAATGGTATTTCGCTTCTATTCAACACTTTTTAATTGCTTCTTGGAAACGGTTCCTTTAAAAAGAAAAAGACTTTTAAATTATGTTCCACCGTGGTTTGACCCTTACGTTAAAATTCTTAAAAATAGAAGAAATAAGTCTTGGATCAAATTGAATAGATATTGGACTGACGAAGCTCAAAATGAATATATAACTCACAGAGATGAATTCATTAACTACACGAACCTTCTTTACACAGACTACATATCCCAAGTTGAAAGCAATCTTAAGTCTAATCCACGTGAATTTTGGAAGTTTGTGAATTCTAAAAAAAAATCCGATGGTTATCCTACCAATTTAAATTATTTAAACTCTTCCAGTCATCTGCCTGGAGTAATTGCGAACATGTTTGCGGATTTTTTCCAGATTGCATTTGACAATGTGCCTACGTGTGACACTTATGACAATTTCGCTACTGAAAGCTTCTCCCATCTTAATTCCATAGATTTTTCAATCACAGAAGCAACTATTCTTAAGTATATTGACAGTATAGATGAATGTTTAAGTCCAGGTCCTGATGGTGTGCCATCTTTTATGTTAAAAAAATGTGCAATATATATGTCTTATCCATTGTTTGTTCTTTTCAATCTGTCTATAAACTGTTCCATATTTCCAACTCTATGGAAGAATTCATTTTTAATTCCTGTTCATAAGAACGGTATGAAAAACCAAGTGTCTAACTATAGGCCAATTGCCAAACTATCCACCATACCAAAATTATTTGAATCAATTATCTGTGATATATTGTCGTTTCATTGCTCGTCCATCTTATGTGAAAATCAACATGGTTTTGTAAAGAAAAAATCTACTGTGACAAATTTATTACAATTTACAACTTATTGTATTGACGCATTTGAAAAAAAAGAACAAATTGACTGTATTTTTACTGACTTTACAAAAGCATTTGACAAATTATACCATAATACCCTTTTAAAAAAACTAAGTTTGATTGGTCTTAATGAGCGATTTATTAAATGGGTTTCTTCCTACCTTCTAGATAGGTTTTATAGTGTAGTTTTTAAAAACGAACGCTCTAAATTTTTCAAAGTTAATTCCGGTGTACCTCAAGGCAGCCATCTTGGGCCTCTTTTGTTTGTGTTGTTTATTAATGATCTCCCTTCTGTCTTAGAGAACTCTATGTGTTTAATCTATGCTGATGACGTTAAAATTTTTCGTAAAATTAACTCAATAAATGACTCTGATCTTCTTCAAGAAGATCTCAATAGGTTTGGGGATTGGTGCAATAAAAATAGTCTTGTCTTAAATATTAATAAATGTAAAACTATGTGTCTTACACGTAAGAAAAACCCTCTTGACTATTCTTATTTATTACATTCGTCTCCTCTTAGTAACGTTTCATGTATTACTGACCTTGGTATTGTTCTAGACTCTAAACTTACTTTCACTAACCACTATGACTATGTTATTAATAAAGCTAATATGACTCTAGGTTTTATCAAAAGATTTGCTCGTGAATTTCATGACCCTTATGTTTTAAAATCATTATATGTCTCTTTTGTAAGATCTACTATGGAATATGGATGTGTTGTTTGGGCCCCATATTACGCAGTTCATATTAATAGATTGGAGTCTGTACAAAAAAGGTTTCTGAGGTTTTGTTTTCGTTTCTTCAATTGGTCGGATAGGCATAACTTACCACCTTACATTGATCGACTTAAACTTATAAACCTACCGACCTTATCTTGTCATAGATCGTATTTACAGTTTTGCTTTATTGTCGGTCTTTTAAACGGATCAATATCTGCTTCCACAATTCTTTGCCGATTCAATTTTAATATAAATAATTTTTCAATCAGAAGACAATTACCACTTAGTAATACATTTAGTCGGTCAAACTACGGTATGAATAGTCCAATAAATCTTTTAATAAATATTTTAAATACAAATTATGACTTAATCAATTCCTTTGATGATAATTTAAAATCGCTAAACCTCAAGTTAAGGTTTTACAACAGAAACACATAAAATATATGTATAACAAATAATCTAAGATTTTGCTTGTATAAACACTAATATTTTATAAGTTAGTTGTAAGATTCTTTTGTTACCGTTAGAATTTAACGAATTGAAATAAATAAATAAATATAGCATTCCAAATGTCCAAAAGAAAGTCAATAACAAATAATTTTTCAACAATCGCCGAATGTGCTGGAAATGATTGGCTTCAGGGATTTTTGAAACGGCACAAGGAATAACTAAGCATACGTTCACCTACTGGCACATCTTTCGATCGGGCAAAAGGATTTACTCGTGAAAATGTCAATGTATTTTTTGATCTTTTGGAACAAGAGTGTTCAAAATACAATTTTCCGCCAAATCGAATTTTGAACGCCGAAACAAGGCTATCTGTCGTTCAATCAAAACAGCAGCAAGTTTTGGCAAGAAACTCATACTTCATGTATGAGTGCTGGAGGGTAATTTGTTCCACCATATTTTATTTTCCCCCGAAAAAACCAAAATCCACTTCTGATGAAAGGTGCGCCCAGGATCACATTCGTCATGCCATCTCTCGGGATGGGTTCAGATCCCATTATTTACAAAATGGTTTCACCACTTAAGCTACGTAAAACCATCCAAAAATGATCCAGTATTACTTATCCTCGATGGCCATTATAGCCATGCAAGGAATATAGAAGTCTTAGATTTAGCTCGCCAAAATGGAGTTATAATGTTATCGCTTCCGCTACACTCCACCCATAAAATGCAGTCACTTGACAAAACTTTTATGGGACCGTTAAAAGTGTACTACAATGACGAGGTTAGACGTTTTTCTCGGGAAACAGCTCGCAAATTTACCCTGTATGACTTAGTAGCGCTGTTTTCAAAAGCGTATTTAAGAGTGCAGACAGGTCAAATCGCTGTTAGTGGATTTAAGGCCACAATATATCCATTGGATAAACACATCTTTTCTCATGCAGATTTTATAGGAGGGGAAATGGAATGCGAATTGGTAGAAAGTCAAGAAAGTAGTTATATTGGTAAGTTTATTTTCAATTAGTTTAGTTTATTTGGTCAAACAGAAAACAGTATTCTTATAGACTAGAATAAGTACAAAAATTATTTTACAAATAAATATACAACATCCATAAAATAGAACAATATTATAATTAAATATGTAAAAATAAATTAAGAATTCATAAGTAAAATCAGTAGTCTATTTTTAAAGGACTCTCTTGAACAAATTTCGAAAAAATCAATAGAATTACAAACCGAATTAGCCTCTTTTAAACATCTTGTAATTGGTTCGTTACAGCCATAGTTAGTACGATGAAACCTTTCAACGAAGAGAAAAGATACCCTGAAGTTTCTTGCAGGGATACGAAAATGCATTTCATTCAAAAGAAATGGGCAATTAATCCTAGAAGAAAGTATATCACGAACAAACATTATCGAAAAATATTTTCTACGAACAACGAGAGATTGAATTCCTATTAACAAACACCTTGAGAAGATCTGAAAACTCGCGAGTATTTCTTTTTATAAAACCAAGCATCGCATTACTCCTATTCACAGTTAAATCAATGTGCGGTCCAAATGTTAGCTTCTGGTCAAGGATTACACCGAGATCTTTCTTTTGAGTTATTCTTTCAAGGGCGATATTTGTCAGATTGTAATTGTAACTCAAAAGTGTTTTTTTTCTGCAATACGTTAACACCTGACATTTGGCAACATTAAGATGAAGATGGTTGTTGTTACACCACTGTAAAAGCCTAAATAAATCCTCTTGCAGCAAATAACAGTCTTGGATGGATTCGATTTTTTTTAAAAGTTTTAAATCGTCAGCATATAGAAGGCACTTAGAATGAACAAATATGTCTGATATATCATTGATAAATAACAAAAATAACAGCGGCCCAATATGGCTACCCTGGGGTACACCAGAAGGCACAAGAATAGAATCGGAAACACATGATTCGATTTTAACAATCTGAACACGATCAGTTAAATAAAATTCAATCCATTTCAGCAAACTGGAATGGAAACCAAGGCATGCAAGCTTATGAATTAAAATTCTATGATCGACCCTATCAAATGCCTTGGCAAAGTCAGTGAAAATAACGTCTGTTTGAGAGTTATCTTCAAAGTTCGATATCACAGAATTAACAAAGATAGATAAATTAGTTGCCGTAGATCTACCAGGTATGAAACCATGCTGATAAACCGATATGTGTTCACGCACAAAGAAAAAAATTTTATCGCAAATGATTTTTTCGAATAATTTCGGTAATACTGAAATTTTACAAATTGGTCTATAGTTGGTTATATTCTGCCTATGCCCAGCTTTGAATATAGGAGATAGGAATGAAACTTTCCATTCATTAAGAAATAAACCATTTTTAATGAAAGATTGAATATACTCGCCAGCGGTTCAGCAAGGGAGGAAGCTAATTTATTGAGAAAGTATGGTGAAAACCCATCAGGACCAGCTGATTTTGAAGAATCAATTTGTTGTAATGCTTGCAAAACTTCATCAGAGTTGATTTGGAGAAATCCTAAACTAAGCCGTTCAGACACATAAGGAAGACTTTGAACATTTTGATCATGTGCATAAACGGATTTGAAATAACTTGCAAAGAGATTACATATTTCTGAAATATCACTTGAAGATGAATCTGAGTAGTCCATACAATTTGGGAAGCCCGAGCTTTTACGCTTGGAGTTAATAAATTTCCAAAAATACCCACTATCCTTTTTTATCTTGACCTCAGTTGAAGTTATATAATCATTATAAAGCAATAAATTTAGGAAATCAAACTCTTGTTGTAACAATAAGTACGTATTACGTAAAAGTTCATTATCTTTATTAGATTTGTATCTTTTATAAGCTTTGTTTTTTTGATTTTTTAGACGCGACAACGTTTTATTAAACCATACGGGATTAGAGTTGCATGATATATTTTTTGTAGGAACGAACTGCTCAACCGTTTTATTAATAATAGTCTTAAAGGCTTCGTAAGCTGAAAAAAGATCGCATGAACTCTCTAAATCACCCCAGGATAAGGAGGCAAGGTACGCTTTGATTGCATTATAGTCAGCATTTTTGTAATTATATACAGACTTCGATTTATTTGAAACTATAAAAACCAAGACTAGCTTCTAACGCACAATGATGCAATGTATTCGGAGAAACTGGTATAAGACACTTATTTACTTCAACAACAAATTGTTTGTCAACAAAAATTAAATCTAGTATCCGATCATTAACATTGCATAAGTAGTTAGATTGAATGATATCATACTGACTAAAGAAATCAACTACAAGTGTTTCAGTATCCGTCATCATATTAAGAGGTACCAGGTATTTCTCATCCTGGTCAAAAACCCAATCTATATTACCTAGGTTAAAATCACCCGCATAAAAAATATGTTGAGAATTCGAAAGTTTTTCAAGAAGAGTCTTACAATTGCTAAGATGTATTTGATAAATATCAATAGAACTTCTAGGTGGTATATAACTACAAATAATAAAAAGATCTTGTTTGTTGCACAGTGAAATATTAATAATAATTTGATCAATATCTAAATTGGAAAGCATGGAAGAGGAGTCAGATGGTAAATTAACCATTTTACAAGATAAACACGACCTTATAGCAATCAAAACTCCACCGCCACGCTCCAATCCAGTTAATTCTTTACATCTGTCTTTTCTAAAAATAGTATAAGATGAATTACAGATCTCTGAAGAAAGAAAGTTTTCAGTTAGCCATGTTTCAGCAAATATAACTACATCGTACAATTCAGAAGAAAGAAATAAAAATAATTTACTTAATTTCGTTCTTAGACCACCAACATTTTGATAATACATAGATAAGTTATAAGGATTCTGTGAAATAAATTTAGAAGTTTTATCAATGCTAAAATCAATATTGTTATTCAGACTTATGTGACGGATTCCATTATTGAGGCAATTTTGTCGTTTTTTGAAAAGTCAACAAACTGTTTAACCCGTACAGGATAAGGCCAAATAGAAGATTCATTAATTAAATAATCAAAATGTTCAATCGGTACGCATAACTTAAAATTAACAAATTTAACATCTTCAAATGGCAATCCCTTTTTAATAAGTTTGAAACATTTGAAAACATTAACAGGAATGTTAGTTTTGGTGGAGATATAATTGATGATGTCATCAGGTTCCGTTTTCGGATTAAATCTAGACACATGAATCCATTTAGAATTGAAAACTACGCCAAGATTAGAGTTGCAGTCTCGTCCGACCAGAACAGATTGACTTTTTCGAGTCAACTTGGAAGCGGCTATATTTTAATAACCTGCTGTTGAAGACATGGCATTGGGCAAATTTGTGCATTTTATTTCTGTGGCATAAGGTTAAAACAATATAAGTCGACTTATGTTCAAAATGGGTTAAAAACTTAATCTGATGCGCAATAGGCGAATCTATGTGTCATATTTTTTTGGTATTTTTAGCTTTAAAGGTATATGAGTCATATACACGGGAAAATAAACATAAGTCAGTATGTACCCTGCTGCCACAGATTTGTTGAAGCAAAAGGTAATGTTCAGTCAAACAATATTAATATTTGTATTTTGTAGTAAGTATTGCTTTAAAATACCAGAAACGGGAATACGTGCCAATTTTGTAAATTCAATCAGGCTGTGTTGATACAGATTTGTAATAAAATATAAGAGATTACTGTCGTCATTTTATTCACTGCATTTAAATAATAAACAAAATGGCAACTCTTATCATTTTCAACACTATTTTCAATAATTTAATGTGTATAGTATGGCAACACTGATGGAGCTTTTGAAAGAATATAGCATTAATTAAATCTGCAATAGTGAAAAAGAGATGCAAACACCCCTATCTCTCCTGTACTGACAATTAAAGTTGAACAGAGTATAACTTGGCAGCGTCGAATTGAGCAGCAGCAGCAGATGAAATAGAAGAGTGAGTATTGATGAAATCGTTCGATGAATTATCACTAGCAGTACGCTGTCCAAGACCAATAGTCGAAAGTTCATCATTAGCATGAAGAGTAGCATCAAGCTCAACCGTATTATTGAGATGATTCAACGCAACAATATTAGATCCATTTCTCACAACAAAATCCCCAAGATGTTTACCAGACTCATTACTAGCAACAACGTCAGAAACATATTTAGGAATGTCAACTCCATCAACTCCAACTTCAGCAACAACAACTTTGGCAATATCATTAACAACTTTGGCAATATCATCAACGCCAGCAACATCTACAGATGCAGCCTTCTCATTCCCCTTTACATCATCGATTAGGTTAAGAGAAATTGCATCAGCGCACATCACATTCACATTGTCAGATTGAGCAGATAACGAGTGAGAGCACTAGGCAACAACTTCGACGTCCACGTTCTTAACACTTTCTCCGCTCAGATTAGAATTTGAAGAACAGGAGTTATTATCAATATTGTTATTGTTGACAGCTTTTTTTTAAATTTTCGAAGATGAAACCGGTTTAACTTGCTATGTCGATTGTTTAATGTTTTTTGTCTTTATCGTTTTTTTATATGAGGGAGTTACACCAATTTTAGGGGAAGGGAGAGGGGATGATGACAGTTTGTTCAGCGAAGGAGAAGATGAAAACTGCCTTTCTCTTAAGAGTGATGAGCGATTATTCTTATTATTATCAACATTATTAAGCTTCGTATGAGAGCGTAGCTTGCGGGTGGGTAACTCAGAAGAATGACCACTCACACAAGATGATAGTTTAGCAAATTCAATCGAGTTCTCAGAGTAACACACAAATAATTCATATATATTTTGATATGCAATTCAAGATGTTAATTTTCTTACAACTGTCGCAAATCCAATATATATTGTCATTGGAATTTATTAAGCATAAATCATTGTCATTTATATTTGCACAGAGTAGATGAAAACCAGGAGTGGAATCGGCTAAGCTGATAGTTGATAGTTGATAGTCAAAATAATCGCTTTTGCTCCACGTAAAGTGATTATCAAAACGATAATCACTTTTTTCCATACATTTGAAAGCGATAGCTATTTTGGTGTCGTTTTCATATATTTTTGTAAGCAACAACCTTGGGTTGGCTTCAATCAATTTCTTAAGAAAATTATTTGTGGGTTACAAAGTGTAAAAAAATAAAACGAATAAATTTAAGACAATCGGAATGTTCAGTTCATTGCAATAATGAAATATGCGTTTTTGAAAAACAATAATTTTATACGATCGGATGGTTAACCATTAACTTGGCTATCAAATTATTGAAATAAAAGTATACATGCAACAGAGTGCACAATTACCAAGACTAGGGCTTCGATTAAAGGCTTTTAAATGGTTTTGGTTTGAATCTTTTAGCTCTAGGTATACGCCTATTCGACCAGACCATCTAGGCCAATCTTCGGAGAGGGTGTCCCAGTTTCTTTGTACCGGCATGCGGCTCTACTACCACGTGTGCATTTCGGACGGATGAAGTGCTTGTTATAAGATCGAGCCCTTGTAACGATTTTCAGACCTGTCATCTGAGATGTAAATAGATAGAGGATTGATTGTTGAAATAACTTCCTCCTTCCCTTGATAAGTCCCCTTGGTTGTCACTTTTACTTTTCATTTTAAACCGACATCCCCTTTTCATTGGTCAAGTCTCTAAGTTAAAATGTTGGGTATTCTTCTGTCCTGGAATATTTCACTGACATCAATGCTCTTGAAACACTGGGTTCCAATTCCGTTAGGAATGTTATACTCAGAGCCACGGTAAATGATAGAATCCGGGGCACAATTTACAATGAGAGTCTTATATCTAAACACCAATTTTAACACACAAACAACTCAATAAAAAATTCTGTATGAAGTTATTTATTGACTTGTATTTTAATTTAATTTATTTTAGTTGTCAATCTGGCAACAAAAAAGCAAAGACTGAGCAAAGCGACATTGATTATTGTAGGTGCTGCCAAAAACTAAAATTGTTTTATTGATCGATTTACACAGAGCAAAATAAAGTTGATAATCAAAAACGACTATCAATAAAGTGATAATCAACAATCGTGTTAGCCGATTCCACCCCAGAATTACAAACTCCACATTTTATAAAGTTTATTGTGGGAAGAGTATTAAAACATTTAATACAATTAGAATCCATGATAGATTTCAGGTTTAAGAGATCTTAAAGAAAGCATCAGATTACACGAAGGTTAGTCAGTGACTGAATTATCTCATAATTTTATGAATAACGCCTAAATGCTCTCATCTTTTATAAAGACTCAAATATTCATCCACCAACCATCAACGAAAACATACCAATTACATTTGAAAACGATAGAAATATAGCCAGTACCAGTACTGGGCTTTCACCTTCTGTTCCTCAATCTGTGAATACCAATTCTGACCAAGCTGGAGGTTTTCTCACACCTTGGGAAATATCGCCAAGTCCTAAAATTAAAAGAGTCGCAAGAGGGGCCGAAAGTCTAAGTCTACCATCTTGACTTCGTCACCATACAAACTTGAGCTTGAAGAAAGCATCAAAAGGATACATAAAAAAAAATACCAAAACTGAAGCCGATGATAGAATTACAAGGGCATCACGAAAAACTACAAAAAAAAAGAAGAAAGCAAAATATAATGCCGATCTAAAAGACGATGGTGAATCTAGTAATTCAGGATTCAGAAGACGACGAACAATTTGAAGATGTTCCTCCGTCAAATGAAGCAATTTGCAATTTTTGTGGCAAACAGTGGAAAACTGAAAACATTGATACCGAAAAATTGACATCATGCTTGCAGTGTGAAATGATTTGGGCCCATAAAAAATGCATCCCCCAAAAGAGCGCTATTTTTATATGCACATCCTGCACAGAAGTTTTTTGTGATTAAAACTATCATATCTATTTATTATAAATGATTAATTTACTGTAAATAAATTCAAAATTAATTTTAATATTTAATATTTATAAATTATCTTATTTTAAAAAAATCGTATTCAACACGTAATGTGGTACACTATACGACTATACCACATTTAACGACCCTGGTGTACCACATTACCCCCCAATTTTCAAAAATGAGGATTTGGAGGTTGAGTAAGTATTTCACACAAATACTTTTGATCTGTTTTAAGAGATAAGCCAAAAATGGCTAGAAGGTAGACAATATGCTAACAACTAAGCCTACCAAGTTTGAGAGGATTTGGTACAGTATTTATTTAATTATACTGAAAAAACAAACATGTATACCACAATACCCCAACTTCCTCTACTTAATTACATAAAATTTTTAAAAAACTTAGTTCAAAAACGATGTTTTTTGTTTTATTTTTATTGAAAATATTGAGTTTGAAAATTAATATTTAATTTAACAATTTAATTTAAAAATAAAATGAAAGAAGATGTTTCTTGCTTTCCAAAAAGGTACAACACGCTGTTGTAAACGAAGCCGTTGATTTTTAATATTTTTTTTTTATAAAATGAGTCAATTTTTCAGAAAATTGCCCCTCCCGGCTAAACGGGGGGCAATTTACTGTTGACAACTGGTCGCTTGGTTGGATCTCCTAAGAGTGCCTTCCAAGCTATTCCCCAACAATTTTCCTCCGTCGTCCATCACATAAACTCACACACACATTCTCACCAAACAATCGCTTTCGTGATCATCGGTCCCGGATTTACGGCTTCCTGGAAGCTCTACGCTAACCGAGAGAGCTACCGTTGTTGAATCTCAACGAAACTTTACTTTCATACACACAAACACGGTTTCAACAAGTTGTTAGATGTGCCTCCAAAACTTGCCAAAACATTATGGCCGAGTTCAGACCCCTTCCCAACTTAACTTAACTTTCGAGAAAAAATGATAGTTAAAACCGAGAAGAAGTCTCACTAGGCATTGTCCTACGTTACAAATATCGCGCGAGATTCGAAGTGAGAACATTTCAAATCTATACTTTTTTAGAGAAACGGAGAAGAAAACATTTCTGAAATATAATTTTGTTTATGATAATCAAAAAAACTAATTTACGTCACGTTAAAAACCCATTTTGTACATATAAATCAAGGTGAGTTAATACTAAAGTTGAAATTTGGAAAATTAAGCTACGTTACCATCTTAGTTATGACTAGTAATAAATTTACGTTAAACATTACATTAGGCAAAGGCAAGTAAGAAGTATTTATATATATATGTTTGTATCGTTGTTAATATGTGTTGCTGTACTGTCGTAATATAGTTAAATTGGTGTTGTGGTTTTGACATTATTGTTGTTATATGTAAGAAAGAGTCCGCCAGACTCTACTTTTTCGGCTCATCCGCCGGCACCTCGCACTCGTCCTTGTTCAACTATTTGGGTTGCTAATTGCAAAATAAAGGCTCGGTACACCAATGGTTGATTCTGCGACGTTCTTCCGGATTGGATTCGAAGACTCTACGAGCAGGAGCATTATTTTTCATACGCTCAACATGACCCTACCATATAAGTCGTTGGACCTTTACTTTTCTGGCTAGGTCAGTGTCGCTGTACAGCTCGTACAGTTCTTGGTTGAATCTTCGTCTCCATTCTCCAATAATGCAGACAGGACCAAAAGTCACTCGAAGAATTTTTCTCTGAAAGCAGCCCAAAGCGTTTTCATCAGAAGTTGTCATAGTCCATGTCTCTGCACCATACTTGAGGACCGGGATGATGAGGGTTTTGTAAAGTGTCACTTTAGTTGCTCGGGAGAGGACTTTACTACTCAATTGCCTTCTAAGTCCAAAGAAGCAGCAATTGGCAAGAGTGATTCTTCGTTTGATTTCAGCGCTGGTGTTGTTGGCTGAGTTGATAGCGGATCCCTGGTAGACAAAGTCCTTAACTACCTCGAAGTTAAATCTGTCTATGTTGACGTTTGCTCCAAGACGTCGATGTTGGTTGTCTTTTCTTGTCGACAGCATTAACTTCGTCTTGCCCTCGTTAACCGCTAGATCCATCTTCCTGGCCTCCGTCTCAAGGCTCACAAACGCCCCACTGACATCACGCTGTGTTCTTCCAATTATGTCAATGTCGTCTGCGTATCCTAGTGCCGTCCAGCTACTTTTGAAAGATTGTGCCTCTGATGGTGTTGACATTGGAGCTTTGCACAATCTTTTCAAGAATGATACTGAAGAAATCGCATGACAACGCATCGCCTTGTCTAAAACCTTTTTTGACATCAAAAGCGTTTTCAACTGGTTGTTAGATGTGCCTCCAAAACTTGCCGAAACATTATGGCCGAGTTCAGACCCCTTCCCAACTTAACTTAACTTTCGAGAAAAATTGATAGTTAAAACCGAGAAGAAGTCTCACTAGGCATTGTCCTACGTTACAAATATCGCGCGAGATTCGAAGTGAGAACGGTTTTTTCCGACCATGATGGAACAGCGTGAATTTCCATTGTCATCTTACACAGACGGATGAGTTTTTCTGGGATGCCAGAACTAGACATTGCTCTATATAGTTGGTCTCTATAGACGCTGTCATACGCGGCCTTGAAATCGATGAAAAGATGGTAGGTATCGATTTGAAGTTCCTGGGTCTTCTCCAAGATCTGCCGTAGGGTGCATATTTGATCGATGGTGGACTTTCCGGGTCTTAAGCTCTTAAGCCACACTGATAAGGACCTACCAGGTTGTTGACGAAGGGCTTCAAACGTTCACACAGCACGGCAGACAAGATCTTATAGGCGATGTTAAGGAGACTTATACCTCTGTGGTTGGTGCAGTCCAGGGGATCTCCTTTTTTGAGGAACATCAAAACAAAAAAAAAAGAGAAAAAAGAAATGATTAATATGGCACGTAAATGTTCACGGTGACATCCTCTTACTGACCGTAAATGGTCCCACGTAAATGGTCGCTAACTTCGCCGCGGAGTAATTAGCTGCATTGGTCGTGTCTCTCCTACGCAAATTTTATAAGTCTAGGCAGCCTTCTTTCCCGCTGCTTCCAACTTCCTAGAAATAACTCCTCTCAGTTTCCGAAACTGCCTATCAATTTCCCTTCTATCTTGGCCCCTATCGTGATCAAAACTACTATTTCTAAGCCCTACATCATGGCCATTCGTAACCATGTTCCTACCGGCGCAGGGTCATAAGTCCACAGGCCAAAAGTCCATAATGGACTTTTGACCCACTCTGGTGAGTTAAAAGGCCATAAACCAACTATGGACTTTTAACCCACTTGAGTGGGTTACAAATCCACAAAAAAGTGGGTCAGTAGTCCATAAATTATACAAAGTGTAAAGAAAGACAAGCAGATATTTATTTTACTTACTTTGTCACAAAAAATAGAAAATGACTGAAATTTTCAAATTCAATAAATTAAAAAATAAAAAGAGAACAGTATAAGCCTATGATTCATAAAAGAACTTCAAATACTTCTTTTTTACAGAATTATTCAGTGTCTTCTTTTTGGCAAAAAATTAATAAATTCAAATGAACTTAGTTTCTGCACATTTAGTTAATTAAGAAAAGCAACCAATACACATCTTGTGATGCATACAAGTGTCTTGAAAGCAGATTCTCTTTTTCAATGATTTATTTTGAGCATCCTTTTTTCACTTTCGACTGAGGAAGGGATGATGCCGATACGGAAAATTCAAGATGGGTTTGGTTTGATTTCTGGTGAAGTGAGCGAACAAAAATTAGCCCATAAGACAATCAATTTGGGGTGTGAAAATAAAAACATTCGCGCGAATTTTTTTATTTTCACACCCCAAATTGATTCTCTTATGGGCTAATTT